>JAGPOW010003685.1:40847846-40874077 GCA_030014935.1 Caiman crocodilus
GGTCATCTGACCCCGGTGCTCTTTCCTGCCAAGGCAGGGGGTTGGACTAGATGATCTGCCCAGGTCCCTTCCGACTCTAGACACTATGATACTATGATCCCAGCAAGATAAGTGTCCAAACGCATCTTAAAGGAGTCCAGAGTAGGTGCTTGCACCACCTCTGGAGGAAGCCTATTCTAGGCCTTAGGGGTTCAGACAGTAAAGAAGTTTTTCCTTGTATCCAACCTAAAACAGTCTTGGAGGAGTTTGTGACCATTGGACCTTGTCATCCCTTGGGGTGCTCTGGTGAACAGACATTCCCACAAATCCTGATGTACTTATAGGCTGTCACCAGGTCACCCTGTGCTCTTCCAAGCTGAAGAGTCCCATAGCTGTGTCTCTTCATAAGGCCTACTCTCCTGTCCTGTGATCATGCGTGTGGCTCTCCTCTGGACTCTGAAGCTTCCCCACATCCTTGAATTGTGGAGCCCAGAACTGGATGCAGTATTCCAGCTGTGGCCTCACCAAGGCCAAGTACAGCAGGAGGATGACATCCTGAGATTTACTTGAGAAGCATCTATGGATGCAAGCCACAGTTTGGTTTGCATTACCAGCTGCAACATCACATTGGTGGCTCATCTTCATCTTGTGTTCAGTCATGACTTCCAAGTCTCTTTCGGCCATGGTGTTAGTGAGTGTAGCTCTGCCGAGCCTAGAAGTGTGCTGTGTGTTATCTGCATGGGATTTTTTTTCTTTTAAAACACACAGCAGTTATTTGTTACAAAATATTCAGTACAAGTGTTTCTGCTGAACAACAGAACTCTTCAGGATTTAAGTGCATGCAGTTTTCCCACTGAAACTGAATGTGTAAGGATTGGAATGCGTGAACGCACGCACCCCCTCCTGCAGCCTGACTCATCAGCGCTCATAATGATCAGTTGGTGCTGTATTTAGCAGTTTAGTGAACAAGTTCAGCAAACAGATTTAACAGGCTTATCTCTACTGATGCTTGCTAGTAATCAAATTAAAAAAAAAAGCTAAGTGGTGCTATACTTGGGTAGCCCATACTCTGAATGCCTTAAAAATGAAATGGTCAGGTAAAACACTTGCCTCTTCAGGTTACAGAAGGTATGTTACTGATTAAATTCCAGTAACTGCTGTGGTACCAGCAGTCCTTACTAGTAGTATAGGAAGTGGATGGAAAAGCTGCCCATGATACAGGTGCTTAATGAATCATGGTAGTCAGGTGACACAAACATGTCTGTCTCTATCTCTCATGATGAGAGGATCAGCACTAGGCTCTAGTGTCACTGTTGTACTTTCCTTTTCCTGTTAATTATACTGAGTTAGGTTTAAGATACCAGTTTAATGGGGAAAAAAAAGGTTTATGTTAGAGGAAAATTATTTAAAAACTTGTTTGTATTATTCTTACGCTTGCCTTTAGAAATTGTTTACTTGCTGTAGTACCATGATGAAGTCCAAAGAAAACCTGCTTTATTTTACTGGATTTGTATTTATTTACAATATGAAAACAATGAAACAATATTATGGGAAGCTGCTAAATGAGCTACACTTTTTTTTAGAAGGATCTGTTTAAGAGGCCAAAATTGTTGCTCTTCTGTATTTGGAATCTAATCTGGATCTTCAAGTATTGGGTATTTATATAATCTGTTGTATTCTGATTAGTCCAATTAAGTTTATTTACTTAGTACATATATTTCTCTTTGTTTGTAAAGGACTCCCATAACTCAAGGAGAAAACGTGAGATTGCAGAGAGGCAGATTAATGATGGCAAGAAGTTTTCTTTGTTTTCAGAAAGAAAATACAAAACTCTGGTAAGCATTTCCCTATCACAATATCAGTTATGCTTTAGTTCCCATCCCCACTTTTGCCCCTCCAGTTTCCTTTCTTGGTTTAGCTGGGTGAAGGAAGGTGTGTATACAATACTTTTTTTTTGTTTTGTTTTATTGCTTTGTTTCTGATGGTCCGTGGTTTAACTATTTATTTTTTCCCAGTGTTATTTTACAGTTATGATTAGTTTGTTGGACTAGTTTCTAAACAACCACAGAAGACCACTTTTATGTAGGCAATTAGCATTTAGAATTTGACTTTAAAGGGCAGTAAAATAACAAACAAGACCAAAAGTAAAGAATTTGTGTGCAAAAAATGATGCATACATTTTCAACAGTATTAGAACAGAGCCTAGCATCCTGAGCCAGGTCTCCCTGAAATTGGTGAGTGTTTGCTGTTGATTATAGTGGGATCAGATCTGTGTCTTCTAAAGGAAGCCCTGTCCTTTACTTTAAGGCGCACACTCGTCTAATCCATTCCTTAAAACAGTTTAAGTCCTGGCCTACAACTTAAATGTTACATTTTCTGTCAAATATGACTTTTGAATTAACATGTTATAAATTTAAATTATAGGACTGTAGGGGGAGTGCACGCTGTGTGAACATAAGGTGTCCATTGCAAGGCTTGGACAGCAAGGCATTGGTTGTATTGCGTTCAAGACTGTGGAATAGTACTTTTCTAGAGGTATGTTCTGTTACTCTCTGTTCTTGAGGCATTTTCATTTTCCCCTCACATGCCTTGTAATGTATATCTGCTTTATTTTGAAACAGGAATATTCCAAGCTGAACTACCTCGACATTGTTGTTAGAGCTACAATCAGTATTCCTGCTGCAGCAGAAAATGTTAAGCTCACAAATGAGACAGCTCAGGTGAGTTTTCAAAACTACTTTAACATGGATCCTCCATTTCATCAGTACACAGCTAACACATGCTGCAACAGGGAATGTTTTAATTCAGAAACATTGAAAATGGTATTGGATCCATGAAACCTCTGTCTTCCTGTGTGAGAGATCCAGTACAGTTGAAGAGCGCGCGCGCGCGCACACACACACACACACACACACACACACACACACACTCACTCTCCACACACACTCTCTCTCTCTCTCTCTCTCTCTCTCTCTCTCTCTCTCTCTCTCTCTCTCTCTCTCTCTCTCTCTCTCTCTCTCTCTCTCTCTCTCTCTCCTTACTTTTACCTAGGCTCAGTCAGTAATACTGCCTTTCCAGTTGCAAGCAGGCATGGGGCCTAGCTCTGCAAGAGGCTGACTTGTGTCTTCTATTGTAAAACCAAAGTTGCTGTTGAGCTGCAAGACGCAGAGCAGTCTGCTACAGGGAGAACATGCATATCAGCATTGTTTCCCATTTGTAATATTTCTCCAAACTAAGTCACCTGGTGGAAACCAGTAGTATATTTGCCAATTGGTAGGAGTGATGAGACTTCAAGCCAATTATTTGGCTTAGATTATGCTCTTACTCTTTTCTTCCAAATAAGCCAAACTATTCTAGGCTAGGAAGATTGTTATGTTGTGGTGTTCCTTGGAGAACCATTTAAGTTTTGGTTCCCATTAATCTACATGATGTTTGATTGCATAATAACAAGACAATCTCAGTTCTGAATTAAGCAGGTATATTATTTTTACAACACCCTTACTCTACCAAACCCAGACTAATGATTGGAGGCTTGGAATTGTTGTGAACCTTCAGTTCATCCTTTTAGATTTCTCTTTTTTTTGTTTTCCCCTGTGACCTTTGGTACAGAACTTGTACCACTTGAAAAAATCATGGTCTCACGGACTGTAGGTCTCTCACACTTCAGTTGATCAATTTGGAAACTTTACTGACATAATAAAATATCAAGTCTGCCCTGGAGTCCCCAAGTCTGAGTAGAATCAGATTCTTGTCTTTAAAGCTGGGTGTTAAAGACATTAGCAACTGAAGAGGAAAAAACATCTTCAGAACACAGACTTGTCTGTATGCACAACTTGAAGGTCTGAAGAACTGCTGTGAAGATTAGTTTGGGATTAGAGTTAAGTACTTCTGAAATTTACTTACTATCCTCTTCACTCCTACAATCTTTCCTTCTCCCTTAGGTACGTGTTACTGTTTTCCCTGCAAAGACAGTAGCACACTATACAGGAGTGCCTTGGTGGATCATTTTAGTAGCTATTCTTGCTGGAATACTGATGCTTGCACTGTTGGTGTTTTTGCTATGGAAGGTGAGTTATTTTAATAATCCACCTATTTTTCAGTTGCATATGAACAAATAAGGTAGCAAATTACTTAAGCCTTTTTTTGCTAATTAAGGTGTAAAAAAAGAGCAACATAATACATCTTTACTGAAAGTGGAATAATCTTATGAATATGTATTTTTCTTTCATTTTACACAATCCATGAAATCATTTATTTTGCTTTGTTATTTAAAAAAAAAATTTTCAGGTTCTAAATTCTGCAACACTTTGGGGGGGCAGGGCTGTACTTGGGGCAGGCAGCGGAAGTGACATTGGGAGGGGTGACTACGGGGAATTTTGGGATGGCTGTAGCCCACCTTGTAGCCACCCCTCCCTGTGCTGCTGCCACTTGTCCTAAGCACAGCCCTGGCCCAACATCCCTACCGGGAAGAGGCTGGCAAAGCCTCTGGCCTTGCGCCCACAGCAAGCAGTCTGTCCTCACCCCACACAAATCTGGGGGGGCACATGGGCCCCATGCTTCCCCTGGGGGTATGCACAGTGGCAGGTAGCCCTCGCCCCCTGCTCCCCCTTCAGTGAGCTGCTTGCAGCTCCATCCAGCTCCTAGGGTCATATTCACTGCCCTGGCTGGGCAGTGCCTGCCTCACTCCATCCCTCACTGTGGGGGCCTCGCACAGCCCCGTGTGTGATCAGCCCCGCGTCCCCTTATGCCTCTTCCCCTCCCACATGCTTACCTTTAGGATGCTGCTCTCCAAGCTGCTGGGCTACATTCCTGTAGATCAGCTATTGGATCATTATTGACTGGTTACGGCTGGTTAGTAGTTGGCCATTTTATTGGCCAAGAAAATCTTTATCAATGTACCCCTAGTAAAAATGTATGCATCACAAATTATTAGTACTATTTACACTTGGAACAGTAAGTGTTTCCTGGTAGACACTATGTGAGTGCATTCTTATAGTCTGAGAACATTCTTAAACAGATGCATGGTGGCAAGTAATATCCTAGGAAACCATATTGTCACATTGCATAGAAAGTGCTGATTTAATGGTTGAATAATAGCTGAAGATAATTGAAGATTGGCTACAAACTTTGCATTATCTGAACACCTATTTTTTCCTTCTAGAATCTTAGATTTAAGTTCTGCTCCCAAAATCAAAATATATCCCTTTGGTTTAATTTTCCTCACTTCTTTAATTACCTGCTTGCTGCTTCTGTGAGTATCCCAGCTGTAGTTCTTAGAGTTCTTCTTTGGGAGGAAACCAGTGAGTGGCTGTAGAGTTGCCATTATTTATTCCAGTCAGAGATTTAAGTGTAAAAGAACGACAGTCTTATTCCTGACTCTAGCTGGAAGCATGGGGATGCAAGTTAGTTGTTACTATGGAATCATATTCCTGGATTAGGAAAATCACCTCGGACCTTAGTACTATATGGTACACTAATATAGAAGTTGTCCTCTGTCCTCTGAAAATACTCACTTGAAAATAGCTTTTCTGGACAGCAACTGCTTTCTGCTGACCATAAAGGGAGGGCTGCTTGTTATCTGTTCCTTTTAGATTGTCCTCCAGATTTTGCCAATTTGCTTCTTTCCGGCAAGTACATAATCTAAGGAAAAGAACAAATAATTGACGAATTTTGTGAATTATGCTTTAATAACCTACTTGAAGTGCTACTGACAATTATGAGATTTGAGTAAGCGGTATTAGTCCACTGTTGTGTGGTTTGTTTATTTCTTTGTTTAAAAAAAAAATGAGACAAACAAATCTGGAGAAACCTAGACTTCTCTCCTAATTGGAATTAAGCATGCCTCTGTCTGCAGACGAAAGCATTTTCAGCTGTATATGAAGGGTAGCTCAGTTTTGAAGAAAGCAGATGAATCTCGAGTATCTGAAGCATTTTCAATTATTTTATGTGAGCTACTGCAACCCATTTATGCGCTTTAAGGGTGCATTACAAATATTTGTGAAATCCTGTTTTAGAGAATAGCATTTGTTTTAGATAACGTTTTAAAAAAAAAAAAAAAAGCCACTGCTGGATCTTAGGATTTGCTGAATGCTACAGTATCCCTTCTGACCGACAAATATGTCATAATTTTTGCGTTTCGTAGAAGAAACTATTCTGGGACATCTTGAAATACTTTCTACTCTCCCATGTTACGTTCTCAGTTGCTGTAAGGTGTAATGACAGGGAGGTGTCTTAATTTTTTTTATATATAAAATAGTACAAAAGGTTGACTTTCTTTTTACACCAATCCAAAAAAGTTGACTAAATACCTTGCTTCTTTGTAGTGTGGTTTCTTCAAGAGAAATAAGAAAGATCATTATGATGCCACATATCACAAGGCTGAGATCCATGCTCAGCCATCTGATAAAGAGAGGCTTACTTCTGATGCATAGTATTGATCTACTTCTGTAATTGGTAATTGATTAATATTTTAAGAAAAATTCTTAGCTGTGGGACATGCTCTGGTTTTGGTGGCTAACTGTGGGAAGCTTGCTGCATATGTTCCATTAACTACTGGATCTCAAAATACCAATATTTGCTTGCTTACTCTGTTTATAATGTTAACTTTTTTCAGTGCATGTGAAGAAATGTATGCTCTTAGAAATTGCTTAAAATATATTTTGTTTATGTATGGGTTTTAGAATATTCTTATTCTCTATAGTAAAATATTTTTATGAGGTAATACTTTTTATTGGGACATAATGTAGAGTTTTAAGATTTAAAATAAAGTTATGACATCTGCAAAACTTGAAGATGTAAAATAGTTATGTCAACATTTCTCATGTTTGAAGGCAAAACAAGTGGCTTTATTAACCCCTATTGCATGCTAAAGGATTTATGCTGCTCATGATAAAAAGGTGCTGTCTAATAGCTGCTTTTAATTGCTGTGGAAATGGATACAATTTTAATATTTTATGTAATCCTTTTGAAGTATGCCAGTTGCATGATTTATGCTTTTAGTAATTCTTAGCTAAAGATTGGAAGGAATAATTGTATATGGATTGTTTCCTAAAATGAGGATATTTTGGGGTCTGATCTGTTAACTTGATGTGCAGTAAAAGGGAGAATTTTTTTTTCCTAAAATTCTGTATTCTGTGGGTTTAGTTGAGGTCTTAGATCTGAATAGTGATCACATTTTCCTCTACTATTTACCATCTTAAAGGTGAGGGTTTTTTGGTGTTTCATGATTTAAGAGTAGTATTACTTACAAACTTGTATTAAATGACGTATTCTGCTGAAGAAACCAATGAAAAAGACCTTTATATTCTGCCCATCACTTCATCCACTCGCCCAACAATAGTCTTCAAAGTCATTCTCACCATTTACTTCAAGAGAGCTGAGCACAGTGTGCAGAGCTAAGTGGCTGTGCAAACTTTGTGACAGCAGGACTCAAACAGGAAAGTGGTGATCAAAGCTCTATTCTATCCAGAAAAATTTTGATCAGCAAGAGACAAAAACATTTTCAGTTGATTTAATAACAGACACATGTCTTAATAACTTTGGCCCTGAAATATCTCCATACTACCCACCCATCCCCATTTGTTCCACCTAGGAGCCCTGCATTTTTTTTACATTTGACTTGGAAACATTTTATTTTTCAGTTTCTTTGTTTGACAGTCCTTTGAGAGGTGCCACTTTTATCCTAGCTCAAAGGACAATGTTAGACCTCTGTTTACGATACTTTGATTACAGTTGAATCCCATACTGTCCCTTTGTCACCCTTCTCCAGTGTGGATTCTTCCAACGCTCCAGGTACGATGACAGCGTCCCCCGCTACCATGCTGTTAGAATTCGGAAAGAAGAGCGTCAGATCAAAGATGGAAAATATAAGGATGATCATGAGAAAAAACAATGGATTACAAAATGGAGTGAAAATGAAAGTTACTCTTAGAGAAAACTTCCTCCCACCAAATATATTTTAGCATCTTTATTAACGAAATACTGATGGCTCGAGACCTACATACAATATGGACCTGTATTTTTGATTGTAGATATTGTTACTTATTCTGAGGATTTTGTTTTGCACAACTAAAATTTTAAGACTGCTTGAACTGATTTATCTGCATTATTTAAAATTGCCTCTATAACTAACTCACATTTATAAACAGCATATTGAACTGACTCTTCTATGAAGTATGCACATCAGTGTACAATAAGGACTTCAGCATACTTGAAGTCAGTGAGCGTGCAAAGAATGTAAGATCAGATGCAAAATATCATCTCCTTCCCCCTCCTTATTGTGTGTAGCCTATTATACATCCTGCAGTCTTTAAACACTTTTTCAAGTAAAATCTGAGGTCTGCAGCTACAGCAATTGGGGCTTAACCTAAAGTGTAGTCTGAAGTTGAACATGCAAATGGCATGTTGCTGTAACTTTTCTAATATCCGGGGGTGTGTGTAGATGAAACAGGGGCCCTCAGTTGAAGCAGTGGGTTCTAAAAAAACACCGCTTCAATTTAGAGATGATTGAGCCCATTAGTCCTGCATACATCTTTGCTGTCTCTCCTATGGGTAGGAGAGGGCAAACTGCTGGCGAGCAGAGCAGTCCCTGGGCTGCAGAGAGGGGCTAGTGCTTCTCTTTGCAGCAGCCCCCCACCCCTCTGGGCAGCACCCATCTGCAGGCCCCTGGCTTAGGGGTTTTGGGGGGCACCGCAGCCACAGAGGGAAGCACCAGGCCTCTGGGTAGCTGAGGCAGGTAGGCAGGCTCTGAGTGGGAGTGGGGAAAGATCAGGCTTGCTACTTTTCTTGGGCAGAGCCTGCTTTCCCAGGCTCTCTGCAGGGCTTCTTGCAGAGCTGTGGACCTTCACAGAGCCCAGTGCTTCACTCTGTGACTGTAGGGGCAGCAAACTAAAACTCCTCGAAGGAGTTTTAGTTTCCTGAGCTCTGAGTTATTTAAGGAGCATTATGTTGCCAAATTTCCTACAGCAGCTGGAATTAATGCACAATACACCACTGAGGCATGCAAACACTGACACCATTAAAACAGTGAAAAAGCATTTAGCCTGCTTTAAAGTGTTGTGCATACATGCCTCGCATTTCATCTACACACAGCCAGTTGTAAGAACCTTGCTTGCACCAAATTACTAAACACAGGTTTTAAAAAAAAAAGAGGCTTGAATACTAGATGTGTTTTGTATATATTTTAGTCATTCTTTTATTTATTGTTGTTTAAAAATACTTTATCTGACTAACCCATAGGCCAAAGACTACTTAATCAAAACTCCAAATTGCTAGATTTTTTTTTAGACTTGGAGCTTTTTAGGGATCATTTAAAAAGTGGTAAAAGTGCCAATGCTTTAAGTGTAAATTTCAAATCACTGATACATTTTTTTAAATGTAAACGTGTATTCCACCAGTTTGTGTGGATCTTTTTTCCTTGTATATTTGTTTATGCAGTAGGAATTAGCATGGTCCTGTAAAATAATCAGTGTAATAATTCAGAATACTTAAAGTTTATATGGGTTTTTTTCTATACAGTTTTTATACTTAAAGCAAAGCGTGACAGGTGCTCTTGGAAATAATTTTCCAGCTCCATAAGGATTGCATATTTGGAGAAAGGTGTCTACTACTGCAAATACTATATAGCACTTGAAAGAGAGTAAGCTCCTAACTTTCCTTAACTGTGGATCTGCACTGATCCACATTGAAACTACTGACTTAAGAATAGTTACAATAGTTCTGTTCAGTATCATGATTTATAACAACATAAATCATAGCTATTTAAAGAGATTTTTGTGTTTTTTTTTACCTATGTTCTAAAATACTGGTACTATTTAAATATGAATCAAGATCTAGATCTCAGCTGTTTGTTCCTTATGACTAATACTGACCGGTATCAGTGTGCTGACTTTTTTTCCCCCCTTTTGGGTAATGATGAGACCTATGCAAAAGTTAAATAACATTTTTCCAGGGCCAAAGCCCTCTAGCTGTACCTCCTCCTAACAGGCCATTAGCTCTAATAGAGGGAGTAGGGGTGACTGTAAGCTAGATGTGATCACTAACTGTTGTGTGGTGTGTTTGATATCTTCAGACAGTTCTATAGCCCTTACTCTTAAGAAGTGTTATTTTTAGAAACTGCATTTATTTGTAGATTGAAAAGTCCTAAAAGTACAAATTTCCTCTTTAGCCCTCTCTTAAATCTTTTTCAAATTACCATATTTTCTTGCATACCACATTTCCCCAGATAAAATATGCACCTTGTTTTGGGAAGGCAAAGAGAAGAAAACAACTCTTCCAAAGTAACAGCTGAATTGAGGCTGTATGGATCAGGGACAGTCTGTTCTTCACCACCACTAAGTCTCACCTTGCAAGCTTGAAAATTCAAGTTTTAACCCTGTCACAGCTGCTAATGGGGTTTGCAAGGAAAGAGTGAATGACCTGTGAAGCAGACTTGGCTGCTCTTCCACATGGCTGGGAAGGAAAGGCAGCACAGCCCATGGCATTCATTGTAGCATCTCCATTGCAGCAGGGAAATCCAGCTTCCTTAAAACACACATCTCAGTTGGGGATGGCTAAGTTTTTTGGGAGGAGCTATACAAGTAAGACAGATATATTTTTGTGGCCCTGATCCTGCAAACACTCATGTGTTAACATTTTGGAACTGGGACCTTTTAAATCCATATCCCAAAAATGAGGGCTATGATAATATTTTGAAATCCCTGTTCCTTTGCTGACTGGGCCATACACCTAAGCAACTGGATTTGTATCAAAAAATGTCAGTTTCTCAACAGTTGATTTTGTTTCTAGTCCTTCCAGTTATGAAGGATAGGGTTGTGAATGTGATATCCTCATACCAGATCAAAACAAACATGAATGTTGTGACTGTGTTTAATGTAAGGCTGTCAAAAACAAGCCATGTCACTTGTTTACTTCCATCTTGTAAACACATTTTTATATGAACTAAAAATGCTAAATCATTCCATAATTGGATGTTACCTGTGGATATTTGTATACAAGTGTGAACATTTTTTAAATAAATGTTTATTGCCTTGGTAGTACTGATATATTTCTTACAGTATAATTACACTTAAGTAATGATTAACAGCCAAGCTTCTATAGCTTTCAGTTCTCACTAGTATCTCTTGTAACATTAAGCTAGCCTACTCTTAAGATGCATTTTGTTCTGACCTATGCCAGCCACTGGAAAGTAGGCATTTCAGATCACAGAACTACAAGTGGCCTCATTGGCCAATAACTCCAGTCCCCTGTGTTTGTAGGTAGCCATTTACCCAAATATGCCTAAAAACTGTTTACTCCATATCCTTGCACATTACAACTACAAGGCACACCAATCAGAAAATGAGCACTGCAATATTTGCAGGTAAAGTGGCAGGGAGGACAAGGATGCTGCCCATACTGCACTGCAGCAGCAGAAAACTAACTGATTAATATGTTCAGAGGATTGTAGGAACAGAACAGCAAGCCCCCCATGCCCAGTCTAACTTGAGGTGGGGGGAAGAGTTCCTCCCAGTTTGGTCTGGAATGGAAAAGCAAGACCATTTAAACAAGGAACCTATGAAGTACCAGCTTCTCAGCCTTAAATGTGATCACTATCCAAATGCTTCTGATAAAGGGAAAGTGTGAAACAAAACAAAGCAACACCAGAAACGAATAAAGTTTTCATGGCAGGGAAGAAGAAAGCCAAATGACAAAGAAAACTAGCCCTTTCAGATCCTGAACTATGAGATTGCTACTACAAGCAACCTCTATACCCCAACATGGGGATTGCCCTTGCTCATACATTCTGATCCGTATCCTATCATACTGTCCCTTCCATAACCTACAGAGCTTGCTCTAAAGACAGTTACAGTTCTTTACACCCACTGCTTATCCCAGAAAGGCATTCCACATTTTTCTTTAGCAGTTTATTCATGGCACCTTTCAAACCAGGCAGTTGCCAATGAGAGCTCATGCACCTCTGAACTAGTTAGTTTCTAAGATGCCAAGCTGTCCTACTCTCCACCTGACTTCATACTAACCTGGCTAACAACTTCTAGCCTCCTCTGATTGAAATAATCTTCTAATTTTTCATGTAAGTTGTTCAAAATCAAGTTGTAGCAATTTGTTCTGTGGTCTTCTCCCATGCCAACATTCACCTTTTGAACATATTCCTGAAAAGTAACCATAGCTCCTCTCAATGTTTGTTTTGTTAAACAGGCCAAGCTCCTTCAGTTGTTTCAGAAGATAGTATCTGCATTCCTTTAATACTCTTAGTATCCTTTTTTGTACTTCCACTTAGACATCCATCTTTTTTTCCCTTTTTTCTATTTTTTTTGGACATTGTACAGTTCTGGTTACCCTAGTATTTTTAAATAGGGTCTTACCAATGCCTTGTACGCAAGTTCCTAGTACATTTTTGCCTCTTTTATGATCTGCTACTATACTTCCCTAGCCCTCTGCTGAGAACCATGGAAAGCCTCTTGGAAGAACACCAGGCAGCTCTTTTGCTCCCTTCTCTTTCAAACACCCAATCCCCAAAAGAGTCATAATACCTTCTTTTGTCTTGCCTAAAATACTCTAGAACTTCAGTAGCATTTTTTAAAGCTGCAGCACATTAGCAGCTCATAATTGTCCTATGCCTGATCAATAAAGCCAGGACTTGCTGTTTCTCAGTTGATTCCAATTTATAAGCTTCCCTTCCCCCAAGACCATCTTACAGCTGGATGTTCTTGTGATCCCTAAACTACATTTCACATTTGCATTGTATATGGTTATATATTAGAATAAAGCTTTAAAATCTTAGTTCTATTCTGTTTAGGTAAAACTTGATGTCATCCATAAATTTCATGAGAATACATCTAGTTTCAGTACCAAGACTTCTAATAAAAGTGTTTAGGTCCTCAAACTGAGCCATGAAAAAGTCCACAGGTAATTACTGTTCAGTTTGACAACTTACCTTTCTATATAACCCAATATATTTTTCCTTTGTGCTAATTACTTATCCATAGTTGTAGTGTTAGTCCCCATCTTTTCAGGTTTGGCCAATAATTTCCCCATGAGGCATGGTATCAAAAGCTGTGCTTAAATCCAAATCCACTGCACTGTCCTCATCCAAGTAGACAGTTATCTGGTCACACAATATTAATCTGACATTCTTCCTTGGATAATGCCATGTTGTCTAGGTCTAATTTTCTGTTCACTTCCATCTCCTTAGGATAGATATTGCCGGAACAGTCAAAGACCTACTGAAGTCAGGCTAACTGGCCTGTAACTGCCTCCTTTTTCCAAATACAGGAACTACTTAATTCACTACTATTCCTCATTATAGTGTACTGTCTGAAAATTGGAAGGGTTTAGGTTAAGTTTGAGGCAAATTCATGGCCCCTGTCTTCAGTTAGCATTCGCTGCCCCAAGGAAGGGTTAATTAAGGGCTGGTTGGCAGCCCCTGGCTGGAGTGAGAATTGCAGATGGTAGCTGCCATGGATTAATTTTTGAGCTGGTAGTTGACCAAGTTAGAGTTAAGAGTTGTGCGGCCACTAAGCAAACTTAGCATCAGCAAAAATTTTGGACTGGGTTTAGTCCCCTGACTAGGATTAGAGTGAGGCCATTCAGGCCAGTATGTGGAAGCCAAGTAGAATTAGGAGACAAGCTAGTGGGTGGCCTCAATCTAGAATTCAGATTAGGCCTGGGATGTATTTTGGCAGTCATGTGGCCTCAGGTTAGGGCTAGGTTTGGGATTGCTTGGTGGTCGCCACCTGAATTCAGAGATAGAAGCTGATTGATTGTCTCTGGTTAGAGCAAGAGCTGTGGCCAATAAGCAATCTTACTTGAGGCTCCATTAAAAACTCTAATGGGGCCTGGAATAGGGATAATTTTCAGACCATAGGCAAGGGGGAGGGATGAGGTCTATTGGTCAGGGGTGCTAGGGTTTGGATTAAAAATAGATGGTATCACTGGGGTAGATGTAGAGTTGAAATTGTTTGGTAGGGTATTGCAGTGAATACTGAAGTTGCTTGGTGACCAACAAACTCTAGGTTTGGATCTAGTACAGTTTTAGGCCCTGAATTAGTGTGAAGGATGTTTCTGGTTGGTAGCACAGAGCTAGAGTGCCACAACAGAGTCACAGTTTAAGCTTGTAGGTGGCTTCAGTTTTAAAATAGGATTTGGGATCGTATGTAGCACTAGGGTAGGATGAAGGTTGTGGAAAGCAGGAGATGGTACATGATCCCAGGCTAAAGTTGGGCGTGGGATTGGCAGGAGCCTCCAAATTGGGTTTGCAAGGGGTCCTGTCTAGGCTTAGACTTGGGCTGATAGTATTGGCAGTTTAACTTTGGGATTGACGTGGGATCTTGGGCCAAGGTAAGGCATGGGGCCCCAAGCTAGGCACAGATGTGGAGAAGGAGGAAGGTATAAACTAGCTTTGTATTAGTGCTACAAATAGGTCCTACTTCTAGCCCAAACTCAAAGTAGTCAGGCTGCTTCTGCTTGCTGTAGTGTTGGCTCCCATCTTGGTAATACTAGCTGGTTAGAGTCTTAACCATAGCTCCAGAGGCAGATCCAAGTGGGGTGTAGTGGTAGCCCTCTGATTCCTGCTCCACCGAAACACTAACTAAAAACTTTAACTCAGATGAGGCAATATTAACTTAGGTGTAGAAATGACTCGCAGTGAAGTATTGGAGGTACATATCATTAAAACATCCAGTTCTTTAATAAGAGACAACCATGTGTTGTGTTATATGTGATGATGTGCCATACCATCCGCACCGCCAAGTTTTCAAAGTCCTAGATCCATCCATGAATAACTCCAACTGAGAGCCTTCTACCAAGCAACACCATAGTCTTAACCATCTGCTCCATGACTGCCTCTGGTGCTCCTATTTTAATATAATTGTGTACACCCTCTCCTAAATGCTCTGAACACTAGTCTAACCTTATCCTATGCTTTCAGCTAGGGATGTGAAAGGTTAAATGTTTAAATGATAAGTATATTTATACTGGTAATGCATTATTGGTTAATGTGTAGTGTAGGGTACACTCTGGCACGGAAGCAAAGTGGCAAGGTGCATCGGGAGCAGGGTAGGCAGGAGGAGTGAAAGGAGGAAGGGCCTAATGCTCATAGCTAGTAGGGCTGTGTGAAGTGTTGGTCACTGATTCAATTTGGCCCGATTCGGTGGCTGAATCTCCAAATCAGAATAGAATCGGAGGACCCTTAAATTTCTCTGAATTGAATTTGAACCATCTGAATTGATTCAGAGATTTGGACATAGATACAGCTTTAAATATTGTTTCTGCCTACTTCTAGATAGTAGGGGCTTGTAAGTGCTGCGATGCTGGGGTGTGTGGAGCGTTCCACAGAAGTGCGAGGAGTTCCGGGTCTGCAGCTGAGCACACTGGGGAACTGGACCAGAAGCACTTCCTGTCCGCTGGGGAGTGCAGGGGGGACCTGGTGCCCTCCGGCTTGGTGACTGGTGCCTCCTGGGTCTGGGTCAGAGGGGGTCTTTCAGTCCACTTCTGGGTTTGCCACTGAGCAAGTGGAGGGCCCCCTGCACTCCTGTGGGACACTCCATGCACCCCAGCATCACAGTGATCACAAGCTGCGCCTGCTACCTGAAGGTACATAGAAAAAACTTTTAAAGCTGTCTGTCTGAATTGCTGATTCTCTGACTTGGCATCGAATCTTCATATTCGGATTCGGCCGAATCAAATCGGGGAAAGTGATCTGAATCAATTCATTGAATTGCTGTCCCCGATTCAAGCCGAATCTGAATTGAATAGGGCTCACTTTGTACATCCCTAAAAGCTAGTCTGATCAAAACTTGATCAAGATGCACCATGAAAGATCTGCGTAACCAATGGTGTCAATAGACTTAGAAACACCATTCCAGCTGCATAACTGAGTACCAGACCAGCATCATAAGATGGGCTCAGATTTGCTCTAAAATCAGCAAGGTCTGATGAAGGGTTTCTTTCTACAATACAAAGACAGAAAGAACAGCCCCCACAAGCCCAGAGGGGGGAAAACCTCAAAATGTTAACAGTTAATTCCAAACAAAATTAAACAAAAATGTTAAAGGTTAATTCCAAATTAAAAACATAAATATTGCTATTATAAATCTGTATTATCTATTGTGCCTGCTCTTGCAATATCAAGTAAATGAGACAAAAACATTGGAATAGATAGCTTGCAAGTGGAGGGCATTATCATAAATGCTTATGATAAGATAATGACCACAAACTTAACTTTACAGATGTGTTTGGTTAGAAAGGTGTAGAGGAATGCAGGAAAGAATAAGGGTCTCAATGTTTCACCCTCTTTGAAGCAGTATGAGTGAAACTTGCAGAGGAGTACAATTAAGACAGCTCTTAAGAATTCAGTCTGAGCCCATAGCTAGCTGCAGCATCTCTGAAATCAATTATCTTAATAAAAGGCTGGTTTAGTTTTGGAGTACTTTCACTCAGAACAGAATATGTAAAAATGTCAAAAGTAAACTGAGCAAGACCACAGCAATATGAAGTATGTTATTAATAGGTAAACTGTTAAACAAAACAACATGGAGAAAGATACTCAGACCCCCAGACATGCTGTTTCCAGACAAAAATATTTGTTCCCATGCTTTTGGATGTTGCGAGTTTGTATGGACAGAGGAGGCTCCAGAGCACATTGCTCGTGCCTCATGCCACCTTCAGCACTGTTCTTTCCAGGCCATCCAAAAGAATAGCGTTTTTCTTACAGTAATGTATCTTTTTATTTGATTGTTTTTAAGTACAGAATTAAAAAACACCCCCATCTCCACAGTTGGCTCACAGACCTCATTACATGGTCTTAGAAGGTTTTGAGATTTATTTTAGCCCTCTGCTGAGATGGACAGCACAAAGCAACTCTCCTGCTCCCTTCTCTTTCAAACACCTACACCCCCAAGGGCTTCTTACCTGAAGCCCTGCCAGCAATCCCACGCTCTCTCCAGTTTTTGGGAGTTTTGTAGTCTGGTTATTTAGAAAGTTGGTGCTAGTTTGCACTCAGAGCAGTTCTCAACCTCTCTAGCAGCTACCCCTTTCCACCTGAGCTGTAGCCTCTTATCTTCAGCTGTGGCTAGTCAGTCAGTTAGCTGCTAAGGAGCTCTCTTTCTCCCCTCCCAGGACTTAGTAGGATGAATATATGCCATTTTCTATGACAGCCTGTATATAAACCATAGAAGATAGAGATGAGAAAAAGGTGGTAGAGGTTTCTTGTAATTTTTTTTTTTCCACTGGAAGTGGGAGGCAAGGGAAAAAGGAGAGGCAGTATTGCCAAGAATAATAGATTCCACCACATCCAGGTAGAATCAAAATGCTACAATAGCTTCACATCTGTGAAAGAAGGTCTCAGGCAACCCAACAATGTCCTGAGGAGAATGGGGTCAACAGGCAGCAAGAGTTATGCATTTCAGCAGGCATGGTCTCCTAAGCATTGTCACATCAGTTAGTGGACCCTGGCTGGCTTTTAGCAAATGTGGTGTACAATTTAGAAATGGAAACTCTTGTCACACCTCCATGCTAGCCAGACACGGCAAAGCCAATTTTTGACAGCAAGACCCACATGACAGGGTTGACCCCACAACAAGGAGCAAGTGCCACAAGAAGTCCTGCACTAAGCAGTAATCCTAGGACACTGATGCTCAACTGTTTTGACCAGTGGTATGAATAGGCAGTGCCTGGTCCATGCCTATACTTGGCTGGAGGACCCAATGCAGCACTGGGACAGGTGCAGCATGGACTCCTGAAGCTGTGTGGATGGGGATGGGGGGGGTAGTATCTGTATAGGGGAAGGGGAAGGGAAAGGGAAAGAGGACTTGGTCCAGTTCTAACCTGGCCCCATGGCGGGAGGGGGCATGACCCAGCCCTACTTCATGGGGGAGAGGGGTGCATAGCCTGATCTAGGCTATGCAGTTTTATGGCCTGGCTCTGATCCTCTGCATGGGTCTGGGGTTTTGGCAGCTGGGTGGGGTGGCAGAATTCACTGCCACTGGTCCCTGGCACCAAATTTCCTGACCTTTGGGAGCCCCACAGGCCAGATCCCAAGGCTCCACCGTTTGCATTTGGTGCAAAGGTCGCCGGTTGAGTGCCACTGGCCTAGGACACCTACTGCCGCCTCATACCACAAACCACTTCGTGAATGGGGAGAGAGCCAAGAGGATGCATGCGATGGCCAGGCATGAATCCTCAACAGGTCTAGGAAACAACCTGGAAGAACCGGGATGGGCTAGTCTGGGGAGGAGAAAGCCGCGTGCGGTGGGGCTAGACAGCGGTCTTCAAACGGCAGACGGGTGGTTACAGGGAGGATGGTGAGGGCCGCCAGAGGCAGGGCAGGGAGCTGTGGAGTAGAGGCTGGCAGCTGGGCAGCACTTCCCCGCTGCGGGCGGGCTCTCGGCTCGGCTACCTGCCTTGCCGCCCGAGGCGGAGCGGGCACGTAGCTGCAGCACCCCCGGGCCGGGCCCCGCCCTGCCCCGCAGCCTCCGGGCCAGCGGCAAATCCGTATCGCCCGCCCCTTCCCCGCCTCTGCCTCCTCCCGGCGTCAGGCGGCGCGGCGCTGCGCCGGGCGGAGCCAGCTGGGCCGGGCCGGGCCGAAGGATGGCGGTAGGCCCGGCTTGAGCGGGGCCACCATGCGGCTGTTGTGGGCGCTGCGGCGCTGCGTGTCGCCTGCCGGGCTGCCGCAGCAGGTGGACTTCTACGCCCGCTTCTCGCCCTCGCCCCTCTCCATGAAGCAGTTCCTGGACTTTGGTGAGTGTCCGGCTGGGGCAGCGCCGGCCCCCCAGGCTCCCGCGCGGCCTCCCTGGTCCAGTCCGGCGGGGTAAGGTGGGGCGGGAGCGCCCTGCTTCGCTCTGTCCTCTGAGGGCGCCCTCACTGCCAGGCTGGAGCAGGGGTAGGCCCTTGCCTTTGTGTGGAGCAGCCTTGAGGGGTGTCTGCCCTCTCAGTTGCCGAAATGCCCTCGGCGTCCTGGAGAAGTGGGGCGGGTGGGCTCCTACCGCAGGCACCTAGTCCCACCCCTGCCCGAGGACGGACGGCGGGGTCACCCCTGCTCAGACTGGCCTGTACAAATCCATAACCTGAGCTCTTCCTAAAACCAGCCTCAACAAAGTCTGCAGCTTCAGGTAGCCTGGCCGAGCCGCAGCAGAAGTTGCATGGCTGGGGAAGCGATGGCAAGCCTTGCCGTACCAAGCAAAGCATCCAGCAGCCCAGGCTTGGTCGGTGAGGGCATGCAGCTGCCTCGGGAGGCACCCTTGTTTAGGGGGGTGGGGAGAAGTGGGTGGAAGACCTGTTGATGTGCTCTGGGTACATGGCAAGGGAGGAAATGGCAAATACAACATCATGATGGGTGGGTGTCTTTGCTATAGGCCCCAGCTGGGAGGATAAATTGGATGATGGTTTGATTTGATGTTAAAGAAATAAAGAAAGACATCAAGTAGATCTAATGGATGCATTCCTCCCTGCTTGCTTCTGCAGCTGTATGGCTGAGGGCAAGTGAAACTCGGGGGCTTCCGAACCGCAAGGTTCTGGGCTTGGGCCTGCATGTAGGATGCCCACCAGAGGATTTGGGAACATCTGAAGCCCCAGATGGGGGCCAAGATGTTTGTCAGTAGTAGGACCACTTATTGTTCTGGACTGTCTCTGATTTGGAATTGATTTGGCTTGAGACATGGAAAAATTTAAATAATAATAAGAAAACCTAATGGAAGCATTCAAATCATAGGTCTTCGTCTGTTTGAGGAACTTTATCTGTGTCCTGCAGATTGCATGGCAGTCAGTTTTCCCAGCATTTTTATAAGATGAGCTTGAGAACTTAAATTCAATAAATTTGGACGCTAAGTACTAAGAACATCAGGGATTTAACATAGTGACTTCATGGCCCATTATAATCTACCTGATAACTTCTGCACTTCACTGGTGATAACAACCCTCTTGAGCAATCTTTTTTTTTTTTTTACTCATGCTTTTGTTCTGTCTGCTGCTTAGCTCTGCTGTGTCTGCTTCCCTCCCAGAGGCCAGAGGGATATGCCTACATCTATTCCAGCTGGGCACTTGGCCCATAAATAGATCACCCACAAGAATTCTTGCCTCTTTGCAATTTTTAAAGAGTTATGATTATGTTAAGCCTTGTTGAACTTAGGCTAGAAGGAGACATTGCATTAGTCCTAGGACAAATTGTGACCATATTTCTGACAGATAATAAAAGTCCTAGGACCAGCATACGCACGCATGCACACGCACATACGCATACCCCCCCATTCTTTCAATCAGGGTTTTATGAGCAGCTGAAAGCACTGCTGCTTCTCTACCATTGACTCAGTGATGTAGTCTGGAGGTTCAGACATACTCTCTGTTGTCCTGCAACAAACTTTCAGCACTTTTTGTCCCATGATCCTCTTTAGGATTTGTCTTGGGACAACAGATATGAATGTCTGCATAAGTAAACTTTGTTCAGGGATAAAATGTTTTTTTCTGGGGACAAATGTTATGTCTGTTTGTAGCCCTAGTGGGTATAACAGCTATCCTCCATTTGGGATCGGGATCAGTGTAAAAAGTGGCTGACCTCCTGTATAGAAATGTGCAGAAACTAGGGCAGGCTGGCATTGTAGAGACTGTCCTATCTTCTGCCTGACTTGTGACTAACATGACTGAACCACCTCTGCCCAAAGCAACAAAACATATAGACAGTGGGTTTTAACTGGTTATTGTTTTAGAGAGGTGTGAGAAAGCAAGCAAGCACGCACAAGTCATGACAGTCTGAGCACCCTGAGAATATGGCCCTGAGAAAAGATTATAGATAAAGCTTTTGGGCTAAGTGCCGACTAAGAGGAGGCTTGGAGCAGTAAACAAGTACTGCCTTGTTAATTTTTTTTCCTGTATTCATACAAACTGGGCTTTGTATCTTCATTATAGTGAAGCAAAGCGTCAGAGAGAAACCTGACTTAAGCATCAGTTTATTTTGATAGGAACAACCAATGGGAGACCACATTTTTAACCGTGTTCTCAGTTCAAGAGGGATAATGGAAGGCATTGAAAACAAAGTACCACTCACAAAATAAGTTTGGAAGTGTTAAGTCATACTGTAGTAGACCCAAGTTTCAGCAGCAGGTGTGGAGGTGCAGGGTTGTGCCCTCTGCTACTGCCAGGGGGCACGGAGTGCCTTGCCATGGTGGTATGGGGCTTCTGGCAGTGGCACTGAATCTCCTTGCCCAGACCTGTTCTGGTCTGCTGTGCTAGGTCCTGTCAACTGGGCTGCGGAGGCCCCGGGGGCAGTGCACCAGATCACCCTTTCCCCCCCCCCCCACCTGCCCCACAGGCTCCACTCTAGCCATGCTGCAGGTGGGAGAGGGTGAGCTGGTCTGCTCTGCTTCCTGCTTGGGCTGCAGCAGCTGGGGCTCAGGCACTGCTGGGAAAGCAGGGGGTTGTGGACTTGGGTCCCTGGCCCTGTAGCCTTGGCAGCTGTGGGCCCCTTTGGCAGGACTTGTGGGTGGGGAGTGAAGGGCATCAGCAGGACTAGGGTGGCGGGGGTGGGAGGGGCTGTGGGTGGGGAGTGAGGGGCAATGACATGAACGGGGTACTGGCATATCAGGGCTGCTCAGCTCCACAGGGGGGGAGCGGGGGGGAGCCATAGCTGGACCTGCATTCTGGTGAGCTACGTGGGCAGGAAGAGCTCTGATTTTTTCCATGATTATAAAACAAAAATCAAATACCAAAATTTATAGGTATTTAGAATTAATTTCATTATAGTGACTGAGGCACTGGTAAGCTTCCAAATTGCTTTAAAATTGTAAATATATCAATAAAATATTTTGTTCAACTGATACCTATATATGTAGTGGCATTTCATTTTAATTGTGGAAAAATGCAGATTTTGGGGGGTTTTAATCATATACAAAAATGTATACCCAATTTGTGCTTTTTTAAAATTAGAGAATTTGTGATTTTTTTTTTTTTTATACGGAGAAAAACCAGGATCCCTGTGACTGCAAAAAAATAAACAGGGTGCCTGACCCCAACCAGTTACCATCTGATCCTATTTAGTGTTGAGATGAGACTGCAAAAGTGTGTGCAGATAAATAGAATTTTCTGTGTGTTAACTTTACTTTTTTTTTCTCCCAAATACTTTTTGACTTAGGATCAGAAAATGCTTGTGAAAAGACTTCATTTATGTTTTTACGTCAAGAGTTACCTGTAAGATTGGCAAATATAATGAAAGAAATAAGTCTGCTTCCAGACAACCTTTTAAGAACACCTTCAGTTCAGCTAGTGCAGAGCTGGTAAGAACTGTTTTGTTAGTTATATTATCTTTTAAGAGTTTCCTTTGCAATTAATGTTAAGTGAAATGAATAAATCAATGATTTTATAGGGAAAAAAAAGACTCCTTATAGTGTTTGTGGTATCATTACAGTTTATTCTGAATAATATAATTTAGAACTTAACGGAGAGAGTGGGTGCATTTATACATGCGCTTTAATGTGTGTTAACCAATTTTAACACGAATTAAAGCCTCACTATGGGCATTTTTACATGTGTCCTGGGGCATTGTGGTGGGTACTTTAATTAGCAAGCTGCACTAATTAAAGGGGCCTATATGTCACATATATCAGCGCACCCTGTGTGTCCTTGCACTGAAAAAATGTCAGCAGGGCACTTTGAACTAAAGCTCATCTAATGTGTTTTATTGAAAAACACCCCACCATCATTTTTTCAGAGCAGAGATGTATGCGGACAATGATACCCATAATGCGAAAGGCTGCTGCAGTGTGTCAGTTTCCATGCTTCAGCAGACTTGACTGAGTCTGCTCTGATGCACTGGATCTCTAGTGTGTTGGAACTCCCTGTAGATGTATAGGAGCCCTAAAAAAACATGCTGTTTAGTTGATGCATATTAGCCTATTTTAATGCACATTAAGTGTGACTTAAAAAATGTGCTGTTTAGTTAATATGCATTAAGACAGTATATTGCACATTTTCCTAGTACCTCACAATAGTAGTACTAGATATAATGTGTATTAACTAAAGCACATTAATGCATGTGTAGATGCACCCACTACTAAGTACAAAATTTTAAACTTGGGCCATGTGTAAACAAACTGAGAGGCATGTGTGCACGACACTTTAAAGCGGGCTAAATGCTTTTGCACCACTTTAATGGTGTTGATGTTTGCATGCGTCGGCGGTGTATTGTGTATTAATTCCAGCTGCTGTGGGAAATTCGGCAGTGTAATGCAACTAAAATGTCTTCAAGTCACTTAAGGTTGCTGCACCCCAAGTAGTTTTAGTTGCTGTCCCTGTAGCCATGGAGCAAAGCACTGAGCTCCATGCAGCTCCATGGCTCTGCAGGAAGCCCTTCAGGTAGCCAGCAGCCCAGGAAAGAAAGCAACCTCTGCCCAAGAAAAGCAGTGAGCCTGAATTTTGCTGCTGTGGAGGGAAGCACCAGCCCCCACACAGCCCAGGGACCGCTCCGTCCACCAGCAGCTCTTCCTCCCCTCCACACTGGAGAGGCAGATAAGTCAGTGGGCTATGTACATGACACATGGGTTTAATCAGCCCTAAATTGAAGTGGTGTTTTTTTTAAAACCCACTGCTTCAATTTAGGGCTCCTGTTTAATCTATACATGCTCTTATATACCAGCCTATATTTGATTGAGAATTTTAGTATTTGGTTTCTAGTTCATGACATGTACATTTTCTTTCTTAGAATATAGACATGGTTAGTCAGTTTCACTCTTCTAGTTTGACTGGTTATCTGCCATTACTTCAAACTCCTTTTCATTGTTATTTCATTCAAGGATACAGCCCCACAGTATAACATATATTGTTTGCGCCTGAATGTATGATCTTGCATTTAATTGTTGAAAGTCATGTTGTTCAAGTGATCCAACCTTAAGGAGTAATTCAGAGGAGCCTATGTCACTGGCTTTTCTCTTGATTTTTTTTCTTAGGCCAATATATGTCATCTTTGTCAGTGTCTGTTTCTGTCAGTTTGGCATGCTGACCAGCTCTGGGCCAACAATAGATCATTGTAAGACCTCATCTGAAATGCCCAAGAGGATAATGCCCTGTTTAGTTAGCTTGTGATCCATTAGCCAGTTTATTATATATACATTTGATAGGGGTTTTATTGATTCATTGTAGTACATGTTTTATAACAGCATGATGAAGGATTAAGTCAGATGTCTTATAGGTTATATATATTATGTCAGTTCTTTTTTTATATTAAATTGGTTCATAATTTGACAAGATCTGTTCTCTATAAAAGCAGGTTGGTTGCCACTTATGGTATTGTTTAATGATAGAGTCTCTTATTAGCTACCTGTTATTTTGCCTAGTATCAGTTGCCCACTGCTGCTTTTAGCTTCCCTGTTTTGATGCTGGTTTGTTTTTAAATGCAACTTTGCTTTATCTTAACTAGAATGATGTTTAAAAAAAAAAAAGTGTTTTATTTGTGTTCGAGTGTCTAGAAGGTTCTCATTCAGTTATTTCTCATTTTGTGCTAGCCTTTCATTCCACTCATTGAACTTTCAGGGTTTGTTTGTTTTTTTTTTTTTTGAACTTTGGCCCTTTTAAAGCTTCAAGTACATGTTACTCATAGCAACCCTTCTGTTTGCACATTACTAGAATTAGGCTGTGATTACTTGCACCAAGGAGACTATCAGTTTTCAGTTCAGTGGTCAGTCTATCCTTATCCATCAGAGTGAGGTTGAATGCATAGATAATTTTACTTCCAATTTGTGTGCAACAAATGTTAAAAATATATTGCTTAGGTGTTGGAATTCTGAGCAAGTTTTACTAGTAGCAACATGAGACTTTTGACGTGGGTCCTTGAGAACAGAGTTCCTCATCATAAAGCAATTTCTTTCGTCATGTTACAGGTTAGATGTTAAAGGTACTACCATATTTACTTGCATCCAAGATGAATTTCTTACCCCACACATTTGACATGGAGAGTTCAGGGTAGACCATGTGGTGCAGGGCTCAGAGAAGTATAGGAGAGACTAAATTATAACCCTAGTAGCACCAGTGGAATCCTGTTGGGTAACATACCCTCTCTCAATTGTACAGAATTCATAGTCTACAACTTTTCCAAGAAACCTCATGTTGCTCTCATTGCAAACAGATCAAAATTTTACATTCTGTCCAATTTTACTTCTTGTAATATATCTCGGTCCAGCAAAATAAGAGCCGAACGTGCTCCGTCCTATACGATGCATATCAATCGAAAGTGTGAAATATGGCACAGCACCTGTTGAGATTTAAGTACCCATCCTGCCCCAGGCCTTTACTGGCTCTGCAGAAACAGAGCTCATAAAATCTTACCCTGGAATTAGGTAGAAACATGCACTCTGAAACGTGTTATCCCTGGTTTCAGAATGCATAATGCAATATATCTGAAACAAGTAAAAAATTTCAACCATCACTCAAAAAGGACAGTTAACCCCTTAACTACCAGAAACACAGCAACAATTTGTAAGAGCCTTCATACTGTAGGTTGGAGTAAGAGAATTAGAACTAGCCATAATTAACATTTCAGCCACAACAGAAGCTATGAAAAATGCCACTACAGATGCAATTCAGGCTCTGCAAGAAGAGATCTCTCAGATCTCACAAGTAACTATACAACACCACATAGCCCTAAATTACCTATTAGTATCCCAGGGAGAAGTATGTGCCTTAGTAAACTCCACCTGTTGTGTCTATGTCAATCAAGATATGTGAATAAAAACTGATATTCGCAAAATTCAAAATCAGTTAAAGGTCCTACATCAAGTAACCTCAGAAAATACTGACTAGAGTCTAGAAAAAATGTGGTCCTGGTTAACCTCCAGGCTCCCAGATTTTAAGACCCTTGGCAAGAAAATCCTGTATGGAATATTATTTGTCTTAATAGTTCTGACACTGCTTTATGTCTTAGTGCAACTGATCCTCTGCTGTGTGAAAGCCAGCAAGAAAAGCCTTAGCAAGGCAAGAAAACCCACAGCAGAGTCTAGAATAATGGTGTTACAAAGTGTGAGCAAATTAAAAGAAAACATAAAAAACTGTATAATGAAATAGAGAAACTCATGAGAATGAAAATTTAAGGCTAAAGCGAGACTAATAGTCTCAAAAAAGGGACTGTGGAGTAAAAATACATATATATGAATGCCTTAAATTTTGATTATTTGAGTTACAAGATGACATAACCACTTTGTGAAGAATTGCTGGCTCTGTACAGTAGAACAGTTAAGAGAAAGTGTTCTTTGTAACTCCTCTGCTACTGCCTCACTCAC
>JAGPOW010003685.1:40874177-40913517 GCA_030014935.1 Caiman crocodilus
GATAGCAAAAGCACGTACAACCCTGATCTTGTGAACTAACCTTGTCTCCCCCATAAGTTCCCATCCTCTTTAAAGCAAAGAAATGCTGAAGTAATGGTAGAACCGCTTTTCATGCTAATTTCTCTATATGATCACGTGAATTGTAAGCAACTGTTAAAAAGTATATAAGCCTCCTGATTTTTGCTCTTGTGGGGAGACCCCTTCCAAGTGCTTGGGAAATCCATGTCACTTTGGAATCCCCCCCTTCAACTGTAGTTTCTTTTAAATAAAAGCTTCTGCTGACCTGACCCAAAAGTACTCTGCGTGTGTTTCCACGACAACATGGTGCCAGTAGAGGAGAGATCATGCAGTGTGTGGCTTGAAAGGAGCATGGGGGAGACCGCACAGAGGCAGGTGAGCTGCTGTTGCTGCTGCCATTGCTTGGCTGGAGGCAGAACATGAGCTGCATGGAGTAAATAATGGCTTGTGAGGGAACGGAGTCAACAGCGGGGGGGGGATGGTCTGGTGCCATGGCGGCAAGTGGCCCAAGTGGAAGAGGTGGAGAAGACACTCTGGAGGGGCAAATGGTTGCAGGAAGAGGCTATAGGGAGCATGTGCTGTGGGGTGCAAGGAATGGGGGTTAGGTCGCTCATCCCTTGCCGCTGTTTTCTCTGCTGTAGCAGTGGGGGCATGAATTTAAGATGGCTCCCCAATAGTTAGCTACTGTACAAGGAAAATTGTAACAAATTTGGAACAAATTTATAATTTTTGCCAATGACACCAAACTCTGGGGTAAAGCATTGACCTGTTATATTTTCTCAGCTGCACTAACCTTTTGGGTATAGGAGCTTGTAAAGGATAAGCTAGCAGAATCCTACAGCATTTCACTTCTTAAGGGTATCTAGTCAATATCCAGAGCAGTTATGTCTGGAGGTGTATTGAGCATGTTCATTTTTTGCTGAAGCTTTGGGAGGTGCCAACCCCAACTGGGCATGCACTGAGTACAGTGGTCAGAAGATTAGTTCATAATTTCGTAGACGTTAGGGCTGGAAGGGACCCGAAGATCGAGTCCAGCCCCTTGCCCCAAGGGCAGGAAGTCTTCAAGGATCGTAGGATCCCAGCAAGATAAGCATCCAAATGTGTCTTGAAGGCATTCAAAGTGGGTGCTTGAACCACCTCTGGTGGCAGCCTATTTCAAACCTTGGGGGCTCGGACAGTGAAGAAGTTCTTTCTTATGTCCAGCCTGAATCGGTCACTGTGGAGTTTGTGACTGTTTGGTCTTGTCATCCCTTAGGGGGCTCTGGTGAACAGATGTTCCCCCAAATCCTGATGGGCACCCCTGATAAACTTATAGGTGGCCACCAGATCACCCCTGAGCCTGCACTTTTCCAGTCTGAATAGCACCATGGCTCTCAGCCTCTCATCATAAGGTCTGTTTTCCTGACCTCTGATCATGCGCGTGGCTCTCCTCTGCACCCTCTCAAGCTTTTCCACATCTTTTTTGAGTTGTGGAGCCCAAAACTGGATGTAGTACTCTAGCTGCGGCCTCACCAAGGCTGAGTACAGTGGGAGAATGATGTCCTGGGATTTGCTTGAGAAGCATCTATGGATGCAAGCCAGCTTTTTGCTCACTTTACTGGCCGCAGCATCACACTGAAGGCTTATGTTCATCTTGTGGTCAGCCTTGACCCCCAAGTCCCTTTCATCTGTAGTGCTAACCAGCGTAGCACTACTAAGCCTATAAGCATGCTACAAGTTTTTCCTCCCAGGGTGGAGAACCTTGCATTTTTCAGTGTTGAACACCATCAGGTTCTCGTCCGCCCATTTCATGAGTCTGTTCAGATCCACCTGGATCACCCTCCGATTCTCAGGTGTGGATGCTTTACCCCAGAGTTTGGTGTCATCAGTGAACTTGGCCAGTCCGCTTCTGACACCAGTGTACACATCATTGATGAAGATGTTAAACAGTATAGGCCCTAGGACAGAGCCCTGTGGGACCCCACCGGTTACAGAGCACCAAGATAA
The DNA here is from genome assembly GCA_030014935.1 of Caiman crocodilus. Taxonomy (NCBI): domain Eukaryota; kingdom Metazoa; phylum Chordata; order Crocodylia; family Alligatoridae; genus Caiman; species Caiman crocodilus. Next base: position 40,876,182 of record JAGPOW010003685.1, read on the forward strand.
TTGGCTCCCGTTGACCACCACCCTCTGGGTCTTACCATGGAGCCAGTTCCCCAGCCAGCGGATCGTGGTGCCATCAAGGCTGCAGTTAGCCAGTTTAGCCAAGAGGTGATCGTGGGGTACCAGATCGAAGGTTTTTTTAAAGTCGAGGTATACAACGTTGTTCTTTTCCCCTCTTATCCAGGTGATAAGTCACGTGGTCATAAAAGGAAATGAGATTGGTCAAGCAAGACCTACCCGCAACAAATCCATGGTGGGTATCCCTCAGGATATTGCCTTCAGCTAGTCTGTTAAGGATGGCCTCCTTGATAAACTTGTCTAAGACCTTCCCCAGGATAAGAGGTCAGGTTGACAGGCCTGTAGTTTGCTGGTTTCACTTTCCTTCCTTTCCTGAAGATAGGCACAACACTGGCCTCTTCCAATCACTGGGTACTTCACCAGAGTGCCAAGAGCTCTCAATGATCCGTGCCAGGGGCTGAGCTATGATACTTGCCAGCTCCCTGAGTACCCTTGGGTGTAACCCATCAGGGCCAGGTGACTTGAAGGTATCTAGCTTGTCAAGGTGTTCCTTCATGAGGTTAGCTTCTATGGAGGGCAAGGAATCTCCCTCACCTGGGCCCCCTGACCCATAGTGGGCAAGGCTGCGCCATGGAACTGGTGAAAAACTGGTGCAAAGTACCCATTTAGCAAGTTTTTCCTGGGCATCAGTTGCCCTTCTGGTTTAGCAGGGGTCTAGTGTTACCCTTGCTTTTCCTCTACCTCCCCACATATCTAAAAAAGGACTTTTTATTTTCCTTGATATTTGTAGCTAGCTGGAGTTCCATCACAGCCTTGGCTTTCCTGATTTGCTCTCTGCAAGTCCGGACCAGAGCAGAGTATTCCTCCTTGGTGGCAGTTCCAGTCCTCCATCCTTTGTAGGTCTTCCTTTTAAGATACAAGAAGTCCGCCAGTTCCCTGGAGAGCCAAGGGAGCTGCTGTGCCCTTTTGCTGCCTTTCCTCTGAGACAGGATAGACTTCACTTGCACATCCAGGATTGCTCCCTTGAGGAGCAACCACTCGTCCTGAACTCCCCTCTCCATTGGGTTGTGGCCTTTTAGGGCCTCTCTGACAAGCCTCCTTAGCTTGTCAAAGTCAGCTTTCCTAAAGTCGAGGACTTCTGTATTACTGACTGACTTTCCAGCTTTATGGCAGATGGTGAAGGTGATCAGTTCATGGTCACTGTCACCCAGCTTCCCTTCTATCATTAGGTTGCTGATTAGGTCATCTCTGGTTGCTAGTATGAGGTCGAGCAGCACTTTACCTCTTGTCAGGCCGTAGACTTCCTGCACCAGATAGAGGTTGTCCACACATGAGAGAGAGCTTTGCAGCCGCCCGGAGTTGACTGAGTGCTCCTCCCACAAGATGTTTGGGTAGTTAAAGTTGGACATCTCGAATTTGGGTGAGTGAATACTCATCCTGTTTCCTCCCCTTCCCCCCCCAGTTTTGGGAGAGGAGTCTGATATACTCCACATTTAATAATCCCTTCTCATTTATTAGTTGGGTTACTAACTCTTGATTGTTCCAGGTTCTATTCTTGGAACTTACCTGTTTCTGCTTTAGAGTTGCTACTTGCCTTTCTTTCCTCTCTTTTGTAAGTGGTGTATATCCAATTGATTTTTTTTATAACATTCCAGGCCTGTGTTTTGTGTTTATTTTATTTTTTTTTACGTTTTCATTTGGGTTAATTAATTTCATTATCAGATTCTTGTTGGTTTTCTTGCTCATCTAGCACTGGCATATACATAACAACAGCCCCCCAACTCTTGATTCTTTATCCTTGTGCTACTTTGGGTCTGTGCAGAGTGTTTCCCTCACTTTAGATGCTAATTTTAAGCAATAACTACTTTCAGCTCACCTTGTGTTAAGGCAGAAGCCATCAAATCATTCAATCCTCTGTTCCACAAGATCAGAACCCTCTACAGTATACAATACTACTTAGATAGCTAACAGTTTACAATCTTCTGTCTATCCTCTTACCTCCACAGAACAGAAGTGATCTCAGAGATCCTCTGTATTTTCCTCATTGTCTGTTCTTTTTAAGGATCCTGTAGCCTTCTTGATCTGAACTAGAATACTATGTCTAATGGATACCAGGTTTTCTGCATACAATATGAACCTTTTGCAAAATTGGGTTGCATATTATTAAGAAGAGAAACTGATTTTCTGCCCAGGATAGAAGTTCCTGGCTTTGATTTCTGCTCCACAGTGCAGCAGCAGCAGTATTACTATTCAAGCAGCTGAGAGAGTTAGTCTTAGTAGCTCATTGTTCTTCACTTACAGATATTAACAATCATCTTTCATTGTTAATGGTCTTGATATTCTGTTAATCAAGATAACCTTTCGTAGGGCAGTTTTCCGGTCTGCTATGTGCTCCTGATCTCTCTTCTCCTATTTCATAGCTCTAGATTAGCTTGTTTCAAAACCATAGCTCCAAGCATGGAGACCAGTTTTCAAAAGCACCTAAGGCAGGGGTGGGCAAAATGTGGCCCATGGGCTGCATCCAGCCCGCAGGGCCTCTAAAAAAAAAAAAATTTAGAAAATTTAATATTTATCTGTCTTTGGTTCCTGCAAAAAAAAAAAAAGACAGGAACCAAGGGCAGTACGATCCAGGGGAAGTGCAGTGGGCTCCCGCAATAGCAGGACTTGCCTGGCCTGCCCCCCCCCCAGCCTGGCCAGAAACCCCAGTAGGGACTTCTACCCTGAGACCATGTGGCTTCCCTGGCCGGAACCTCAGGTAAGCGGGGACAGGGGGAAGACCCCAGGAAAAAGCTGAGCCTGGAGAAAAGTGGTCCGTTGCCCTGTGGCTGGTGCTTTCTGCTGCAGCTGCTCGCAGCCTGCGTGGGGCTGTCCTGAGTGGTCACAGGCAGCTCCAGGCAGTCTGCAAGCGGCTGCCGCAAGGTGCTGGCCATGGGGTGAGGGAGGGTCTGCTTTTTCCCCCTGCGCTCTGCACCAGCTTGTAACTCATCCCTGCAGGATCGCAGGTGTGAGTACAGTGTGCTGGAACTCTGAATGCAATGTAGAAATGGCTATTGCCAATTTAAATGTGAGGGGATACAGCAGTGTTATTTTGTGTGAGGAGAGCAAGCCCACATCGTTTTATTATACCTGTCTTTGCGTTCAGTCTTTGTCACAACATATGGTTGAAACCTCTTGCCTTCCTAAGCACTTGGGGAAGTGCATTGGTTTTTTCTCCACCACTGTTTAAGACAGAAGCTTGTTTCTATTTTGAGGTTTGCATGAGGGCAGTCATTCCTTTCAAATGACTGAAAATTGCCTAGCTTTACAAATACACTTCTAAAGAAATATCTACCTGGGAACCATAGATTTCTGACAAAAGGATCAGGCTTAGTCTTTAATTGTGTCAGCCTTTGGGCTGACTAAACTTATTTGCTTCAACCCTGTGATTGGTCCTATGAGAAATGTTTTTCTCTCTCTCTGGATACATTTAATGGAAAAAAAGAAGTGTGTGTGTGAAGAGCTGTGCTTGTGATGGATATAACTGGATGAATGGCCTATTTCGGTTCAGTGTAGTGCTGAAGATAATTTTTTCTGGCTAAAAGCTTAGGTCTCATGGGCTAGCAGTCAAATATGAGGCTGAGGGCCCAGAGGTTGAGGAGGCATAAATGACTAATAGTGGAGAGAGTTGAGAATGAAGAATGAATTGTTTTTTAGTGTAACAGTAACAGCCTGTAATTCTAATATTGTGAGTTAGTTATTCTAAATACCACCAACATTTAAAAGTGGGATGATAGTTGCACCAAGTTTGCATGAGGCAGGACTAAAATGAGGAATATATTTCTTCGTGAACAACAGTTAAGGAATGCATGTGATACTAGCAAGGAAACTATGGCTGAGAACCCTTTTCCAGCAAATGTTGCAGCACCTTTTATCTAATGAACCCAATAAATTGGAAAAATATGTGTGAGCTCCCATTAGTCCACTGCTCTAGTTCTGTTAGTTTGAGTTAGCCTGGCACCAGTGAAAACAGTTAATCCAAGTCAGGACCTTTAGAAAGGTGAAAGATAAATTTCTGAGAAGCCCTTTTTGAATAAAGTGAATGAATTTGGAGATAATGATAGTGTTTATAACTGTCCCCCACCTATACTGGGGGCACTGGGAGTGAGTGGGAGCATGGGGCCCACACCGGTGTCAGCCAGGCCCAGGGCAGGGCAGCAGGAGCACAGGGTTCTGGCTGGCAGGGGCTCTGTGGAGCTGGGCCAGCTCCCCCATCTCCCTGCTGGAGCAGCCCAGCCCAGCTCCACAGCCCCTGCCAGCCTGCACCCTGCTCTGGGCCCCACCGGTGCTGGCCCTGGGAAGTTGGTTCCAAGACACTGGGACATTGGTCCCAAGATGGTGACCAGGGGGTGGGGCACTGGTTAAGGGGCGGAGCTACCCATGAGGCCCTTGGCAGGTTGCTAAAACTGGGTAAGTGGCCCTCCTCCCAGAATAATTGCCCACCCCGACCTAATGCATTTGCTTTAGTTAATCAGGAAAAGGAGGCAGGGCTAGCTGAAAAGTAGTCTCTGTCCCTGCTCTATGCAGCCATAACTGGAAAAAATCTTTTTTTCTTCATTCTACCTTTTAAACACAAGGTGCACATTATATTCTGAGGCACGTTATGTGTGAGAAAATACAGCATTTTAAGTTGCAAAGTAAACAGCATATACTGTGCTGAAACTATTACAACCTTTTCCTGAGAATTGCATGCATTTTAAATTTCAAACTGAAGTACTCAAAATAGAGAAGGAAAAATATGCATATATTTTTTTCAAATATAGAAAACTACTTTTTAAAATATATGACTGTGAGTTAATACTTTGCTAATCCATTTGAATGATCAAACTTCAATAAAGTAAAAAGAGACTTACTTTTGGCCAAAAACAAGCAGGAGTATATGCAGCATAAAGCTATTTAGGAAGCTGATGGTATCTGAAAATAGAGCCTGAGAATGTTAGTGCCTTTTAAACAGTAGGATGACTATTTTGAGGCTATGGCATTTTTCCTTCTTCAGAGCTAAGAGGTGTTAAACATTAGTATCTTCGCAAAATGGAGGATCCGTGTGGACAAAAATTCATCATCCAGAACTTCATTTTTTTAAGGTATGATCAGAGTCTTGAGGAGATCCTTGACTTCAAGGACAAAAATGCGGAAGATTCAGAAACTATTCATAGGTAAGTGTATTTTTAATTCCAATATGTATGTGTGTATATGCATATGTGTGTGTGTAAGTCCTGGCAACAAGAAATTTCAAATCAAGAAAGCTCTTTAATGTTTTTGATATTTAATAAGGGATAGAAGAATAATAAGAGCTACAGACTAAATCAAGGAGATGGGGAGGGGAAGGCTTTACCTTTGCTTATTTGATTTGACCAAATTTGAATTCTGATCTTGGAACTGCTATTTAAAACTAAAGAAATCAAAAAGTTATAAGATGGAACATAGGGTGTGAGCTAGGAAATGGCACCTCAGTTTATTGGTGTCTGTATAGTAGTTGTCAGGTAGCAATCAAAGCAAAAGTTACTGGTCCCAGTTCAGTTTTTAAGGATCACGTGTACCTCTGAAAAACTACTGTTATGCATTGCATTTCTAATGACCTTTTCAATAAAGGGCATCATTTATGTGAATACAGTCAAACCCTATATCTTTCTTAAGGTTAGGTCCTTTGCCCTTCTGCAAAGTGAAGGTTAATGAAGAAAGCAGGGGTATATATATAGTTATAGTAAATAACTGTACAGCACTACTGACATGCTCCAGCTGTTTGCTGCTACTTTTACTTCAAAGGATGTCACTTTTCCAATTTGCTGCATAGGACCGCTGATTAGCTCCAGCTGATCACAGGAAAGTAGCGCTGTAAGGAACCTCATGAGGTCATCTAGCCTAGCCCCTTGCTTGAAGCAGGATCACCCCTGATTTTAAGCCACCCCAGTCAAGTGGCTGTCTAACCTACTCTTGACAGTTTCCAGAGATGGAGATTCTGCAACTTCTCTAGGTAGCTTGTTCCTACAGGTGACCACCCTTGTAGTTAGAAAATTCTTCCTAATCTCCAAACTATATTACTGCTGCTGTTTGAGGCCCTTGCTTCTAGTCCTGTCCTGTCCCGTCCCTACAGCCACAGAGAAAAGCGTATCTCCATCCCCTTTATAATTGCCCTTCAGGTATTTGAAGACTCTTACTAAATCCCCTACAGACATCAGTTTTCCAGACTGGTAACCTTGGCTCATTCAGCCTTTCCTCATGCTTCCCAGGTCTCTAATTATTTTTCCTGTGCTCTGTTAGACTCTTTCAAATTTATCCATAACTTAAAGCATGGGGCCCGGAACTGAACAGATGAGGCCTCACCAGTGCTCAGTATAGCAGAAAAATCACTTCCCTTGATTTTAAAGGGATGTTACTGTTAATATAAGAAGCTTGGAGAAAAAGTGCCCTTTGAAGTGAAAGCCTCAGCAGACAGTTGAACAGTTCATTTTAATGTGGCAACCTGCTGCAGATTAAGTGGGTTGTGAATCACTCAGATACATGTGATCTTAATTCTGCTGTATCAAGTGCAGCTGATTCTTCATCAGTTAGGGCAGTAAGTATTGATCTTTAGTGAGAATCTGGTTTATTGAATGAACTTTGAATTCACTTGGGGAAAAAAAAATTGACCATGCATTGATTTTAGTTTTACAGATACTGTGATTAAAATCCGGAATCGACATAATGATGTAATCCCTACTATGGCTCAGGGTGTGGTTGAGTACAAGGAGAGCTTTGGTATTGATCCAGTAACCTCCCAGAATGTGCAGTACTTTTTGGATCGTTTCTACATGAGTCGCATATCAATTAGAATGCTTCTTAATCAACATTGTAAGTGCTACTGTTTAAAGGGGTAGGGTGGAGTTAAATCGAAGGTGCCTATATTTTTTTAAAATTTGTTAACTATTTGTTGTTTACTTAAATAAGTACTACTACATACTACAACTTCCTGATCTTATCAACGAATGAGCACATACATACAAATGCACTTTCAAGTTCATCAACCATTCCATTCCCCTCTATTTTTTAAGGAATGCCAAAGAGGGATTTATAGAATGTTTGTTCTTTTCCATACAGCACTGCTGAAGATGTAATTTAACAGTTTTTTTACTTATGTTTGTTATTAAATGCTATCTCTTATTTGGCAGCTTTGCTTTTTGGTGGAAAAATTAAAGTTAATCCAGCTCACCCAAAACACATTGGAAGCATTAATCCCAACTGTGATGTTGTAGGAGTTATTAAAGGTAAATTCCAGCAGACCTGCTGAACAAGAATTTTGAAAAGGTACATAAAAATCTATAGAGTATGAATTAACATAAAACAGGTATTTAATTTCTTCCTTAGCTGGGACAGAAAATTTCAGTTCAAATGTCGTGTTTTGGCAGTTCTACTTGTCTTTCATTTTTGGATAGAATATAATGAACCATCTGCAATACAGTTCAGAATATCTTTCATTTTTGCTGAACAACTTATCAGAAAACTAAAACTGGAAAAAGTATGTGGTGGAAATGCTCATCTTCTTTAACTTGTTTCTGCTTTGATATATTGTAGATGGCTATGAAAATGCGAAGACACTTTGTGATTTGTATTACATGAGCTCTCCAGAACTTGTCCTTGAAGAGATGAATGGTATATGTTTGGGTTCAATGGGGCCTTGTTTTTTTTCAGTGTAATGATAGTCTCATTCAAAGTGACTAAAAGAAAAATGTCTTGTCCTTTCATACTTCATGTGCTTAGTGGGTCTTCCTGTAAATCCTAGACAAGGCTTTACATTTGTTTTCCATCCCCTTCTGCTCCTAATTCTTTTTTAAATAAGATTAGTGTGAAGGGAAGTTTTATGTTAGTTTTACAACTGTTGTTCTAAGAGCTTTTAGCTGGTTTCCTTGTCTCTCCACCTTTTTAGTCTTTGCATTAAGGTGTAGAAGAAAACCATAGAAAAATTTGTGTGTGACTTTATTATATATTCCAGCCTATCTGCTTTAATATCTCTGAAATGCTTAATTAGGATCAGACTGTGTTCTAGTTTTTCACTAGCTGTCAGGTACTTGTGCTTACACTTTGATGTAGGTACAGTTTGTCTGTGGTGGCCAACCTGTGCTATAAGTGGCACAGGAAGCCTCTGTGTGTGGCACATGGCAGACCAGGGAGGGGACAGGCAGCACAGCAGCAGATAAGGCAGGAAGCAGAAGACCGAGCAAAAGATTAGATGCAGAAGCAGATTGGACAGAGGTAAGGGATCCTAGTGGCATGTGGGGAGGGTGCAGGGTGATTTCTAGCATACCTACCAAAAAGGCTGAATATCACTGACTTTGGTCTTGTGGACAGTTATTGGCACGCTTCCAGTTGTGGTTTTTGAAAATCTGGCAACAAGGATGTATATATAAACATATACTTGTAAGAATATTGTTAATCAAGTTAATTTAAAAATACATGCAGGGTATTGAATCAAGCTGCACTATCCTTTAAGAGCTAAAGCTCAGTTCAGATAGACTTACAAAAATATGAAGTAATCTAAATTGCCTCTACAAATAATTTGAGGTGCAGGAGTGCACCTACAGTTATTTTTACCTACAAAATGGAGGTCAGAGAAGAGGAAGCCTAGTTAAGTCTGGGTTTAAGTGGGGCCTTTATTGTTCTGCTTACCAATTTTGTAAGCAATTTTTTCTGCTCTAGCAAGTCTGTCATTCCGTATCAAGATAAAAGAGGTCTCCCTTAAGAATGTTGAGCCTGATAGATATAAATAGTAGTAGAAATGTGCAATTTTCCTGTCCTACATACAACAATTACAATTTAGTTATGCTTTTAAATAACTATTTATCACTTATTCATAATAGGAATTATATATATTAATTACATGACTGGATTTCTTCTGTTAACTTGGATCACATATCTAGAAATTTAGGTATATTATATACACTTGGTAGTGCAAGTAGCTGGTCTTATGAATTAGTGTTAATAACAAGCCTTAAATTTGAAAGCATGGCCATAGTGTAATTATTATGCAGCTGCAGTACTATTAGTTGCTATTGTTAAGTGTTAGGTAATTTTTAATAAAACCATATTTAAAGAAAATGTATAAACTGTGTGTGTTTATGTCAAATATACAGTTGTAACCTATAGCTAATAAAATCTCTAAAGTTGATCTTTGAACCTCAGCATTAAAACACCACTGTTAGCATGAGTGATGGAACAGCACAGGTCTGGCATCTCTTTCTTAGATCCAATATTTTTGAAATATCAAATGACATACCACTATAGTAGTGCTTCACAAGTATTGATTGCAAAGAATGTATGCAAAATATAATAAGCATGTACAGAAATAAAATGTACTGGTCCTGAAAATATTTTCAGACACTAGTTCTGGTCTAGTGATCAAAAAGGAAGAAGAGTCTAACCCTAGCTTAAGGACTAGTTTCCATTGAAATACTCCTCCTACTTTCTTCTTTTAACAAGCAAGCATAAAAAAGATGTGATGTGCAAGTTAGGTTGATTAGAATTAGCTATAATTTGAACATTTCAGATGTTTCTATGATGATTCTTTTAGAGATTTGCCAAAGTATTGAAAGAGCAGACTGTTCAAACATATACTGTAATGAAACTATATTAAATGGTTTTAGAAATTTTTTTCTACAAATAAAAAGTTCCAAATCTATATTCTGTCAAGATTCTGAAATTTTTTTGACAAACAGGATAGTATAACATTTCTATTCCGCTTCTTTCCCTATTTTTGTAATATATTTTAACAGTGAATACAAAATAGAGACTTTCAAGTAACCTTTTGAACTATGTGGGTATTGCTAACAGTGGGCATGTAATATATTGTCTGGTTTTCTCTCTTCTTTCCAGTAAAATCCCCAGGACAGCCCATACAAGTAGTATATGTACCATCCCATCTCTATCACATGGTTTTTGAACTTTTCAAGGTTTGTGCAGTAGAAACCTTCTTTCACAACATTTTTTATTAAAAGAGTGTCTTCAACATTTTTTTTAATGGCAACTTGAAACTGTACCAGTAATTGTGAGGTTTTAAAAACACAAAGGTTAGGGATAGACATTATACATAAATTGGTTTAAGTGATCAGAAATTGGTTTAAACCTGTAATAGAACAGACATTCAGTACACATAAACCAGTTAGGAAATGGCTGATGCAGTATCAGACATAACTGATTTGGGTCAGACTAGTTTATGTAGTGTCTGTCACAGACACCTTGCTAGTTTAAGTTAAATCAGAGTCCCACAGCGTCCTGGCATGCTCTCTGGGCTAGGCAGGGCTCTTTGCTCCACAACAGAGCTGGTCCCTCCCCTGTGTTCCCTGACTGCAATTCTGGTAGAGACAGCAGGTACAGCAGGGTTTGCCTGGCTTCCCTGTGGGGCCTGCCCCCCCTCCCCCCAAATCCCCCATTCACTGCTTAAGCAGAGATCCCTTCCTCCTCTCTCCCACAGCATGGACCGTAGCCAGCATATGGTATGCTACCTGATGCTGAGAGGGGTGTGTGTGTGTTTCCAGTTTTACTAGCAGGCAGACAGGGCAGTGTCTGCTGAGGGCTTTTTTGAGTTAATCAGCAAGTCAGCTGGTAATGTCCCTGCATTCCGTCCTTTGGAAAAAGCTGTTTAAGAAGAGCTTCAACTAATGAGTAAGGCTTTGTCTTCTTGTAGGGTGCTAAATGCTGATGACCGAGCTGATAAATGCTCTGTTATCAAGTGGTATGTGGGTGGGGCTCCCATATCAGAGCATCCTGCCTCGAGGCTGGGCCACACCCTCCTCAGCTCAGCACTGAGGAAAGGAAAGGAGGGCTGCTCTAGTGTGCCTTAGCGTCAAGCCCAAGACACTGCAGCCATGTGCTTGCATTTTTTCAGTCCATAGGGGATGTCTGTGTGGTTACAAACTGGTTTAGGCTAGTCAAGTTAAATGAATCTGCAAAGATTGCATCAATTCAGGCTCAGGTTTTTGAATGTCTGTCCCTAGCCAAGAAGTATCATGCAGGGCCAGACCATGGTCCTTCTAGCTCAGTATCTTATCTCCGGCAGTAGCAGGAGTGCATGCTTTAAAGGGAGAGAGCACTGAACGAGATATGTCTGGAGATATCTATATATCCTCTATTCATTACCCTCCCTGACTTCCACAATTATTGCCATTTAGAAATGCCAAAGGAAACATCTGCAGTTGTTCTGATGTTTATTATCAGCTATGATATCCTACTTTCATATTTAATTGTGTCCTCCAACAAATCAAGTATCTAAATGTCTAAATCGATGGCTTCCAGGTTTTCCTGACTCAAAGCACCCTTCAGAAAATGAGACCTCTTAGTTTTCCTTTTCTGTTGTCCAGAAAGGAGTGAATCGAACAATTCTATTGCAAAGAACTCGGACTAGAACAGGTTCGAATGTTTTTGACACCTTGACATCCTGGTTGAGAATCATAGGTCTTAAAGTTTACACAAACACTGCATATAAAATTTAAAGATTTGAAAAATGTGTTTCTTGTCTTTCTCATCAGTACAGAAAAACATACCAGGATTTCTTTATTAGGCTATAGCTCTTCAATTTTTTTTTCTAATGTATTGACTATGCATGCTATATTTTAACTGACCAAACAAAGCAATTAAGATCTAAAACTATACTTTTTAAATATATTTGTGGACCCCTAACTTTCTTTTTTTAATCCACTGTAGAAATAATAAAATGATGGTGTTACAAGTGACTGACATGTAAACCAATTTTTTTTTTTGGTTGGGCTACTTAAAATGACTTTCTGCTAGTACCTGAACTCCAGTGCTTAATTAAGCTTAAGAGAGAGTGCTTGTTAAGATTGTTTCTCTCACCTTAAAATAAGGCAAAAGTACTTACAGTATCTCTCTCCCAATAAAACTTCTAGTAAACCTGTGGAAGACCGGGGTAAAGGAAAATGGTAAAAAGAAAAAAAAACAACCCCAAAACTTGGGTTTTTTTTAATACGATAGGATGTTTTTATTATTATAGTTTAAAATGTCACCAGGAAGCAAAAATGGAAAACGATTGCTTTCTCATTTTTCCAGTCATATAGAGCATATTTAAGCTGGGAAAATTGTATAGCAGGTAGCGTTGTGCGAAATTTCATTGAGTGTTTCGTTTTGAAGCTGTTCTGATGCGTTTCGAGCTCCAAACAGCTATATGAAAATGAAACAAAAGCCTTCGAAACAGCTTTGAAATGAAACAAGGGCACTCAAAACATTTCAAAAGTTTTGAAACATTTCAAGTTTCAAAGCTGAGCTTACTTGTCTTTAGTCCTGGTCTCAGCTGGCAGTAGCAGCTTCCTGTCATCTGGCAGTCAGATCGGGCACCTGCACCCCCAGGAGGAGCCTGGCACAGCCCTCACAGCCTTCCCAGGGGTGTGGGTGGGCTCCCAATCTGCCTGCAGAATGACAGGAGGCTGCTGCTGCCAGTTGGAACTGGTGCTGGGCACAGCTTGCACCCAGCAGCAGGAAGATTGGTGCTGCCACTAACCTTCCCGGTGCTTGGCACGGGCTGTGCCCAGTGTCGGTCCCAGCTGGCAGCAGCAGCCTCCTGTCATCCGGCAGGCAGATCAGGGGCCTGCACCCCCAGGAGGAGTCCAGCACAGCGCTGCAGCCCTCCCGGGGATTTGGGCAGACCCTCGATCTGCCTGTGGGATGGCAGGAAGCTGCCACTACCAGCAAGTGACAGTTGTGCTTGTTAACACCTTGAGGTGCAGTTTCCCAGAAACCTCTGTACCTATTTCCTTGCAACTTGGCAGGCTTCGTGCCCTCAGAAGGGGCTACCATCCCTGCAAGTTTCATCTGAATCAGGTAAGAAATGACAAGTTTGAGGCATTTTCATGATTCCTCATTATAGCCTATGGGTGAAACTTTGAAACAGCATTAAAACAGCGAAACAATTTTGACAAAACAGAACAGTGCTTTCGAAGCAAAACTTGAAATGAAACACTGTTCCGTCACAACGGAAGTTGATGTGGAATGGTGCTGTTTTGCACAGCCCTAGTGGCAGATGCTACGTGGACTTCAGAGTTTTTCCAATCCTGGAGTTTTCTTGAGCAGTCTGTATCATACTGAGTTGTTTGGAGCTTTGCAAAGAAATTTCAAAGTTTAAAAAGGAAACCTCTGGATTGCTTGACTAACCCTTCACCATTTGTATAATGCTAAGCATTCTAAAGCCTTTTAAAATACTTGTTTCAGAAGTCTGCTCTATGAATGAACTATGTAAACAGTGATAGTTTAAACAAGTACTTATTATCTCAGTACCTAGATGCTTCCTGTTTTTGGAAACTATCAACCTACAAATGCATTCTAATTAAACTAACTGTAGATCCATTTACCTTCAAAGTTAAAGTAAAAACTACTTACGCTCAATTTAAAATATTTTTCAGAATGCAATGAGAGCCACGATGGAGCACAATGCTGATCGATGTATTTATCCTCCAGTTCACGTACATGTTACGCTGGGAAATGAAGATTTAACTGTGAAGGTAACCACTTTTGAGGGAAAATTAGTTTTTTTCTGACCAGGGGGGAGGCTCAGATTAGGGTTTCAGGTGGTTTCAGGTGAGACTATCAAGGATTTTGTGAAAGAGAGAGAATGTGAATGTGATAATTCTTGTGTGAAAGAGGGAGATAATGAATGCAATATCAATTTATCTTTTGTTTTGTGGTTAGGGTGTACATCAGTGCTCAGCAACCTATGGCCTGTGGAGCCATTGGATCTGGCCCAGGGAGCTGGAGCTTTGGCAGCAGAAGCTTTCTCTATGCCTTGGTGGGGAAAAGCAGTGACAATGGGAGGTTACCCTATGCCAACGATTCTCAACCTTTTTTGTATCGGGACCTATTTGTAAACTCTGGCCAGTCCTGACCCAATGCCCCTCCTGACCTCAGCCTCTCAGTGTGTGGGGCAGGGGATGGAGATGTAGACTTAGAATTTACTTGGTGTAATAAAAATGCATCTTCCAATTTGTATCAATAGTTACAATTCCTAGTAGACTGCAAGTCCATGGACCATCTTTTTCTAGAAGTGATATCTAAATATTTGTTTCTAGACATGCAAATAATTTTTTTCTGAGGTACAGAATGAAGTGGGAGGTAGGCTTACTGAAGATCTCTGAGTTAAGGTAAAAGGGAGAAATAGCACATGTGATCAGTGGCAGAACATGTGTCAGTACCAAGCACAGCTGCTGCATCGAGGCAGCAGCAACTTCTGATTGGTGCAGATGGCGAAATCAGGGGAAGCTTTTTTGATTTGCTGCTTACTAATTGGGAAGAACTGGTTGAAAAATGAAGGTGGAAAGCAGTCTGAGTGAAATGATGAAATTCATGATTCAAGGGAAGGAAGGACGACTGCTGAATAAAACATCAGATTTGTCTGTAGACTTTTCAACTCTATTCTTTGTGAAAATCGGGTTACACTGTGTGTGTGCATGTGTGCAGGAACAATGCTAACAATGTTTACTTGTGTTCTAGATGAGTGATCGTGGTGGTGGTGTTCCTGTGAGGAAGATTGACAGACTGTTCAACTATATGTATTCAACTGCACCACATCCTCGTGTTGAGACATCAAGAGCAACACCCCTGGTCTGTATGTGTGTTTGTGTATATTTTATGCTTATTATGCGATTATATGCTTGATAATCTGGCAACTCTAGTGTTAAAGATTAATTGAAATGTTTGTCTGAGAACAAACAGGAAAATTATGTAAAAATCTTAAAAGCAGCAACAGAATATATAATAATATGAAATAGGAAACACACCATTTAACTTTTTTTGTTCTTCCAAATTTGAACAAATTAGATATACAGAGCAGAACATGGAGGTTCCTTGTGCCACCGTAAGATTTGTTTACCATCTGTTTTGGAAGTGTAGCACTGATCTTTTGATCCTAACCACTGGGTAGTTTACAGAATTAATTTAGGAATGTTTCTGTGTTTTAAGTCTCCTGCCTTCAAGTGTACTTTTGTCATTTTGTATGAAATAAATGATATCCTGAAAAAAGAAAGAAAATGTGTACAGTATGGTAGTGTTTTTAAGTTGAACCCCATCATTAGATTCCATACTTGGAAAATTTATAAATTTGTAATAATTTTTCATGCATAGAATCTAATTAT
The DNA here is from genome assembly GCA_030014935.1 of Caiman crocodilus. NCBI lineage: Eukaryota > Metazoa > Chordata > Crocodylia > Alligatoridae > Caiman > Caiman crocodilus. The sequence continues at coordinate 40,891,340 of JAGPOW010003685.1, forward strand.
TGGAAGGGTCTTCTTAAATTCAACCCTCATCACTGAGACAGGGAAAGCAGCAGTAGGTGGGGAGACAGTGGGTGTCAAGCAGCCAAACCCTCACCCCTTGATGTCTGTGACCCCCTGCATCTTTCCCTTCCTGCCCCCCTCCCCCCATCACTGATCCTCTAGGACTCTGATCCTGGTGCAACCTGGGGCACAGAACACGTTAGCTAAGGGGCAGGCAATTACTTTGAGCAGAGGGCTGCTTATTGAGTTTTGGCAAGCCATCAAGGGCTGCATGATAGGCAGCCCAGGGCAGATTAATATTAATTTTCTAATTTTTTTTAGGGGCCCCACGGGCTGGATAGAACGGCTTGGCAGGCTGTACCTGGCCTGTGGGCTGCAATTTGCCCACGCCGTGTTAGCTATAGTTCCTGCTCAGCCATGCAGTAGTGGTTTCAGTGGCAGCAGCTGCAGCTTTGGCCCAAGGACAAGGTTGGAGCTGCTGCTGCTGCTGCTGCTGCATGACCAGGTGGAACCTGAAACCAGCATGCTCTCTGGGGCCAGGGGCCCAATTTGAGAGGTAAACAGTGGTGAGAAGGGAGGGGGGGGTGTTTGGGGCTGCAACTGTGCCCTCCCCCCCCCCCCATGTACCCAAGTCTCAGGTGGGCTTTTTCACTCATGTCAAATGGGGAAGGGGGAAAATCTTGGATTCAATTAAATATGAAATTTAAGGAGATTGACTCTGGCGATCTCATCTGTTACAGGTGATCATAACACATCTATTGGTTAAGTCCCTTATTTCAGGATTAGTGGCATCCCAGGGCACAGGTATGGAGGAGGAATCTGCTATTTGATAGGGATATACAGCCATGCTGCAGATCAGTTCTCAAAGGGGTATCTGCAGGCTGCTTGGTGTGAAGCAGAATGTTCCTTGTGGTAGTTTCCTTTTTCTTGGTTTAACTGCAAGTGATTTGAAAAGTTTACACCTTTTCATTAGAACCAGCTGGTGGAAATTGGGGTGCACATTATATGCCAGAAATATCTATCCCTATAGATCTAGAAATATAGCAGCAGAGCAGTGGTGGTAGCAGTAATTGTGGCTCTGGGAGACCAGGAGGCGCTCCAGGAGCTGCAGCAATTAATGCTGTCATTGCTCCCGTCACCAAATTTCTGGACCTGTGCGGGGAGCTGCTTAGACAGATAACATGGCCCTGCATACTGGTGCACAGGGTCAGTCTATGGCTGGACCTGGTGTGCAAGGTTAGTCTGTGGGCCACATCTGACATGTGGGGCTGGCAGCAGGCTCAGCCCTGCACTTGCAGCTACCCAGTTACTACAAGGAAGATTTTATTTCCTTTATGTTGCCTTTCAAAAACAAGGTGCATATTACAAGGTGCAGGGGTATGCTGTATTGCTGTATGCAAGACATACAGTATTGCCAGTTGCCAAAGAAGTAAGAATGGTTTCACTGCTCCTAGTCTCAAACATCTACATCCCTTTTTTTAAAAAGGTGCCTTTTTTGGTGGATGAGTATGACTGGAGGTAAACTTCTGGATGTATGGGAGAAAACTGTTGCATCAGATATGGATTCCTTACTTTACTGATCCCATAAGAGCGATTTATTTCTCTTGCATGCCAACATGCATCAAGCAACATGTTTCAGTCTGGCTGCTGTTCTCCCCTTTCCCCAAATTTAGAAAGTGCAGTTACTGCCTGTTACCCTAACAGCTCAACAAAATAAAGTGTGATGATGATGATATGGTTACAGCACACTTAAATTTCACACTTAAATTTGTCTGTCTTTTACCAGGCTGGGTTTGGTTATGGTTTGCCCATATCACGTCTGTATGCACAGTACTTTCAAGGAGATCTGAAGCTGTATTCCTTTGAAGGTTACGGTACAGATGCAGTTATCTACATAAAGGTAGAGTTTACCACTTTACCTATTTTAATTGTAGTAAATTTCTTTTCCATACCTTTTTGTGGCAACCAAATGGCATCATTTCATTAATTAAACTAGAATGCCTAATATTCACTCTGGAAATTGTTCTGAGCTCTGCATTCTCCTCTGTTTATAGGCTTTGTCAACGGAATCAATTGAAAGGCTCCCTGTGTATAATAAATCAGCTTGGAAACATTATAAGGCAAACCATGAAGCAGATGACTGGTGTGTGCCAAGCAGTGAACCAAAAGACATGACCACTTTCCGAAGCATATAGTTGTGTCTGGAAAAAATAAACATACCTTTGTTTTCAAGGGACTGTACACAGCTGGGTTATATCAAGTATTTGAACCATATTTGGTGTATAAAGATAATTTTTACTATGGAATAATATAAATTTGAATTCAGTAATTTGTCACAACTGTTTTAAGGAGTTAGATTTGCTTTTGTCAAATTAGCTAACTAAGTGCACACTTCATTTGCTCTTCCTAGTACCTTCAATTGACTTCAGTAGCTAAAACTGGGAAGCAGTAATTTCTAGGTTTTGGAGGGACCGAATCTACTATTTGCACACCTGGCTTGAATTAATAATTAATTCATAATTAATAATGTTTCCATTAGGTGAACACTGGTCAGAGAAGATCTTTCATTTTATTATGTACTACTGAGTGAAGAAGTTTAAGTGATGTGAATACTGATGAAACAAAAGTGTGTAAGCAGTGGTCCCCAAGTTTCACTGGCCTATGGGTGACAATACTGGGCAAGTAACATACTGGAGGCAATCGGTGATGTAACTGAGGTGGGGCAACCATCCTGTACACTTGATGTGGGGGGGAGAGGCCAAGAAAAAGGTGGCTGCTATTGACAGCTATGAGGTTGCAATTGCAGTGGCAAGTGGAAGCTGTCATTGCCCCCATGCCATGGATGTTTGGTTGTGTGCCTATGCTACTGCTGGCACTATACTTTGCTTATTCTTTCTCAACCTGTTTTTATTCTTTTTAACTTCCTGTGGCTAAGAGTCCTGGTGAAAGGCTTCATGGATAATATGTTGCCTCTAACCATGCCTTGAGGACCACCAAACTAAAGTTTTTAATACATTTATGGAATACACTATAATTTTTGCACTTACAAGTACCTTCTATCCAGTGAGCCTAAATATGTTGTGAACCTGAATTTAGTAAAATTTAACAATTATTTAATATAGCAATTTCAGTAGAAAATCATGTTTCACTGATTTCTGTAGCTATCTGAACATAAATTTTACATTTGGCAAGAAGTAGCAGAAACATTCCGTTTGTCAAAGTAGTACCTATAAGCTAAACTACTCTCTGGGTATACCTGTTTTTAGCTTGGATACGCTTGTATCTCAACTCTGGAAATTACAACTCTAAATTGGATTTTTGTAAAGAAGAAAAAGCATAGCAGTAGCCACTGATAATCATCTCAGGTATGTAGTACCAGTTCTTCTAGTATGACTGTGTTTGACTATTTGAATGACCATATTGGGTGCCTGTATACACCACAGGTTTTAATTCTCATTAAGTAGGTAAAATTTAAACTTTTTAATTTTGGTGTGTTGCATCTGTATTTACATACATTATGTTTTCACACAAATTAAGCCAGGTCTTTAGCCAGCAACACAGGAGAGTGGGACAGTCCAGCGCTGCCCTGCTGATGTGGGGCACCCCACTCACCCCATGCCCATTCCTTCCACACAGCTGTAGAAGCAGGGAGCTGGCAAATCACACATGCACAAAAAAACCCTATGTCTAAGGAGTGTTTCTTTTAAAAAGCAGAAACAATTTGAAAGCAAAAGCAATTTGAAGGGGTGAACTAGAAAAAAGAAAAAAAGAAAAAAAATTGCAGTGCCATCTGGTGGATAAAGGCTCATTACATATCTTTGAGTACCCTTGTGTTTGCATGCAACAAATCCATGGATGTGATGCTTTAATTCCCAGTGAGCCAAACTAAACTATGTCTAAGGAGTTTTAGTTTAATGTACAAGAAAGACTTTTAAAGTGTTGGGAAATTCCACTCGCGCAAACAGACAAGCAGTTGCAGCACATGAAAGGGTAAAAATCGTGGTGTGTACACGAGCCCTTTATGTCCAACCTTATGAAACAAATTGGTGTAATGAATATGACAGCTCTGTATGTTACTGGAATATGTTAACCTGCTTCTCAGGAGCACTTAAAGAATTCAAGAAAACTTGTGTTTTGATATGTCAAAACATACCTAGTACCCAGAACTTCTGGTCTTATTCTGGTCATACAGAAAGCAGAACTTGCCCTCCAGGCAAGTAAAGGGATATTATCAAAACAGTGTATTAGACTGTGGGGAGGGAGGATGAATGAACCTCTGAGGGCTATGACAAGGTTAGTAGTTTTCTTGCTGCTTGGTTCAAATTGCATCTCAGTTCTATCCATACTTTCACTGAATCCTCTCATTCTGGAAGCTTTCAAGGAGGATGCAGGAAAGCACTTGCTTAAAATTCCACCTCCTTACCTCAAGTGATCTAGCAACTCAGGGGCTGGCCACTTTACTAACCATAGACTATCCCTTGAGACTCAGTTTTGGTCTGTGGGCTGCCCATCTCCTGCTGTGGCCTGGTTGTTTCTGCTGTGTAAGTTGGCTGATCTCTACCCCTTGCCCACCCAAAAGCAGCCTCCTTTGAAAGACACAGCAAGGGACAGTTTAATTTAGTGAGCAGAGGCTGCAGTGTGGAGGGGAGAGCAGCCCTCAACATGGAGCTGAAAAATGCAAAGACTACCCCCTCCACTGCAAGAGCTAGCAGCAAGGGATTAGTCAACTACTAGTAAAATGAGGAACATGGAATCTGGGCCAGATGTGGCAGACTCTAATGGGGTATCGGTTTTCTGTTAGCAAAATGCAGATGATCCACCGTAGGTTGTAGCCCCTTGCTTGAATCCAAACTATTAGTCTGGGGTGCTGAGTTGAAATGTTCACATTTATTCAGCTACTAACACCCTCTTGGCTCAGGATAGGTCAGAGGAGGGTGACATGTGTTGGTCTGTCTGATCCCAATCACTGGATTTCTTGTTGCACACCTCAAAGAAGCAGGTGGAACTGTAACATTGTAGGCTAGTGCTGTGCAAGGTGACTTTTGTTGCTTTAAAGACAATCTCCCTTACCACGATGTGAGGTGAAGTATTTGAGGCATAATGCCTTTTCATTGTAGTAGCATCTTAGAGACCAGGTGTAAAGCCTGTTTCCTGCTCAAATTAATGCCCAATACAATTGAGTATCTAGACATGAGAAGCAAGGCGGTTCTGATGTGCTGTCTCAGACTTGATTAGAGTCTGCTGTAGTGTAGTAATTACCACAACAGCCTCTAGTGTCTTGTGTATCAGTGTCCCTGTACTCAAAAATGATGGTGGGGGCACTTTACCTAAAGCTCATTCAAGGTAAGGGGGGGGGGGTGCTTTAAGCTGGGTGACTCTTATACATGAGGTGCTTTGGGCACTTTAATTAAAGCAGCTTCTGCTCTAATTAAAGACTTCTGCCCCACCTCCCAGAGCATGTGTATAAACACCTATTAGGGCTGTGAAAGAAAGCACTCAGCCAGAAAGATGCAATTGGGGCCCAACATTTGTATAATTTAAAGGAAGTATTTTGTACTTGTTACTTTTGACAATCTTAAAGCTAAAAGGATAACTTTTAAAAAAAAATGAAGTACATGTTTTAAGGCTGAAAACACATTTTATACTAGTTCTGAAAAATGTGAAAACAAATATCATGATTCAAGAATTAGTCGACCTGACTTGTAGCATTTAAGGAAAAGTGCAAGATATGTTTTGAAAGGTTAGGGTAGTATAGTCTGCCTCTTACAACTGTCTGTCCAGCACATATATGAGTATGTGGGGTTACAGAAACTGAAATCTTTGCTTACATCCCTGCTATGTAGGAGCTTGAGTTTGCATTACTAAAGTAAAAAAGCAGGGCCTTAAATGAACTTTCGTATATAGATATTTCAGTAGTTTTCTCCTGTAATGGTTATTGTGGAAATAAAATTATTGTAATCTTCATTTTGTTGTATTTACTTCTGGTCCTGAGAGTTGAGTTTTAGTTATGCAGTAGTTTGAGCAGTAGCTTTTGTACATTATTGTACTGAAAGAATACATTTGCTGCTGCAGGCTGGTTAGAAGTTGCAAGAGGAAATGGACATTTACACTTCACTAATCCTGCACTGTGAAATTAATTTGTGTGATGAAACAAAAGTTTTAATGCAATACCTTGGAATGAAGCAATAAATTTGTTCAACAGTTGATGCAGTTTATTAAAAAAAGAGTTGATTTCTTTGGGAGCTTGGGGAGAGAAGTTATGGGACACTAGCCTACCAACATCTTTCTCTTGCCATTATTTATTATAACTAGGGATCCTGGTTTTCCCCGATTTAAAAAAAAAAACCAACAGCAAATTTTCTGATAAACCTCCTAAAATGCATTATTAAAATGAAAGGCCCTCCCTAACCCCCCCCCCCAACTTGCTCATGCCCCTCATTCCATCCCCACAGCCTTGCTGATACCCCTTACCCCCATACACAGCTCCAGACTTGCCAGAGGTGGCCTCCAGCTGCCAGGGGGCAGCAGCTGCTGCTGTGGAGCAGAGCTGAGCCTGGCTTCTTCTTTCCTGCCTGCCTGCTACAACCCTGGATGGGGTGGGGGCCAGCTCCCTATCACTGTGCACACTCCTGGGGGAAACCCATGCCTCCCCTATCTGTGTGTATGGGGCAGGGTGTGCTGCCTCCTACAGGCTCAGGTTCCCACCCTGCACATGGTATGCCCTCCCTAGCCAGCCTCCTGCTCCTTGCCAGCCTGCAGAAGGTTTGTTGCAAGACCTGTGGGTTTCTCTGCTAAAATGAGAACTCTGTGTTTTACTCTTTCTGTGGGAAATAAGAAAATTATTTTTCCTGATTTGTAACGGCTCATGTCTGTCATTGACAAAAAAAAATTTAATATGTTTTCTTTCAAAGGACACCTAAGACAATGCAGTCAAGACAGGTAAATATATGATGAATATACTGGCCCCAGTTTAACTGTTAAAGGCACTGTGAAGCCAAGCTTTTGAAATTTGCAAGTGAGGTAGTGTCAGACAAGGTCCTCAGGAGGTGTGATGAACACATCTTGGGCACTGTGAAACTTTCAGCTCCCAAGCATGACATCAGTCTATTCCCTTCCAAACCACTTCATTCTGTGCACCTACCATCAACAACCATAAGCTATGGGATACAAATAGCCCCTCCCCACACAAATTCTGACCAAGCTTTCCCTTTTTCAGCAGTACAACTCTTCCACCTTTGATCACTAAAAAACTGGACATGAATCCATCTACCTATAGATTAGTTAATTATAGGAGTTAAACCTCGGCAAAGAAAGAGCAATTTTCTTAGTTAAAACACAGAACTAAAAACACAGAAAAGCCATTTCTGTAGAAACACATATGACCATTTTCTTTAAAACTTTATTTTGGAAGCAAGTGGTGTGCAGGTAGATTTCCATATGGTCCTTTCTCAGAATGTAGAAGAGGTAATTTTCCATACGTATTACAAAAACACTGAATGTCAGATGATAGTCATTCATTTGATTAAAAATGAAAAAACATTAATCATATATTTAAAGGAGAACTTGGTCCACATAACTGGAATTCTAATTTCAGTAATTCTAGATTTAACTTCTATTCCATGATGGAATTAGCACTTTTATTCCATTATTTTTGTGAAACAATCTAATTAAGGAATTGCTTATATAATATTTCTAGAACATATGTCATTACACAAAAACACATCCAATCATGTTCTAAGCTATTCCAGGAATCAAATCCTCCTTTAAAAAAAAAACCCACCAAACATTCTCTAGTCTACGATCAAACAATTAAATACAATACCAAAACCCAGTGCTTCCTTGATAAATTTTCCTACGAAGCTCATCTGAGAATTTGAAGTCTGAAAACAGTATTGTTTAAAATTAGCAAATATATAAATTTGGTCCCCAAAATCTTATACTGAATAGAAAAGAGAAATACACACATTGCAAACTGATCTTATTCATAGCATAAAACTATAAAACTATGTATTACTTAGGAAAAATACGTAAAAAATTGATCTTTTATTTATATGTTTAAACCTTGTTCCACCACCCTATCATGTAGCTTGCAGAGAGGACTTAGTGTTATGCTTAACACAAATAGTTTGTGAAAACTACTTATTTCTGAATACTTCTCAGTAAGTTGCAACACATGATGTTAAAAAAAAAAAAAAAGGACTATGACTGGGAAAATAAAGATTTTTAAAGAGAATACTTTGAAATACATGCTCTGTTTAAATTAATTTGACATTACAGTTTTCTTAAACTTCTTTTTTCACTATACAATTTTAGTGGCAACAGAAACAACAGACTGTTGTAGACTGAATTTGGTGGCAGGATTTTTCTATTGTCCCTCTGTCAGATTCAACCTGCCATTTATACTTTAAGTCAAATACCACAGTAGTAACATATTATAGCCTATTTCTTTACATGTCATATCCCAATTTATTTATGAATTTCAACAAATGTTTCAGAATGAACGGTGTTTTCTACAGCTCAGACAGAAGCACAAACAGTACTTAAGGCAGGAAGTTAAGTTACTGTCTATTAGTACAGGCAGAAACAACTAGATATAAAAAAAATATTGAAATTATTACTTTGTTTTAATGGAACATGTAATGGAAAGGGACTAAAGAAATTAAAGGTAAATAAAAACCTATCATGTTAAACTGTTGCACTTTCACTCCCCTCAATTGTACAATTATATACAAATTTGCTGTACTATTTCAAGTTGAAGTCAGTCTGCTAAAATAAAACTAAATCATCTTAGCAGCTTGATTCTACAGTGGCTACCACCCTGCCACTCTTGCGAACTTCTCTCTCTCGCTTTTGAACTTTTTCCTTCTGTTTTTCCAGTTTTTCTTGCGTTTTTTTAATATCTTTAATTTTTTTCTTCATCATAGATCGGTCATTTTGACTGGAAACTCCCAAAGCCTTTAGGAGAAAATGGATATCATTATTGTTTTTCAACAGAAAACCAACATCTAAAACACTAAATCTATTCAGGCAACTACTGAAGAAACTTCAAGAAATTGTCCAGTTCTTTACAGGGGAGTAAAGGGTGTAATCATAGCATTTGTGTTTTAATAGTAAATTGGAGGGCAAACTACTCTTTTACCTTGCTATAAATATTTAAGTATTACTTAATAGAGTAGTAGAGATTCTAAGATATGACAAAGTTAAAAGCCTGTTTAAAATTTTCTGTTGACTCCAATGATCCTGCAGTATTTGGTATACACTAACCACAGTAACAGGATTATTAATTCCCCACCTCCTTCACCAGCAACATTGCTGAACTCAGATCAATCATTTACAGTATTTAGTGTTTTAGAAAAATATCTATTAAGGAAAATACAAGGAAAGAAATAACTTAGTGAAATCCTACATGCCATACTACTGATGGAGGTTCAATCAGCTGAAAATGTAATAATACTATTTAAATTGATAAGGAAAAAAGCCCCTCAAAACACCATGCAAATATCCCTAAGTCATCACATCTAAAGTTGAAAGGGTTGTTTAAGAACATCAAGGAGAAAAATATGTGTCCCCTCTGATTCTTTATGATAAAGGGTTGGCCAAAAGGTTCCTGCCAGCTTCCCAACAAACTATCTTCTGCCTTTTTTTTAAGCAAGAAATTAAAATCCTGCTTGCCCAGGAAGACACTATATTGATCGAAGCAGCAGCACCACGATACAGGCTGTTATTAAGAAAGAATTAGAATGTCATTTAAAATTCTCATCTGGCCTGTTTACTTTTTGTATTTCTCAGCACTAGCTAAACTCGTATGTTGCTGGTAATTTTGTTTTGGGGTTCTCATGCTTTAGTCATTTCCAGTCTATTGCTTAACAATCTGTCATGAGAATTTAAAATAAATCCATAAAAAAATTGTTATTTGTCTTTGGTTTGTATCTAAATGGAGAGCCAAACTGGATTCTACACGATCCTCTTTTTAAGTAGTAAGAACAATAATACACTATTAAAAAGATATAGTGAGACTAGAATGTCTTCCATAATTTTACTAAAAAGTGTTAATTTGTTGGTTTCTATTTTCTTTTAATAACAGATATCAAATTAGTAATGTCATCAAAAAATGCAGTTCAGTTTTTGATCAGCAGATGGCAATATCTGATTTCAATTCACAAACAGTGCTACTGTTTTATATCAGTTGAACTCTTAGGAATACCATGTAAATTACTATTATTTCAAACACCAACATTCCCATTTCCTCATATCAGATAAACAGATATAGCCGATGAGTTACTAACAACCTTCATTCTCTACCATTCAAAGAAGCATCCTCATACTACATTAAAGAACATTTAATGTTATAAATCTATTTAAAAAAACAGGTCCATTTTAAAGAGCAAATTAAACATTTATTTTTCTTTATTACCAGGCATTCTAATCTATCTATTAGTCACTGGGGCATTTATAGACCTGCTCCTGCGGGCAGCGGGGAGGGGGGAAGGGAAGGTACTTTAATTAGCGTAGCTCTGAAACCTACGCTAATTAAAAGTGCCTGGAATGTCACGTGTATCAGTGTCCCCAAGCTGAAAAATGGTAGTGGGGCACTTTGTATTAAAGGTCATCAAACCAGTTTTAGCTTAAAGCACCCTGCCACTATTTTTCAGCATGGGGATGCTGATACATGATGTTAGAATCTGCGGAAGTGTGATAATTACCACACTCTAGCAGACTTTATTAATTGAGTCTGCTCTTAACTACAGCACCATCGGAGCAGTCTATCTGCACATGTGTAGGAGCCCTGGGACTGCCTATACATGTGCTCCTTGGTGTTCTAATTAGAATGCCTTGTAGCAGAACTGATTAATCCAATCGTTTCCTGTTTTAATTAGAACACTCCAGAATTGCTGCAGCATCAGCAAATGTGTGTGAGGGCTTAATGATGCAGTGTTTTTGTTAAAGTGGCTTTCTGGGAACTGTTTTAATTAAAATGCATCTTCCTCTCCCCTGGAACATGTATAGGCAGCCATAATTATGGCTTCACTCTATCCAATATCCTAATTTAGTGTAACATCTTGCTAACCTAGAAAAAATAGTCTGCTGGCCTAAATGAAAAGCATACAATTTGAAAACTATTTAGTAGCAAAAGATACAAAGTTACAGCTTTTGGAGGCAAAATAGCCATCTCAAAATAGCACCTGGATTATTTTCAGAAGTTTAAAGGCTAGGCATTGAGAGACTTCTATAAAAAGGCAGATCCTCAAAAATATATAGCCACTCTTTTGAAAGTAGAAAAGATTTTAGGAAAAAGGAAATGAACTTCCAAAAAAGAGATAGAGATTTGGGTGGAAGTCAGATGTCTAGAACTAACTAGAGTCTGCTGTGTTACATACTTGAGTTACCTGCATCCTGTTGTGCTGACAGATATAGACAGTATACTAAGGGAATTGCCTTTTTTTGGGCACCAGTTGCTTTCTTTGAGTTTTACTGCACTGCCATTGAGGAAATGTTTTATTTTGCTCTTTTATTCTATCATAACATAATCCTTTTAATATCAATATCCTTTAGTTTAATATCATTCATTAAATCATCTTTGATTCTACATATTGTGCAGCTAAACCAAGAACACAGAAATAACTGTTATGCCCCTTAAAATGTTGCCAGTGCTCAAATAAGGAAAGGCCGAGTCTCTTTAGTTAAAAAAATGTATCTCTGAACTAGCAGTCAAGTAACAGATATTTTCAAAATTTAAAAAAGCACTTACCTTCAACTTATCACTGTCTAGCTGCATCAGCTGCTGCCCATCTATATTCATTGCTGTGAACTCTGAAATATATTGCTCCATGTTCATTCCCATCAACCAATGACATACTTGTTGTGTTGTCCACTCAGAAATGGGTCTACTCTGCCACTGATTTTGTTTCCCTGTTGTTGTAAATTCATCATCAAGTGCCTAACCAATCAAGAAAGTTAAAGTGAATAATTTAAGATGATAAATATTTTCCCTCTGACCATATAAATTTAATCAACTTTTTGAGATAAAGTGCATATTTTTCAGTGCACTTTTATCAAACAAAAATCCAAAAGGAATAGTTTATATGAAGAATAATTTATATGAAGAATTCTTAGCTTTAAAATTAACATTTCTTTGAAACTGTCTTTTGAACCAAGTTTTAATATTAAATAGATCTTATAAAATCTTTCTAAATACTTTCTGTATTTCTATAAAACTTTAACATTTTCACTTGCATTCTGATGAGCAGACTTTATAGTCGGTCCTCTTTAAATCCAAGACATTGTAAGAAATATAAAGTTATCACAACAACTCAGACAACAAAATTCAGCACAAACATAGGCAGGACAAACATTTGTAAGACATTTTAGTTTTGCCTCTGAGAAATTGAATTGTCACGAAACATCAGAACATTGGCTTAAATCCAGGCATTTTGTTGCCAAGCACTGAGCAACTTGCTCATTTAAGGGAGCACAATCCCGAGACAGAATGATAATTCTGCTTTTTCTATACTGTGCCTAAAAAGAATCATGTGGCAATTTGGCCATATTACATGGTAATTTGGGAGAGTGCACAAACATCTAAGACAATGAGACTGACCAACTTGCTCTCACTTGTAACCAAACAAGGTTAAATGATTCAGTTCTAATGATTGGCACATCTACATGAGACGCTACAACAATGTAGCATCAGTGGGCACAAACTGTGATGCCAACTCTACAGAGATGTGTCTAAAAATAAATGTGTGCCACTGGGACTGTGCAGTACTGATGGGCATGTATAGACATGTCCAATAAGTTATAAATATATTCTGCACTGTAACTAATAACAGTTATTACTAAGCGGTAGTATATTTCTCAAAAGTCATATTTATTCTCTTACCTTGTCCTGCCACAACAGATTTTTATTTTTAATTTGCAAAGTAGCAGAGGCTATCTGATTCAGGCCAGGCCATGTGTTATTCCAGTGAAAATACACCTCAATTGCTCAAACAGCCTAATCAATTCTTGGCTTTAAATCAGGAAGTTTTCTTCAATTTCTGCTTAGCATCACAAGAGGAAAATCTGCTATTGTTGTTGAAGCAGTCTGTTACAGGGGTAGACAACCCCTGGCACATGTGCCAGAGCACAGCACACAAAGGCTTGGCATGTGTGCCTCAGGGCAGACAGTGGGGGAGCCACGAGGGCTGTGAGCAGCTGGGCTCCACGGCAGGTGGCAGAGGCCTGCCTGGTGCCTGGGCTGGCTGTAGCAGGCAGCCAGGAGGCTGCAAGCAGCTGTGCTGGGGTCTGTGGAGCCAGCTCACTGCTGGTGAAGGTACATGCGTGCCACAGGGCAGACAGCACTGCCACAAGGATAGGGCCTCTCATGGCTCCACTGCCATCCACACCTGGCACATCAACAACTGCACTTTGCCCAAAAACACTGCCAACCCCTGGTCTATTACTTCACTAAATAAAAAATTCTCAATCTGAAGAGGAATCAGGAAGCTGTTTTAACCGTTTTTAAAAACACTATCTCTGGGAACTTGAAATCGGGATTTCTTGACCTGATGAAGCAACTCAAAATAGGAATAGGTCAGATTAAACCTTCAGAAGTCTGCGGTATTAAGAGATCAAAACAAAACTTGATTATAACTATAGCTGAGGTTCATGGGGATTAAAACTCTGATTACAGTATTATGAAAATAGGTTAACCTGACACATTTACATTTTTGATCATTGAACTGTATTAAAGACATGCCCATAAATAACTGTTATGAATCACCAAGATGGTTGACCCAAAAGCCATATTGTAGTTCGTGTCCCATCTACTTAAAGTCTGTTTCCCATATTCAGTCTTGCATGAGTACCTAGAGAGTCAAACCAGATGCAAGGGAAAAGCAATGAGGGCGTCTTTACACATACTTTGAGGGTGAGGAGGGGCACTAATTAAAGTTTCCGCAGCATCTTGTGTATTCAGTGTCCCGTGCTTCAAAATGGCAGTGGAGTGCTTTAACTAAAGGTCATTCAACAAGCTTTAGTTAAAGTGCCCCTGCCACTATTATGAAGGATGGGGATGCTGAATGCATGAGAGCACGCTAATTAGGATGCTCCAGCAGACTCAATTAATCAAGTCTTCTCTGCATGTCTATAGGCACCTTGAGTCCTTGGAGGTGAAACAATGTTTTTTACGCTCCTCAGTGGCTGACAGTTTTATTCTTCATATCATACCAACAGCTGGTAGCAGAGAGTGAAACACATAAGTCTGAAGTAAATCTCTCTGCCCTGGACCAAGTAGGGTAGATAACTCTATGAGCTCTCTCCAATAACAGCAAGAAAAAAATATGCTTCCAAAGCTAAACATCAAAATGCATTTAATATGGTCTAAAAATGGGAGAGAAAGCAAATATATTATTTTTAGACTGCCTTTAAAACAATTATACTTTTGCCATTACAAGACATCAATACTTTAAAAGGTACAGGCCTCATTAATAAAGAGACTCTGACTCATTTACTGCAACAAGAGAGAGCGGATGGTTTCGAGCTGCCTAACTCTTAGGGGGCACCAGTGCCGCCTCCAAGTTGCTTTAACTTATACCTAATGGTAGCCATCCTCCAGACCAACCAGTCTACAAGTCAGGCCCACAACATAATCCTCACCATCCCAAACTTCCTATATTGGGGGTAGTAGATGAGAGGTTACTGCAAGAATTTGGTCCCAAGGATTCTCAGCTGGCCAGGCCCATCTGCTGTTCAGGACCCATTTTCTATTTGTTGCTAGAGGGCTGGTCTGTCTCATACATCGTAACTAATTTTTCACCTTAAATACTATTAACATGGCATACTGCAGTATGTAAAAAACTTATCAGCTTTACTATATACAATAACTCACAAAATTATCTCTCATACCTGAGACCTAATTTTTTGGTTCTACAAAATTCTTAGGCCCTTGGCACTGATGGGGTAGTTGCTTTCCTTACAATTAAGAATGTATTTTTTAACTTCAATGGCCAGACTACATTTCAATTCTAAGATTGCTTTCTTTGGGCCTGTTAATTAGCTACATAATCTAGAAAGTAAGTGTCAACAACTGAGTCCTTATTATAAAAGTCTGAAGAGGCAACCTTGCAAAGAAAAAGGAAGGGTGCTATCCTTGCATGTTTTTAACTTTTAGGCTTTGCTTCCCACATAAGGAAAGCAAAACATGGTTGGAGAGAATTAAAGCCGATTATTAGTAAAAGTAAGGCAGGAGACTGACAGAATACAGACTTTTTGTAATTTAATAGAAGATTTACACTACAGGTGATGCATGTCACTAAGAGAAAGTAGACAGAATTGTCCTCTTTAAGAATCCCCATTCTCCTAAATTTGCTTAGCATAATACCAGAATGAGTAATAACACCTTAAAAAAATTCTAACCACCACGCCATTTTGAATTGCTATTGCCATGCAAGTGTTTGACAGATACCACATTAATTCCTTGGATTCTGCTCAGTTAAAGGCATTCCCATACAAATGCAGTGTCACAGAAGAGGGTCCACGAACACCACAATTCTCAACTGACTGCTCTCTAAGCATCATCCCTCTGTTACTTAAGCTTAATGGACACAATCAACTGAGGTATGCCTAAAGCTGTAAAATGCAGTGTCAGGCATTGGCCATTTTTTAAAATAAAAAGACCCACTGGTACTATACATTCGTTTTTATAGCTTAAGGACCTTAACTGAACATCTCCTTTTCACAGGTAGGAGCAGGTGTGTGCTGGCTCCTCCTGTGACTAACTCTCCTCCAGTGAGTGATGTATGAAAAACATTTCTACCTGCAGAAAAAGACAAATGCCGATTCAGACATGAGAACCAAGAGAAGTTTGTGACAATCTGGGAGAACTGTTCTCCATTAAGACTCTGGAAAGTGATTAAGGCTAGAAAGCCTAAAATTTCCAGAGACAAAAGACAAGGCTAGATGTATCTATCAGCTGATAGCAGAGGCCCCATTCATTACAGCAGCAGATTAGAAAGCACCTAAACTGGGGAAACATGAAAGTACCTAAACGTGTTGTGCAGTACACTAGCTCATTCAGAGTGTAGTGGAAGCTCAACATTCAGTGCTGGCTTCCCTATGATTAGTTGTCACTCAAGAACTCAGCAATACATCCTATTCAGATCTCCGTATTTCTGAGAGAATATTTCCCGTTTTCTCCACTTTCCCAAGCTGATGTGGAGTTATGTAATATCAGAGACCAGTGACCTGTTAACACTTTCTTTCAAATGTAATCATTATTTGTTGAGCCATCTTACTGAAAGTTGATGAGGTATAGTTTTTGTAACTGTTCCTTCTGTTCTTTTACCTTCATTCTATAAAATGCCAATGACAAGGGAACATTTAGTCTAAGATCTCAGTTGAAGGCAAAGGAGGTTAGAGTTTTGCAAGCAGAAAGAACTTTGACTCTCTCAGGTACATATACCAGGAAATGTTTTATTTTAAGGATTAAATATCACTATACCAGTAACTACTTATCTAATATGAAAAATATATTTTTAAATGCACGCTGGTGTAAGAAGAACTGAAAAATGCTGCAAAGTCCATCTATCTGGTTCATTTTATTTGTGTCTTTCTTTTATATCACTTTCCTAATTTTTGAAACTCCCAACTGTAATTTTATTGCATAGCACTCATTCCAATTTTTAACATATAAAACTAGATCATGAAGCAAAGACTAAAATACCTCTTTATGATACAAGTCCTTAGTTAAATAACTATTTCAATGTTAAATCTCATTATAAAAAAAAACAGATACTGGAGTCATTGATCAATTTAATATTAAACAAAGCGTGTTCTATTAGACATACTGTGGTATGAATGGCAACACCAACAAGACACATATACACACTTTGAAACTCACCTCATCTGAAGAGAAGATTAAAGTGTGTGAACGCCCTGACAGATTTGGTTCTGTCACTAACCCTGATAGATCACAACTGGGCCTGCTATGGTATGAATCATCTATGACAATTCTACTCTGCAAACAAGTGGAAATAATAAATAATGTTTTATTAACTTACCCCCTTGGACAGCAAAACACAAGGAGACACTTTAGCACCCTTGATTCTTTGTAAAAAAAAAATAAAATAAAAATATGCTCACTGTATCAAAAATATGACTTTTTATGGAACTTGAAAATGCTCAAATATGACAACAGCACTGAAGTCACAGCTGCAGTAATACTACCTTTATGTAGATAGCCATACATTAACACTTAAGTGAAAAATAAGCCAAATTGGTATTTGGAAAGGATATTCCAAAGGAATGGTCAGATCCAGCAGGAAGGGGTACAGATTTAGTTAGGAAAATTGTTCTCTCTGAATTTGTACTAAACTGAAATCACAACCTAGGAATGTGCGATTCTGCTTATAGTATGCCTCCATCCCTACCACTTAAGTACATAAAAGCAAAGTCCTGACCACTATGGTCATTAATGTTCCCATAGCACTAAAGCCGCTCAAATAGTGGGGGGAAATTTTCATTTTGGCAGCTATTCTCTTGTCTTAAACTGGTGTGTGCACTGCTTTGTATTATACAGTTTCCTCATTTAACTAATATGGTGACTGTATTTCCATGAGCAGAGTACAGTTTGAATTACTCCTATATGCAACATGCTATATAAATTTATACTATCAGCAAGAGGAAGGAGAGGTAGCAAGGGAGCTGACACCCCTTTCCCTCCAAATTTCAGTCAAGACAAGTATACACTGTAGAAAGCTCCGTGCTGAACTGAACACCTTATATTAGAGAATGTAAGGTAAATGATTTCCCAAGAGCACTCGCAATGCATTTACTCTGCACACATTTTTCTAATTGCCTCCAAAGAAGTAAATTTAAGAAACATAAGTACTTCCAGTGAATGATTATTACTAGTTTCTGTACCATGAATGACTACTCGATATTCCTTTACTCTTGTAAGGTAATAACATAAGCAATGTAAAATATTTACTAAATATTTAGCAGCACAAAGACATAACATATACATGGTGTTACTGCAGTTTATCAGGAAAGTACTTTCATTTGTGTGTCTTCAAAAGTAGCTAAGATGCTAGTTTCAAATTTAGCCACAGCAACTAAATGTGTGACCTCAGACAAATAACTTGGACCTCAGGACACATACAATCATTCCATGCCTACTAGCAGAAATCACAGGCATACAAGCTTTAATTCAAATTTCTCCCAGGGGAAACTTGCTTGTTCCAGGAGATCTTCCAGGTCTCAACCTAGAAGAGCTTCCTTGTGAGAGTTTCTTTTACAAGAACAAATGCTTGTATAGTCTCCTCCTGGTCTGGTCCAGAAAGGGAGAGGCAGGGACTGCCCAAAGCTTAAGGCTTTGCTGCTCTCCTCTGCTCCTGGATGAGTGTAGGAGGGGAGGGGAAAAGCAGGGCAATGCTCCCTGGCCTCAGAGGGATTTGCCCTGCTATTCCCTCTGCTCCAGGAGGAAACTTGCTTGACCAAGTTGCTCCCTTTTCTGACCTTTGCCGCTGATCACCATCACATTATTTATCAAATTTAAACTCCAAATATTTATCGTCAAAGCTTCTTGTCAACTAACTACCTTATAAGGATGCTATACAATAAATGTAGTTATGACTGATGCATCCTAATGTAACGTTCCAGAATAAACTGATTTTTAAAGACACAGTTCTTTCCCTTGTGGCATCAAAGGACTGAATCAAGTTTGCTTGGGTATCCTGTGTTTTTATACCTCACAATGTTTGGATTTTTAATTTTTTTTCTTAACTTTTACCTTAACTCTAAATATCCTGGAAGCATAATGCCTGTTTGGGAATAATTAATTAAATAAAACCGATATGCAATTTCAACTTTAATGCCATTTCTTTAACGTACTTTTCATCTCACTTGGGTTTTCCTGCTGTCTCCTTTGGGGGTTACTTTTTAAATCTGTCTGTATTCCCAGGGTAGTGGTAAGCTTACTATCAGCTCAGATCTCTAGTGTTTCAACTTATTTTAGACTTCATGAAACCCTTCCAGATGCATCAAATGTAACCTGGAATTGTTCTTAGTCTTATCCTTTCAGCCACACCTTTTTAACTAAGACAACTGACAAAACACTTAGGAACCTGGACAAACTTAAAATTTGGGATTTTTTTTCTTCAAGCCAGCAAATCAGCTGCACCTACCTCATGCTTCTTGTAATGGAAAATGATTCACTAGCAGGATTAAACAAAGACAGCCAAGGAAAAGCCACACATTAGTCACGCTAGTAAAGAATGGTGGGAAGTATTAGAACGAAAACATACCCAGTAATGTCAGTCTCTCTACTAGTTGTAGCTGTTTTTTTTAATTCGAGTATAAAACACAACTTTCTGTTCAGGTGCAGCCATGCTTATTGTTCTCTTAAGCATTAGTGGAGTAGCATAAACTGGTAGAAGACGCTTTGTAATTCATGAATTCTTAAAAAAGGCCTGTGAGGTAAACTTTCTTTGCTCAAGCAAATCAGCAACTTTTCTTGAGTGAAAGCTTTATGTAACACAACAGCCTAATCGTGTCTAGTTCCCAAACTGAAAAAGCAGATATTTTGAATGTAGTTTGTTAAGCCACCTCAAATTATGATGTGTGTAATACAAAATCATTAACATGTTATTAATCATATATTCCTGTACAGAAACTTGCAAAAGACCCAACAGAATGAAGGTCACTTTGTGCTGGATTCAGCACAAAAACATACCAGCAGTAAACATTTCTGCTTTAATCATGGAGAAAAATTGATTTTTTATGCTTTACTACCTACACATAATTAAGGCAGATATATTCAAACATTCAACAGAAAAGGGGAAAAAATTCTCTCCAAAGAATAAAAATGACTAAAGTTTAGGGAAGTTCATTCAGTGTAAATGTTCAGAAAGAGTTCTACAAGAGGTCTGGGGTGGTTAAATAACCTTTCAGATTAATCCTCATGGAATGTAAGAGCTAATAAAATATTAATCCATAAATATGTGGCACCACAATTTTTTCATAGCAGCACAATTTTGCTGAGAAGTTATCTTGGATATGCTTGTGCTCGGACAGAAGCTTAAGAAACAGCTCAAGAAAGTACTTAAAAAAAAACCAATATGAGACCATCATTATCTAGAAACGTGAAGTATGTGACTGGTATATGCCTAGTTTGACTTATAACAAAGGATTGTAAATCAAGAGATATGGACAAATGACTAAGTTACTTTTACTGATACTTTGACTTCTTTGTTAAAAACCTTATTACTTTAGTGTACTGTTTACAGAGTCAGGGCACCCCTCCATAACTTTTCAGAATTTGGTAGCACATTGCCTCAGCTTATCTCAGTGGTACTCAACCAGGGTGCTGTCACCACCATAGCCAGGTAGGACTGCTCCAGGCACCCTGTGTGGAGCCAGACAGAAGGACTGCAGCAGGAATGCCCACTCCTGCCTGCATTAGGTTTCTCTGATAAACCCAAAGCAGATAGGAATGCTGGCTCCTCCTGGGAAGAGGCAGCAAAGGTAGTCTCACCTGGTAGCTGCAGCAGCCTGGAGAAACAGCTGATGTCAGGTGGAATTTTTCCATGTGCCTCTTTCTGTTCCCACAAGGTGTGCGCAAGTCTGGACCAGGAAGAATTGTATCAGGAGCACCTGTTTCTGTTTTCCTTAGGTTTACTGGACATTTCTAATGCAGGCAGAAGCTTGCTGCACCCTTGCTGATCTGGCTCTACACATGGTGCACAGGTTAGTTTCACCTGGCCGTGGCAGTGGCACCAGTGCTGCAGCATCCCTGAAAGGCTCTTGATGCACCCCAGCTGAAAACCACTGATCTAGTGCAGGGGTCAATGATCTAGGGCCCATGGGCTGGATCCAGCCTGTGGCAACTCAGAGAATCTCCAGCATGCTCCAGCCAGTGGTGGAGCAAATCTCCAGCCATCTCTAGCATGCTCCAGACTGTGGTAGAGGGGACATGCCCAGGGTCCTGTTGCCTACTTCATTTAGTACAGGCTTGTCCAACATGCGGCCTGCCAAGCCATTTTCTGTGGCCCACTGTGCTGTGATAGGAAATTAAAGTAAATACTGTTTACTTTCGTTCCCACCCCTTGTCCCTCTCCCGGCCCCTCAGCAGCTTCCTAATGGCTGCTGAAGGTTTGGGGAAAGGACAAGGTTCCCAAGTGCACCGCGTCAGCTTGACGTTGCCAATGCAGTGCGTGTGGGAAGAGGAGTAGCCATGTGCCACTCAGGACAGGATGAGCCCAGCTGGAGCAGCAGAGGCTCAGCTGCACTTTCCCCCTACCTGCGTTGGTCAGTCCCAAGTGGCACACGGCTCCCCTGCCACTTCTGCTGACTGGTGCCAACCTGGGCAGGTCTGTCCCATCTGGAGCAGCACACAGCTGAAGCTGGATTCCCATGTGCTGCTGGGGCCAGAAGGAGCCTGGCTGGGCCAGCACCAGCTAGCAGAAGCAGTAGCGGAGCCGGGTGCCGCCTGGGACTGACTGGTGCAGGCAGGGGGTCCCTGCTGCTCAAGGCTTGTCCTGTCCCCAGGGGCACACGGCTCCGCCGCCACTTCTGCTGGCTGATGCAGACCCGGCTGGGCTCCTCCCATCCCTGGCAGCTCGTGGGAAGCCGGCTTCAGCCGCGTGCTGCTCCAGATGGGATGGGCCCAGCCAGGTCAACACCTGCCAGCAAAAGCGGCATGCAGCTGAAGCTGGCTTCCCACATGCTACTGGGAATGGGAGGAGCCTGGCTGGGTCAGCACCAGCCAGCAGAAGCGGTGGCGGAGCCATATGCTGCTTGGGACAGGACGAGCCCGGCCAGAGAGGCAGGGACTCAGCTGCATTTTCCCCCTGCCTGCGCCAGTCAGTCCCAAGCAGCACGCGGCTCTGCTGCCACTTCTGCTGGCTGGTGCTAACCCGGCCGGGCTTCTCCCATCCCCAGTAGCACGTGGGAAGCCAGCTTCAGCTGCATGCTGCTCTGGATGGGACAGACCTGCCTGGGTCAGTACCAGCCACCAGAAGTGGCAGTGGAGCCATGTGCCGCTTGGGACTGACCAGCGCTGGTAGGGGGAAAGTGCAGTTGAGCCCTTGCTCCTCTAACTGGGCTCATCCTGAGGTTCATTTCATGTTTGTAAAATGCTTGGAGAGCCCCACATAGATGCACTGCATAGAAATACAAAATATATTTTGACTTATTTGGTT
>JAGPOW010003685.1:40922309-41021677 GCA_030014935.1 Caiman crocodilus
AAGATCCCTTTCTGCCTCCGTGCTCTCAAGAAGGGAGTTTCCCATCTTATAAGTGTGCTGCCAGTTACTACTGCCCAAGTGCAGCACCCTGCACTTGTCTATATTGAAACGCACCCTGTTTTTGTTAGCCCACCTTTGCAACCTATCTTGCTGACATACATGTGGTTTCTTCGGTGCCACCAAAGCCAGCTATGGACTGAGCACTCAGGGACCAACCCCCTTGAGACCTAAGGATGGAGGAGACCTGATCAAGGAAAGGGGAGCCATCAATGGCTGATAGGAGATTGAGAAGGTCTTAAAAATGTGAGACTGTTGTTGATGAGAGTGTTCTTAACTGCATCCTGCAACACCCAGTCAGAGATGATCTCGGAATCCCTCCAATCGTTGACGATGAAAGCCATCAATCAGATGAAGAACAAAGTATCTGGAGTGGATGGAATCCCCACAGAATTCTTCAAACAGGGAGGAGAGGAGCTCACATCACAGCTTCATGCCCTCATCATAAGGATCTGGAATGATGAGGAAATCCCAGACAACCTCAGGAACACCATGATTATGACAACTTTCAAGAAAAGAGACAAGTTTGACCATGGAAACTACAGAGGGGTCATCTTATTGACCACCACAGGAAAGATCATTGTGAGAACCCTCCTGAATTGTCTCCTTCCACTTGCTGAGGAGCTCCTCCCAGAATCTCATGTGGATTCAGGATATCAAGAGGAGCAACTGATATGATCTTCACAGCTCACCAGCTGCAGGAAATATATCAGGAAACACAGAAGCCTGTCTACATGGTCTTTTTTACTTTACAGAAGCTTTTGACTGTGTAAGTTAAGAAGTGTTATGGGGGATCCTTCTGAAGTACAGATGCCCACCAAAATTTGTCACAATTCTCTGCCTACTCCATGGTGGTATATGAGTGGTGGTTCTCAGTAATGGATCTATCACAGATCCCTTTGAGGTTAAAATGGAAGTTAAACAAGGCTGCGTCATCACTCTACTCTTCTCAATATCCCTTGCCATGATGTTACATCTGACCACCAACAAGCTTCCAGCTGGAGTGGAGCTCAACTTCTGAATGGATTGGTAAACTGTTTAACCTCAGCTGACTCCAAGCCAAAACCAAGACCATCCTGACCTCAATCATTGAGCTCCAGTACACTGCTGATGCTTTAGTGTGCATTTATTCGGAAGCAAACCTTTCAGGGAATCGCTGACATCTTTACTGAGGCATACAAGAAAGTGGGACTAATGCTTAATATTCAGAAGATTAATGTCCTCCACCAACAAGTTCCTAACGAACAGTCTCCAGCTCCAGTAATCCAGATCCACAGTAAGACTCTGGAGAATGTTATTTCCCACATCTCGGAAGCCTTCTCTTGCAGAAGGCTGACACTGATGAAGAAATCCAACGCTGCCTCAAATGTACAAGTGCAGCCTGGAGAAATGGGTGTTTGAAGATCACAACATCAGCTCCAAAACCAAGCTCATGTTTTATTAAGCAGTCACGATCCCCACCTTGCTGTACAGAACTGAGATATGGACAATGTACAGGAGACACCTAAAGCAGTTGGAGAAGTACCAGCAATACTGCCTGCAGAAGACCCTCAGAATTTTGTGAGAAGACAGGTGCAATGTTAGCAACCTCTTGCAATGACCATCTGACATCAACTTTGGTGGGCCAGCCACATCACCTGGATGTTTGACTCCAGACTCCCGAAGCAAGTTTTATCCTTCCAGATCAGCCAAAGCATATGCTCAAGAGGAGGTCAGATAAAGTGCTTCAGGGACTTCCTTGAGGCCAACTTAAAAAAAATGTAACAATGTCAACTCATGGGAGACTACTGCCCAGGACTGCACCAAATGGAGGTAGAGTCTGCTGTAGGAATCTCGGTTCTTTGAAACCTCATAACAACAACAGGAGAGAGAAAAGCAGGAGTGGCAGAAACAGTGTGTTGCAGACCAGATAAAGAATCCAGCCACCCACCCCGCACAGAAACACATGCCCTATCTGCAGCAGAGTCTATCAATCCTGAACAGGCCTCATCAGCCATCTTTGGAGACGCAGATAAAAAAAATCATCCTCAACTCTGAGGGATTGAAGACTTCTAAGAAATAGATGACTGGAATTAATTTCATGAAAGAGAAAGATCTTTTACCTTCCAGTTGTAAAAGAGCAGAGTTGTGAACAATAGTATGGCTTTACTAGATATAAAGCTCTAGATTTCTTTTACTTTGTATCAAAATACTGGGTAAGTACAAAAAATTTATCCTAATACATATACCATCACAAAAACAATAGTATAAACCTGAGATTTAAGGCACAATTACAATAATCCAGATTTAAGATCACTTTACTATCTCCTTTTGTTCGCTACCCCCAAGCCATTTTTACTTGCCTTTTTGCTCAGATGTTTTAATTGAGGTTTTAATTACAAAAAATGGAGAACACCATAAGCACTCAGATTACTGGGAAAATTATGAAGCAGTATGGGCTGACCATAAAAAAGAGCAATTTATTGTGTTGTATTGAATATACTCTCACAAAAATCTCTCATAACATTTCCCCATCTTTCTCGCTTTGCTATACCCCATTTGTCATCTACAAGTAGCACTTCCAAAAGATAATTTCTTACTATAATTTTACAAAATCTTACTCTAACGTGGCTAAAAAAAAAGGGCGGGGGGGAGGAGGCTTCAGAAGCCATACAATTTTTTGGCTCCTCAATCTTAAGCTTCAAAATTAACTCTATATGGACAATCTATAAGTTAATATGCAAGCAGAGAAACCACTACTAGAGATGCTATCAGCAGCAAACATCAGTAAAGCATTTTGGAAGATATTTTTAAATTTACAAGAGCATTCCCTACAGAGGATATGATCATTTGGGTATGATTTAATGCTTTGTTAGTGAACAACGAGAGGGAGGTTTTTTTGTAGGATGAAAGTTGCTTTTGTTTGAGTTCATTTTACTTTTTATGGTATACATTTTTGTGAGGGAATTCACTCTTTGTGAGCAGATTGTTATAAGAAAATAAGACAGCTTTAATCGAAGTGCTTTAATGATGCAAGAATGATTTAGGGTTGACTGGTATTTACTATAAAGGTTGAATTTATATAGGAACTCCCATACAAAGATTAGAGTACTGGTGCAGTTAGTCTAGCACCCTGTCTACAATAAGAGGGTACATTTACATGCGCTTGGGGGGGGCGGAGTGGGGGGAGTGGGAGTGTTTTAATTAGAGTGGATCCAAGAGCTGTTTGACAAGCTTTAGTTCAAGCACCCTCGTCAACATTTTTAAGTTTGGAGATGCTGATGCATGAGATGTAGGAGGCTGTGGCAATCGCCATGCTCCAGCAGACAACTTCCACCCTCCAGCAGACACAACTGAGCTGCCTGACGTGCTGGAATTCCAGTGCGTTGGAGCAGCCTCTGCGCTTGTGTATAGGCGCCCAAGGTGAACAGAAAGATGGAACAACACTTCTAGTAGAAAATTACAGTATAATCTCTTAAGTAAAGTTTCTTCCTAAAAACCTACCACTTGGTGGCTGGCTTATGTTTCAAAGTATAAGAGCATGCATGCATCGCAGCGCTAGGCGCTTTGAAAAGTGCTTGGCACTGCGACATGTGCAGTTGTGTAAGTGGCAAAATGCACCAGCGCTGAGAAAATGACAGCAGCAAGTTTTTGAAGTAAAACACCCAGGAGGTGCTTTAGTTCAAAAGTGCACTACTGCCGTTTTTGGAACACTGACGTGCATTTCACCACTTATACAGTTCAATTATACAGTGCAGTTCACCTCAGCTCGCATGTGGAGCACACACAATTAATTAAGTCTGTGCCGAAGCGACAGATCTCCAGCGCATTGTTGGAAAAAAAAGTATATGTATAAATGCCCTAAGTGTTTACATTCTCTCTAAAAATATTATATTTATGCAATTACATGTCTATATTCTACATTATTCACAGAAGTATCTGGTACTTTATCCTTTTTGAATCTCACTAAACTTCTTGCCTCCATCTTTTCTGACTATGAGTTCTACAACTTTACTATGCCCAATTATTTTCTTTTATCATTTTCAAATTTTCTGCATTTCATTGAATGCCTAGTTACCTTTTCTCAAAGCACAAGAAGCAACATATTTATTTTTCCAATACCATTTATTGCTTTGCATAGTTATGTCACATGCTCTCTTATAATCAAGTACTTCATCTCCTTAAATGGAAATCTTTCCATGCTACTAAAAATCTGTCAACATTCTTTTAAACCCTTCCATTTCTGCAATATTTTTTTAATTGGGAAAGACTAGAACTGAACACAGTATACTAGGGACAATACATAGTTACTTCATGACAATTAATATTTTTGCTGTCAATCTATTCTATTATTTGCATATCTTAAAACTGTTTGCTTTTTTTGATATGTGCACCCTAAGCAGGGCCTTTTATTGAGCTAACATATGTCTACTGATATGCTGGTCTTTTCCTAAAGTGGTTACAGTTAAATTTAGACCAGAGAAAAATGCATGGACAATTGTAATTATTCCTTACAATGTGTATTATGTTGCATTTGTCAATAATTAATTTTATTTGCCCCCAGGCTTTGTTAGGTTTTTTTGAAATGCTCGTCTTCCTCTCATCCTAAGTAACAGTAACACCTGCAAATTTTGCTATCTCTGTTCATATGCTTTTCCAGATATTGCAGATAACTACTAAAAACATTAGAGAAAATGCAAAACACCTCACAGCTTATGACCACCTTATATCTTTTTATATTTTGGTGTCTCTAGACCAGGC
Source organism: Caiman crocodilus (assembly GCA_030014935.1). Taxonomy (NCBI): domain Eukaryota; kingdom Metazoa; phylum Chordata; order Crocodylia; family Alligatoridae; genus Caiman; species Caiman crocodilus. Next base: position 40,927,107 of record JAGPOW010003685.1, read on the forward strand.
CTCCTATTTGTGTAATGAATATTTAAGTCAGTCCGTTCAGTTGCCTATGAAGGAGAAAACAACTTTAGAGATGGATGACTCCGGTAAGTTTGTACAAACTCTGATAATCTCAGATGGGGAAAGAAGTCCAACATACAAGGAACTGAACGTGAATTATATTTTTAAAAATTGGAACAAAGATGGATGTATTAATTCCAAGAAACTGGAAATTTCAGCCATTTTGTAGTTCCTTCAGGATGGTCAACCAATCAATCTAGGGTACAGCTTAGTAGGGTCTAACTTTTCACCATAGGGAATGGTTTCAATTCAGATTGCCAGGTTTGGGGTGGGAGTGGGGTGTGGGTTGACTTATCATCCTACCTTTAACAAGTTTAAATTGGCACTGGTCCATCTTTCCCAGATAGCCCCTGAAGATAGTACTGCAAGCTCTTAATTTATCTTTCTTTGAACCCTTTGAATTACTGGGTCCACTTCTTTTAAACAAGTGAAATGTAGTTTTTGTTAGCAACCAGGTCTGCTACATGATGTCTCCAACCACTGTATTCTCCAGCAAAAAAAACCCCCACAAACAAAACACACTTTCAAGAGGCAAACTGCCTTTTAATACAGCTTCTGACCTTATTCCAAAAATGAACAATTAATTCTGTATTTCTTAATAGCATACTATTTTCATTTTCTTATACAAGTTGAATGCAAAAAGGACTCTTCAAATCTGTAACACAGTTAATATAAATTATTACACTCTTATTAAATAACTTCCATCCAAAACAGGGAAGAATTCATTGAAGACCTACGAGGAAAACTGTGAAGTGCATGCAACTTCAAGGATCCTGGTTCTGAAGAGAATACCGTTTACAAGGATGAGGGCAATCTCGTGCCAAGAAAACAAAACAAATGTGTTCTTGAAAAACACAACCCCCTCCAATCTCCAAAACGAACAAAAAGCACTGGCTTTAGTGAAAGATGTGCAAATCGCCACGTTCATCAGACATTAGAAATGGGATTTTTAAGCACACAAAAATGTCTTCTCAACAGGATGCCAATCCAGTTTCTAGCCCCTGAACACATTCATATGGAGCTACTTCCATTTTCTTTTATCCATCGTGATTTCCTTCTCACTAATGGACAGATTGTGGTATGAATGGAAATGTTACTTGCTAATTTATTCTAGAACTCTCTCCACCAATCTGTCACTTCAAATGGAAAGAGATACTGATACAAATGTTCCTCATAAAAGTGCTCAGGGTAATGAAATTAATTACTTTTTACCAAACAAGTTCAAGTTCAGTTTCAAAGACTACGAATAGTTTCTGGCAAGCAAACAGAACCAACACTGACCAAACTGCTAAAGCCACCCTCATCTCAAATGCAAATTATGCTTTCCCTTCTTTTAAGTGCCAAAATTGACAAGAGAAAGTAAACTAGCAGTTCAGCATATTTTAATTCCTTGAAAATACATTACTGAGTGCCCTTGCATTTTGAATACCATTTCCCTCTGTTGCAAAGCTGCCTGCCTCTTTTAGATCTTATTTACAGATGAGTTCAAAAGTAACTTGGAAAACATCACTGACAAGGGTTGACAGCTTATCGCTTACTTTCCCCCCAGAGAATTAATATATTAATTTCCACCTTTGCTTGAAGGGCTTCTTTGAGCATCAAACAAATTATCTATTTTTTCATGTTAAATACTTCAGTATTCTTTCAGCCTATCCCTTTAATAGTTTCTGACTAATGACTTGGTTTCCTTTATAACTTTTGCTAAAGCAGTTGATCAAAGGGTCTTTGAATGTCCAGTGATTATAATCGACAAGTTCCATTTAGCTGTATTCCTGTTGACTCGCTCCTTAAAAACTGATTGTTTACATTTTGTTGCAAAAGACTTGCATTCTCTCCAAGAATTTTTTTAAATAAACAACTTCCAAGACAAAAGCAGTAAGACCCTTTAAAAATGAGTAGATTGATACAAGATGTATGGATGGGATGAGAGGAAGCATAAAGGATGGCTTCTGTGCTATTTTATATAGTGGGTAGACAGTAAGATCATTAGAATATAAGAATGCTACACTAAACCACTGGTTAGCATTATTTTACCTACTGAGAATGAATTTTCAGCGCTAGTATTCTCTTATCTTTGATATACTATATTGACCCATTCTATGACTATCAGCTTTAAGACTAACACTTGCAATATTTTGTTAGCTACCAAGGGAAGTTTTCACGCACTGCAGCCACACCTGGTTATAGTAATTGTACTCAAAAGGAAACAAAATTGCATGTACATTATGCCAGCGGCATAACTGGAGTAGGGTAACTGGGGCAGCCACCCCGGGTGTTGATTTGGGGGGCGCAGGAGGCAGAAAAAAAACAGCAACCAGAAGTTGCCCTGCATGTGGCAACTTCCCAGGGAAGCTGGCTGTGTTATGCCTCTGCACTATGTACACACAGTACGACAGTTTTTATACACATAAGGCCATAGAGCATTTCAGATATAGCACTCAACAGAGCTGTATGGAACTAGGAAATTACAAAAGAGCTCCTGTTGCTGACTGCTGCTGAGGGTATAACAATGACTGTCTAAGATGGGCAAGAAAGACTGCAGCCATAATTTTATTAATACAGTATGATGGTTGGTTAAGTAACTAAATATTTTGTTTAAGGTAAATAACCTAGTTGCTTTTCCTTGGGGAGTAATTGAAAAAGGCGCAAACCTTTCTTGAATTATGATTAAAGGAGAGAAGTCTGATTATAATCCTTTCAGTCTTAGCCGCCTTAGTATCTTAAAAGGACAAGAGCAACAATACAGTAATTCACCAGAATGTTTACTAATATTCAGATTAGTCTGAAAAACATCAAAGCATTACCGAAGTTCTCCCGGAATTATCTGACATTAGCTAAGTGCATAGGTCTTAAGCCATGACCAGGGATCTGGGGTTTCTGTTTCCAGTGGAAAAACGTGGATTTTAAAGGAGAAAAATCCAGGAAACCTTGGTTTTCTCCTTGCAGGCTGGCAGAGTTTCTGTCTGCAAGGGACTGTGGGGAGCGGGAGGAGAGCAATCAGAGGCAGGGGGCATCATGGGCTTGTGTGCATGCATAAGGCATACATGCATGCAGCTGGCAATACAGCCAGGCAGTGTGGTAGAGTAGCTTCTGCAGCTCCCTTAGGAAAGTCTATGTGGGAGAATGGGGCATAGGTGATCCGTAGGGGGTGGGGGTGGGGAGGGCAGGGAGGCAAAGCCAACACATGATGAGGCACAACTTGTGCAGAGTATGAGGTGGTGGGAGCAATGGCTTACACTGAGCCTGCAGAGTGAGGGAGAGTGGGGCAGGGCTGGTGGTTGGCAGCTGCAGGGACTGCACAATCAGGGCAGTGTACAGTGCCAAGGGCTGGAGCAGGCGGGAATATGCGGATGCAGGGCCCAGCCAGCGAGTGGGGTGGAGCTATGGGCAGCTTGTTCCGGAAGGGAAAAGGAAGGTGGAGGAATTGGGCGGGGGGGGGTGTGTGTGGCAGGAACAGCAGCTCCCTGCTGCTGCACACACTCATGGAGAAGGATCAAGCCCATACGCAAAAAATCAGGGGTAGGGGAGCATGTGTCTCCTCCAGATTTCTGCATCTACAGCAGAGGACAGGGCTGCAGCCTGACCAGACTGGCACCAGGCAGGAGCCATCTCAGTGGCCCAGTGGGTGAGACCTGGTGCAGGGTTGGGAGGGAAGGGCAAGAGTAGGGGCATGGCACTGGCATATCAGGGCTGCTCAGAGCCACAAAGCAATGAGAGGGACAGCCACAGCTGGACCTGTGTACTGGGAAGTGAAAGGGGCACGAGGAGCTGTGATTTTCCATGACAAGAAAAATCAAAATCAAACACCAAATGTATCTGTATTTAGAATGTATTTTATTATTGTGATTGAGGCACTGGTAGGCTGCCCAAATGCTTTAACACTAAAATATATCAGTAAGGCATTGTGTCCAACTGATAATCTATATATAGTGGCATTTCATTTTAATTGCGGAAAAAAACACAGATTGTGGGGGTTTTAATCAGAGAGTTCTGGATTTTTTTTAAACAGAAAGCCAGGATTCCTGGTCATGAGCTAAGGAAATGATGACCTAAGTTTACATCTTCACTCAATAGATCTATGAAAGGTAAGTATGTTGTAAACCTGTTACTGCATTACCTACAAGTTAGCTCTTTTGCACACTCAGCCAAATGTTTTAGTTGCTTTATAAATTAAACGGAGGCTACTCTTTAGGCTCCTTGGAATTACAGATTTTAATCTTGGTAAAGCTGACTTGGATCTTTTTACTTTGGTTTCAGATGCACTAAACTGTAGTGTTTACTGTAAGGGAAACTTTCAGCCAAGATTTTAAAAATCCGAGGTTCTATCTGCTTTCCCTGGCCATAAAGTAAGTTTGATACTTACTATGATACTACAAAGATTTTTGTTTTATTCCATTTCCTCTTCCTACTTTTAACTGGTATTCAGCATAATTAGAGTTAGCAGAGTTTGATTTTTATTATTTTATAATTTTGATGGTTAAAATTGATGTTTTTAAGCATTTATTTAGTTTTTAACCAATTTAAAAATTTTCAGGATTGTGAAAAATAAGAGATATTGGGCATGAACAAGTGTGCATGTGCACGCGCACACACAGATACACACACCTGCTTCCTCCTCCAGCCCAGCACACATCAAGCACAGGTGAAGGTGTCGTGCTGCTAGGCTGTCAGCCCTCAGCTCTCGGCACCAATATACAGTGCTGCTGAACTCAGTGCCCACCTTGCTTTGTTCCATGTCAGTCACTGCCCCCCCGCTCTCCCCCTGCCATCCCAGCAAGGAAATCTCTGGCTGCTGCATCTGCTCCCCTACAGCCAGCAGCTTGCTTTGCCCATCAGCTTTCACCCAAGTTTGCAAGGGAGGGCCCAGATGGCTAGCATCCTACAGGCACCAAGCTGAGAAGACGGGGTTGGGGACAGACACACATGCCCAGCCCACCGCCTGCCTTCAGCTACTACCCAGCAGGAGCCCACTTGGGCACTGCGGCAGCCGTTTATTCTTACAATCTATACATTTTGATCACTGGAAATGTTTTTTTGTCAGTCTCTTAGCAAAAGTTGAAATCACCATTTATTGATGTTTACCAATAAAAATTAAATCCTGCCAAACCTAAATATAATGCATGTCAGCTGTCTGACTGCAGCTGTCTTGCCCAGAATAAGATCTGAAATGTTTCTGTCGCACTGTATGTACACGGTTTCTGACGTGCTTTTGGATCTTACAGGATGAAAGGGATAAATCTACTGAAGAAGTCCTTTAGCTAAGCTACTGGGTTATTTTAACAAATAAGAAATGGTAATAAACTTGAGGCAATTCAGTATTTGTCTAGACACTTGATAATATTTGAGCGGGGTGTGGGAGAGATATATGGTCTAAGTATTCTGAGCACAGGATTCTAGGCCAGAATCTCTTGACTTGATTAATGCTTTGGTCTTGGCAAGTCAATTCTCTGCCTCCATTTCTGTTCTGAGAAAGAGATATGTCAACCTACTGGAGTGTTGAGAGGGGTCTAATACAACACTTTTTCTATATTTCACTGCATTAATACAATCCTTATTTTCTACGTTAGACATAAAGGCCAGGGACAAACATTACATGTAAACCAGTTTAAGTGATCAGAAACTGGTTTAAGATATACCTAGTTGAATGTAGCATCCGATGTAACTGATTTGGCTCAAACCAGTTAATGCATTGTCTGTCCCAGACCTTTTGTCAGTCTGAGTTAAATCAGAGACCTCCAGCTTCCCAGCATGCTCTCTGGGCTGGGCCCAGGCTGGCCCCACGCCTCTGCTCCACAGCCCAAGCAGGGGCAGGGGTCTGGCCAGAGAGAGGTTTAATTCCCCCAGTCTTACCTGAAGCAGCAGAGACCTGATCCGGGTCTGCCTGCATTCGCCCCTCGCTGCTGCAGCAGGGGGCACCCCTGAGGAAGACTGGGGCAGGAAGCAGAATTAGTTTCCCCTCTATGTCACTGGCAGCTGGGTGGCCCTGTGCCCAGAATAGGCCCCTGGATGGGACCCTCTGCTGGCGGTCAGAGGAATAACCCCTTCCTACCCCCACACCAGAGACCCTTCCTGGCCATGCCTCTTCCCCACTGCTGTGGTGGGAGGAGCAGAGCCCTTACTGGGGGTGGCAGCTCCTTTCACACTGTGGGGGGAAAGCAATCCCTTCCTGGCGAGGGGCTGTGCACGGCAGCACCAAGGTGTGGAGCACACCAGAGCCCTACAAGCCCCTGCACTTCACGGCCATTCTGCTAGCCCCACACAGCAGCCCCACCAGTGTCTTGCCTTGGCACAGAATGAGCTGCAGGGGCTGGCCCCATCCCTGCCCGGCAGTGGAAATGGCGAGAGGTGAATGCCCGATGGGCAGGAGCCCATCATGGCTTCCCAGTGGGGCTGGCAGAGTGGCTGTGGATTGCAGCAGTGCTGTGACAGCTTCCAGGGCTCTGGACCGCTCCACACCCTGGCACTGCTGCGTGTAGCCTGAGTCCACAGCCCAGCCCCTTGCCAGGAAGGGGCTCGCTCTCTCCCACAGTGTGACAGTGGCTGCTGTCCCCAGTAAGGGCTCTGCCCTTCCCACTGCAACTGTATGGAGGGGACATGGCCAGGCAGGGCCCCTGGTGGGGGGGCAGGGATGGGGTTATTCCTCCAGTGGAGTGGCCAGCCGGGGGCCTACGCCAGGCATGGAGCCACCTAGATGCCAGTGGGGTAGGTGTGAAACTAACTCTGCCCCCTGCCCCCCTCTGCCTCAGGGGCCATGGTGCCTCCTTGTTGCAGCAGCAAGGTGGGGGGAAGAGGGAGTGCAGGTAGACCCGGCTCAGGTCCCTGCTGGTGGCACAGGGAGAGAGAATTAAACCCCTCTCTGGCCAGTTCAGCCTGGGTTGGCCATGCCTCCCAGCACAGCCTCCCTGCAGCCAATGACTCCCTGGTGCTCCCTGGTTCCTGGCCTGAGCAACTGCAGGCATGTGCCTACATTGCCTAAGTCCAGAGAGCATGTCTGTCCTGTTGTGAACTGGTTCAGCCTAGGCAGGTTAGACTAACCTGCAAAGGCTGAATCGGTTCAGGTGCCAGCTTTTTGAATGCCTGTCCCTAGCCAAAATGTGACATGGTAGAATAGCATGATATATAGATTCTACATACACATACACACATTGCATTACCTTATAAAGAAGTCATGGAAAATTCTACTTACCCATCAATCCACTTTAGGAAGTCTCTCTTGGCAAGTAAGCAGGAGCTTAGACTAAGAGGCAACATTTGGGGATCTGAGAGCTCCATTCTCTAAATTTATGATGGACCTATGCTTGATGTACTGCATCTCCCTTTATGCCACCTCTCAATGTGTTTCGTTATCCCATGACACTTTCCTTAATGAAGTTAGGGATCCATTCTAGGCCCATAGTTTCCCCATTGCCAACAGCAGTTGCTATTAATTCAAGGGAAAATTAATGACTTACAGTGCAAACAAGCATTGAAGCATATGGTGCAAAGTCTACCAGTTTTGTTCTTCCAGAAGAACTGGGCCAGCACTGTTGAAGCATTACAGGGGCTGGTAGGCTGCTTCACAGTCTATGCTGCTACCACCACACAGCTACGTAGGCCCTGTGCATGCATCCCAACTTTTGCAGGCTCCCATCTCCTAGAGACAGCTGACGACAGCTAAAGGCACAGGTCAGCACTGACTGGATGGTTGCCTAAGGGGACTGCTGCCCTTGCCTACAACACTACCCCTTCCTTTCTTCCCAACTGTCAGGCTCTGAGACAGCAGTGTGTGTCTACTGTCTTTTCGAGCCTGTCAATTTCCTCTCCAGCAGCCTGCACTGGAACCCTATCCCTCTGGCACTCAGATTCAGAGCAGGTTGGAGGAGTCTGGTTGGGGTTTGGGGATAGCAGATGGGGTGCTGGGTGGTCAAGGTTGGGTTCTGCTGAGTCTGGGTATGGGGGTAGGGGGAGGAAAGGGAGAGAAGAGGGTCCACTTCAGGTCCTCCATGACTGGACCTGGATCTATCAGACCCTTCCCCCTCCCAGAAGCAAACTTTGTAAACCTAGCACCTAACCAACTGTACCCTCCAGATCCACTCCCCCAAGACCTGAATTAGCATTTCAAGTATGATCTGCATCCATGGTGGTGGGGTGGGGGCGTTGCAGGAACAGTAGAGGCAGGAATGAGCCAGTCTGGGTGCACAGAGGGAGTGGATCTACATAGTTTGGCGAATGTGGACAGGTGTTGGGTTTTCCCAACCCCAAAGCTGTCAAGGGGAAAGGTTTGCTGTGAGTCAGGCTGCAGCAGCAGAGGTCTCTCGGCAGGGGTGGGGTGTACGGGAAGAGCAAAGCAATGCATGCTGGGATGCTGGAGAATAGAGGGGCAGCTTTGATAGGAGGGGTAACTGTACAAGCATTTTTTTCTCCAGTAGAACTTCTATCCCCTTAAAGGTTTTTCTACTGGACCTGCCATTTTTGGTCTGGTAGAAACCAAGCAAATGCTAATATACCTAAGGTTTCTACCAGTAGCACTGTGATTCCACCAGTAGAAATGTAATGCTTATATGCACCTTTATTACAAAGCTGATATAATAGCTGAACAAATGGTATATTGATCAGTACCCTATGTGTTTTTTAAATGGAGATATTTTTAACGATCTTCAGGCTGATGCTCTGAACCCAAAGCCTGAAATGAAGTGCATCATGAGGAAAGGTTTCACATACTGGTATTCCAGAAATTTTCAGAGGCTCACACATGACAGCTAGTGAGCATCTAGTCTTTGTTTTTTGTACTAAGCATCTGGTTCTCAACACTACAGCTGTAGTCTCCTCATGTAATTACTGTTATCAGCATTTTCTTTCTGCACTATTTTAAGACATTTTATTCTTTCATATTAAATTTAACTGAAGCTTTCCTTTACACAAAGGATTGTACTCATTACAAAATAGTGTTAGCTATTTGTTCTGCAAGCACAAGGAAAGACTAATAAAAAAGTGTTTAAATATTTAACCCCTTAAAGCTAGGATGATTGTTATGCTTCATTAAGTTATTCAGATGTGTGCACAGTAGCTGTAAACTTGTTTCCATGCAAATGAACCAAAAAAGATGTCCCCTGAATATTTTATTTCAAAGAATCATTAAACACAGCCTATTTACCTATTTGGCTGCTGCTGTATTTTAACAAAGAAACTCACCTTTAATGCCAATCCATCAAATGCCACTGAAGTGCTGGCATTCCAGTGAAATAACTGACCTGTAACAAGGATCATTCCTTTGCAGAGATGCTTGCAGCATCCAGCCATGCATATCTAAATACTGTTCTAAGAGAATATAAACCTTAACAATCTCTATTTTGTAAAACTTTCCTAGTCTTCATACAGCAGGACCCAAGTACCATGTATATCGCATTAGAGAGACAGAATCTATGTTCTGAGATAATTCAACAACTAATCTTGTAGCAAACAATTAATTTTTACACTAAGATTATATTTTATACTGGGGTGACCAAGACACAGCCTGTAGGCTGGATTCCACCTGCAAGGCTCCTCACAGGCCCAGAAATTTGGTAGCACAGCTATGGCTCCTGGCTTCCTACTCATCCAGCTGCCAAATTTCTAGATACCTGGGGAGCCCCATAGCTGAAGCCAGAGGGTGGAACTACATTATCTATAAATTTGGCAATAGGAACAGTGGTGGCTGCCACAGATCTGGGAGTTATAGTAATTAATGCGGCTGCTGCCATATTATAGCCCTGCAAACCAGAGGACATCACCTCTTGCTCTGAATCTGGTTTGCAGATTGGCCTGGTGTTCCAGATCTGGTCTGCAGGGCCAGATGAGTTGAATACCACTGCTTTATACTAACACAAGTGATTTTCCCACATCTCAAGCGAATATTACTGTTTAACAGTCATTTCAATCTAGCATAAAGTATTTCAATCCAAGGGCTATTAAAATAACCTAAAGAGTTACCTTTAGCGTCTCTTCCTTTCCCTTTTAATTCTCTGTGTTTAACATTCTTGGAATATCCTTGAGGAGAACCTGAAGCTGCATCATCTGCAGGAGGAGAGTGAGTACTGCACATGCTGCTCTCACTGTTTGGTTTGTGTACCGGAGAAGAGTGAGTGGATGCAGAAGGACTTGACTCTAACAGACTCTCTGAGCTTTCCATTTGTTCTGGCTTTTCAGTAGTTTGATCTACATCATTCAGCAGAGATGGGGCTGGCTTTTCTGTTACTTCTAAAATCTTGGTTTGATAAGCTGTAGAAAAATCCCTATTATGGAAAGTATCCTCTGTATCCTCATCCTGTAAATAAAAATAAAAATATTATATAAAATACAGTATGCAATCATGCAGCCATGACACCCATTATGAAAATCTTTATTACTTGCTTTTTAATAAAATTAATCTTAAAACTATACAGAAAACATTGTCTGTTATTTTCTACACAAGATTTTGGAGTTCATTTTTTTCTCTTTGATCAAAATAGAAATTGACCTTATACTGCACTGTTTATTAGGTGTACACTGATAAAGCTTTTTTTTTGCTGATTATTAACGAGCCATATTGGCCAATTATTAATAAGCCACATGAGTGTCGATATGCAGCCCAGCAACTTGAAGAGCAGCGTCTGGATGGTAAATCTTTTGGGAGGGAGTGGGACTTGGGTAGGGGCTATTCCAGCCAGGGAGGGGCATGGAATGGAGCTGTGAATGACTTGTCCAGGGAGTGCAGCCCACTCCCTCTCCTATTGCTGATTGTGGAGGGGACAGGGAGATGGGGATGACCTCCTATATTCAAGTAAATACAAGAGTTCCTATTACAAAAAAAAGAGCTTAGTTTTGGGTAACATTAAAATGGTGAAATGAGAAAAACATACAATGATATGTACTATATATAGATAAAAGTACCTGTAGATTTATATTCTGTGGTCCAGCTCCAAGAGATTCTTTCAGCTTTGATCGAGAAGGTGGCTGACGTTTTACCTTCAAAGCAAGCTGAGCTTTTGCCTTGTGAGCACTGGTATCTAACCTTGGAGTATCTCCCACAAAAGCATCAAAATCTGAGATAAACATAAAATACTTTTTAAAGATTGAGCACCAGGCAAGCTTTTCAACTTATTAATATTGTCAGAAGATATTGGCTGCCACATGGCTGAATGACAAATCAAGCCATCAAACATTAATACTGTAGACCCTGGCACTCGTTCCTGCCATTGGTGGGGGGTCAGATGGCCTGCTCTAGGCCCCTTCTGACCCTAGATACTATGATACTACGATATACCATTATGCTGAAAACTGACTATTTTACCTATTTATTTTAGCACTTTTGACTATTATAAAACTTGTTTCCCTTCTCATAAGAGGACATCTAGGCAGTTTTAAGGCCGCGAGCAAAGAGCAGCACTCTCATCAATTGTCAAAAATAGTTTAAGTGTTTATGCAGTGTATTCCACTGTTAGGCATACCAGGTAAGTGCAAAATTTGCTTAATTGGAAATGTAAACTTCATTGCTAAATAGGAAATAAGCAAAATTCAACTCCCTGCCTGACATCTGACACCTTCAGGGAAGAAACCTGCTGGAGCTTGGCTTAATCTGCATATTCACAGAGCAACCTTTTCACAAATGGACTTTGAAACACAGGGGAACCACAACATCCTTTACCTCTCCTGTACAAACTGAAGTTTATTTTATACCTGAGAGAACTTTTACAAATCTTTGAACTCTCCTGTGCCTGAAGAAGAGCATTTGGACCTGAAAGCTTGCAAAGAAAGAACATTTTTTGCTACTACTTAGTTGGTCTAATAAAAGAGATCACCTCTAACACAAAGAGTTTTGTCTGTTTCTACTTTGCTTAATTGCATGCATAGCACACAGCCAATTCCCATTTTCTGCCCATTTCTTACATTATAACAAATGCTTGTTATTTGTCATAATGATTGAGTGCATAAATCATATAAGTGCACACATCTTTCAGCCCCACCATCTATTTTATAATGTAAACATAACCTAGTTAACAGCATAAAAATGATGAAGAGGAAAGCAGCAGTACAGGGGCTGCTATTAGAAACTTTGAGGGTGACAGTTTCAGAACTGCTAGCTCTTAACAATCTCACTTGCAAGGTTTCTAATAGCAATCATGAAAGGTTTACCAGGTTATACCCTCACAATTCACTAGGACACAGGTAAATCATTAACTCAGATCAACAGTTGTCCAGTTTTATGTGATCCTTTCCTTCTAGTCATGATCAACTCATTCTAGTTAACAGAATGAGAAAGACAGGATAGTTGTGACCATTTGACACCTGTTGGCAACCACCTGAGTCAGAAGTCCATAATTTTGGGCATTAAAAACCCATCTGTAACTATTCTACTTCCACCTTCCTCTCCAGTAGCTTGCATTTGTTCAGTTCCATGCTGTTCAGTACATAAATCGGACCATGAAATGAGGAATGAATCTTCTACAGTTTCTAACAATCTACTTGACAGCTACCAATTTTACACATTAAATAAAGCTGGCCAAAGTCAAAATCCACATCAATAGCATAAGCAACCTGCTATTGGGATTTACCCAAAACTGCCAACCATCAAATAACATGGGGCTAAACAAAAACAAAGTAGAAACACGAAAGGGTATTGCCATTTTCTCTTCTCTTCTGCTTATTTTGTTTGTAGCTAAGAAGATATCATATGAATAACCTGATCACATAGTGAATGTTGAAAATCATAACAAAATAAGGACAAAATGGAGAATCTATTGTATCCAACTGTACCTAATGTCTAACAATATATTCTAATGAAACACACAAAGTGAGTATACTTTGAGTTACGTCTAGGTGTGTATTTTATCTGTCACCGACAAGTCTTCAACTAGATATATGTGTTTATTCATTTCAAATCCAGCAACAATACAAAGTCTATCCATTCTTCTGTAATAACAGAGATGCAGATTTTCTATAGTCTATGATTTAGGACTAGGACAATGCTTTCCTTAAAAAAAAAAAAAAAAAAAAAAACTGAAAAGAAAAAAAAAAAGGAAAGAGTGAGGGAGACTTCTTTTCAAGATCCTTAAGAAAACTAGGGAACTTATCATCAAAAGGAAGTTCAGAAAAAATGGAACAAACACAGCATTAGAAGCTTCTTCTGCTAATTTATGGGTTTCTGGAAATCCTGTCAAAGCTCAATATTTTAACTTAGTAATTTTTCCAATAAATATAAAAAGTTATTCTATTAAAACATAATTGTTTTATTGCCTGGAAACGGAATTCTAGAATGCATTCAAGTTACTGTCAGTAACCTGAGACACCTAGTTTTCTTGTAAATAGCTACATAAAACACAAAAAGAAAAAAACTACTTTAACTTCCTAAGGTTGCAGCAAGAATGATGTCAAACATGTTTGTGTTTATACAGTGCTCTAAGATGCTAACTATAAAAATACTGAACCTCTTTTTTGTACATTAAAAATATTAGCAAGCCATTTACAGTACAAATTACAGGATTTTTTTTTATAAAGCAGACTAAAGCTTTTTGACAGAACGGAACACTGCCAAGGTCCTCTGAACTCAGGCCTAGTGCTCTCTCCATTAAGTAGGCTTCCTTTGCATCTCTAGTTTCCTACACGCTCCCCAAAATATATCAGGGCTACTAATACTTTTTTATATTGCTTCACATACTGAAGTGTCTCAAATTCTTTTATGTAAAATGTAACTCACAACCACTCCCATACACCTTTAAAATATTGAAGGTAACCAAAAAACCCCAACAAAACCCAATATAGAATTTTAAGATTTTTGTAATTATTGCTTAATTTACCAGAAAATAATGCATCTGAAGAATCTATTTTTTCCACTACTGACTCCATTTCTTTTGCAATGTTTTCTTTTACTTCAGAGTGTTCATTTAGTTGTTCTGGACTTTGAGCGCCAGCCTCCAGCAAACCTCCAAACATGTAAGGTATTCTCTCATATATTTTTAATTTGCTTTCAAGCTCTGAAATCTGTAAGTGTTGAAATGCAAGAGTCAGATGCCACTTTTCAAGAATGTGAAAGTGGTATTTAGAATAAGATACTGCCTAACCTTTTCCTGCAACATTTTCAGCTGTTCTGAATGTTTCTGGTCTCTCTCTCCAAGTACCTTTGTGTGATCCTCTTCTTTTTTCATAAATTCTATTTCTCTGGGGAAAGAAACAGAACTGTATTGCAATACTCGAAGGACTTCTGCTGATAGGGAAACACACTAAAATTGGAAACTATATATTAAGCTAGTGAGAATAAGTAAAGTTCAACCTGAACTGGAAGTTATAAAAACCCATACTGAGATACTTACAACACAAAATATTTTATAAACCTTAACTACAGCACTGACCACAATTTAGGCTACCTAAAAGCAAGAGAGAAACACATTTTTTGGGGGTGAGTTTCACTTTAATACTTACTTTTGTTGGTAATCTTTGAGTAATTTCTTGGCCTTATTGTATTTCTTCTCTAGGGTATCGTACTGTTCCTGGGTTTCTTTAAGATGTTCATTCACTGTTTTACATAAACTTTGTGCCTCTACCCAATAGGTCTCCAACTTCTTAATTTTCTCTTTGTTCTCTTCTAAAGTTTGCTGAAGCTGAGCTTTGCTCGACTCCCATTCAAACTTTTCAGCTTCAGTAGTTTTTAACTTAAAACATTAAGAACAAGATATAAAAAAGATTAAAAGTTAACATCTGAGCAGTGATAAAGTACTTAAGCGCTGAACGACTACTGACACTTAATCTTACTAATAAGAGTAAATGCTAAGCAATTAGTTTGTACAGCATTTTTTGTTATCAAATGTTTTGGGGGTGTTGGTCATAGCTGTGCTGGTCTAAACCTTCTAAGGACATAGGCAGAAACAGTTCTTTAGATAAAGGTGATATCTTTTATTAGATCAACTAAATAGTTGCAAAAATTGTTCTTTGCAAGCTTTCAGGTACAAACACCCTTCTTCATACAGAGTCATATATCTAGGGGTCAAAAAACCCTACGCAACCTCTTCCCCTGTCAAAAAAGCACTGGAGAGGTACATGTGGGAGGCAGTGTGCACTGCTCAAAACCAGTGCCTAGCTGGCTGGAGGCACATTGTGACTACCAGTCAGGCTCCAAGCACCAGGATTGCCACCACTGCATCCCCAGGAGGACCCCAGGTAAGGTTGCTGGGGCCAGCCCAGTGCTGGCCACAGCTCCCCCTACCCCACCTGGTGTAACCTGTCATGTGCCAGAGGGCACATGGCACAGGAATTCCCCTGAGACAACTAGCAGCAGCACAAGATATACTGATGCTACTTGTCCCCGGGGAACCAAATGTCCACACTCGTCTGGACACAGCCATTAGGGGCAAAAAAATCTAGTATCTTTCAGCATGGAGCTTGTTACATTTATAAAAGGGAATATAAAATATGGAGTCTGCAACATAAGCAGGACATCTCTTCTAGTCCTATGTTCCTGAGAAATCTACTCTTTTCCTGCCCTAAAATCTTCCTAGCTGATTTGCTTGCAAGTCACTAAAGCTTGCTGTTGAAAACGGATCAGCATATGAAGACCATTTTACTTTCTTAAAGCTTGAAAACATAGAATCAACTTCAGGGCTCGATCCTAAACTCCTGATTCTGTTTAAAATAATTAACGGTCAATTTTAGCAGTAGAAAGAGTTCAGCATTTTGCATCTAGGCAAGAACTGTCATCTCCATTATTTTAAAACAAACAAAAACATCTCATGATTCCCCTTCTGTCATGCTGGAACGTGAACTTGGTAATGCTTCCCCCAGGTCTAAATATCTGCATTTTGCATGCTCAGATATAGCTCAGTTGTCTAGTTTTTAGAAACGGGGCAGAAGGCGCATGTTGTATAGCAATATTACATTACAAATAACTGGCTGTTAGAGACAAATAAATGGCCAAAATTCACCACAAATTATTTAGAACTTTGTAGTTCTTCAAGATACCTTGTGCACATAACACTCCATTTCCAGAGTACATGGAGCTCATGTGCACGATAAAGAGAACCTGAAAAATGAGTTGGGGTTCTCCCTGCATCATGTTGGCCACAAGAAGAGGCATAAAGGGCAGAGTGAGCTTTCCATTTCCTGTCCCAAAACATAATCCAGTAAAACAGTCCTTCAGGAGGTTGAGAGTTATCAAAAATTCTTGTGTCAGAAACAGGGTAGAAGGCTGTACTGGACTCAGTCATTCTGCATTATGGGGATAACACAATTATGACACAGTTACATTAGGTCTTCCAGTACCAAAAATCTCATTAGTGTGAAGATAGCTGGTGCTTTTAATTCCAAAAGTCAGATCTGTACCATAGCATGCAATACCAGGCACTCCACTCTCAGTAACCAAGGGTTTCAGCACCACATGTGAGTCTGGCTCTGCACAAGTTCCTCAGTACTGAAGGCTACAGCATTAGTGTAGGAGGACCTGATCCACGCCCTTGTGTTGGGATCTTCAGTGACAACATGAGTCCATCACAGCTCTAAATTTCTGGTTCATAGGAGAATGCTGACATGGTTAAGATTTGGAATGATTCTCAATTTTTCCACACAATGGAGGATCCATAACATTTGTGGTCTGAAAACACAAGGTAGTGTTTCTGAAGCAAAATATGTTCCACAGTACTCACTGACTCCTAACTGAAACTCATTATTCTTGCAAATTTCACACCAGCCCAGCATTGAACAACGGCAAAGAAAGTGACCCATGTGTTCTGCCTCCTGTTATTTAACAGGAAGCAGGGAAGTAAGCAAGTATATCATTTTTGTCTGCAGCTGTCAAGTCATGTGGATAACCCAACAGCCAGGAGGACTCTAGGACAGTGGTTTTCAACCTGTGGTCCACAGACAGACTATGTTGAACAGGTCTACAAAAGAGGAATATGATCAATCAAAAGTACACACAGTTACAATCCAAAGGAGCCCGCACTTTCAACAATTTTTTAGGTCTCCCAGGCTAGCTAGCTCCTTTGGGAGCCCAACTTTCAAGTCATCTAATTCATCATGCTGCAGTAGTCAGGAAGCCTGGCCTGAGGACAGTAGTTATAACTACTGTCTGGACCCTGGGACTGCCAAATGGACCTTGAAAACTTGTTTTAGAGTCAACTGGGTGGAAGCTTGGTCTAGGACCAAAGCTGTCAGTGGAACCCAAATCTGGGCCTGAAGCAACTATCTTCCAAAATGCATCCATTAAATTTGAGAGAGAGGGAGGGAGGGAGAGAGAGGGAGGGAGACAGAGAGAGAGAGCTGTCTTTCTCACCACCTTAGGATTGAAGATACTTGCACTCTGTTTTTAGAGGATTGAGTGAGGATAGGGTAGGTAGCTCCTGTCACATGCGGCAGCAGGAGCCTAGGCTCGTGAGCTCATTGTACACTTCTGGCTTACTGGAGAACCTAAAGACCCAGGCTGGACCAATTGAATGGCATTCTCCTTTTCAGGAACCAAACAAACCCTTGAGAACACTATAAGCAAAAAAGCCTTAAGCAGGACTGCCTGGAATTTTGAGCCATTTTGGAAAGAACAGCACATGGGGCACTTGTATGGTATCTGTGCAGCCTCAGGAAAGAGGTATTTGGTGTCTATTGCTAGCAGTGATTATAGCCTTGCTGGGGGGAACAAACCTTGAATTTGGAGAATTTAAGTTCACTGTGCTGAGGAGGTCCATCAGTGGTAAAAGGCACTGTGGAGAGGCTGTGCCAGCTCTGCCCTAGACAGTCTGCAAACTAAGGGAGCAGTTCCAATGGCGGCTGCAGTTCAAAAATGATTCTTATCTCATATAGATGAGGAACATAATGTAAACACACTAAATGTAAAAAAAATGTGGGGATAAATAAGAACCACCTGCTGTAACCTGCCTTGCTGAGCAGTCTGATTTGCAGGAGCACATAAAAGGGAAAACAGTCAGAGAGAAGTTTCTTTACTTTCATCTAACCTACAGATAATATTTTTCTACTCGAAAAAGAGACTCTTCACAGCTTTCCCTCTGTGGACTAAGCGGTAGAGGAGATAAACAGTTTCCCTCTCCCAGAGCAATCAAAAAGCTTAAGTACTCAGCCAATCATCAGCCCAAGAGAAGCCCCTTCTCACTGAAGCTTTCAGTAAGACTGAGGGCACAGAGAGGAGAAAGAATGATATGGAAGTTGAAGGGAATCTTCAGCTGAAATATCCCTTCACTATGCAGAACCCCAAAGATTCTCTCCTGGATGTGATTATTTACTCAAAGTGCTAAACACATACACTACTCAAATTTCTAAAGACCATCTAATTTTTGGCACACCAGTATTAAAATGAAGCAACTTTATGTCCACTGAATAAAAGAATTGTGTTTCCTCTTATAATATTCAGTTAAGGGAAGCCTTCTTTACACAGCAGTATTTAAGCATTTCATACTGGTACAACAGAGGCTGGGGTGGTGCAAGCACTTAAGCGCATGGCTGGCAGACCAGAAGTTGCAAGTTTGAGGCTGCAGCAGAAGTGCTCATGGCACAGCCCTGTCAGATTCCAACAAGTCTTTGAATTTTGCTAAATACCTTGTCACGAGGACATGAAAAAGGAAGGAATGGACCAGCATAACAGATCTTCAGTTTATTACAGAACTAAGGTTTAGGAGTTTATCTCTAGCATTCCACACTGTACATGAAGCTGTACTCTTAAAATAAACTTATCAGCAAGAAAACGGATGTATCGGCAGTTTTCTATTTGCCACGGAAAAATGCAGTAAACTCAGATTTTCACATTTCAAGGAGAAAAATACAGATATTCTCCTTTAAAGGAGAAAAACATGGGAAACTGCAGGTTTCCCCTTGCAGGCTGTGAGAATTCTAGTTTATAAGGGGCTGGGGAGAGTGGGAGCAGGGCAACTGGACAGGAGATGCTATCTGGCAGCCAGACAGCTTGAGAGCAGCTTCTACTACTCCCTACGGGTAAATCAGGAGGGGAAGGGAAGGGAAGGGAGGCGAGGGGGCATTCAGGCCCCCATAGGGAGGTAAGGAAGGAGGCAGGGAGGGAGGGAGGAAACTGAGCAGGGTTGGAGACTCTGCTCAACTGGGGCAGTGCGTAGGGCCTGGGGCAGGAATGTGCAGCCATAGGGTCTGGCTAAGGAGTAGAAAAGAACTGTGGGCAGCTCATCAAGGGGGTGGGGGGGGGAGCTGGCTCCTCACCACTGTGCACACTCTCAGGTGGGCCATGGGGGGTACATACCCCCTTGAGTTTTGTGTGCAGAGTTAGGACAGAAGTAGGCTGGTGGCTGTGGGCTTGTGGCTCCCTACCCTGATGCCCTCCCCGCAGGGCCTCTGTAGCTCAGCAGGTGGGATACAGTATAGCAGGGCAAAGTGGGGCAGGGAGGCTCAGTGCCACCGCCAGGAGCCCCATGCCACCATTGCAAGGTGCTCTCTGCTCACCCAGGAGCAGTGGGGAGCATAACTCCACACTGCCACCGTCGCTGCTGCTGGGCAGGCTGGGGGTACCTCACCACGGCAGTGCAGCACTAAGCCTCCTCCATTCTGCCCTGCTCTTCCTACCACACCTGGATTTACCCACTGGGCCACGGAGGCCTGAGAGGAGGGCAGCAGGGCAAGGAGCCCACAGACAGTAGCCTGTACCGCTTCTACCACAGGCTCCACTGCAGCCATGCTGTGCATAAAGGAGGAGGAGCTGGGCTCCACAGTCTGCTCCAGGCACAGCAGCTACTGTCTCCAATGGGTGGCAGCCAGGGCTCAGGCGCTGCTAGGGAGGAGGGGGCTCCAGACCCAAGTCCCTGGCCTGATAGCCCTGGCAGCTGGGTACCCCCTCCAACAGGGCTGGAGGGCAGGGGTTGGGGGCTGTGGGTGAGGAGTAAGGGGCACTAGTAGAACTAGGGGGCTGCGGCTTGGTAATGAAGGGCAATGGCTCATCAGAGCTTTTCAGAACCACTAAGCAGTGGAAGTGGGGACAGCTGCAGCTGGACCTGCATTCCGGTGAGCAATGGAGGCAGGGGGAGCTCTGATTTTCCATGATAAAAAACCCAAAATCAAACACCAAAATGTACAGGTATTTAGAATGTATTTTATTATAGTCATTGAGGCACTGGTAGGCTTCCAAACTGCTTTAAAATTGTAAATATATCAAAAAAATTGTGTTCAACTGATACATATACATAGACACACACTGTGCCCATAATGCTTTATTTGCACTCTGATTGGCTGATGGAAACAGCCAGAGAGCTCCAAGCATGAGGCAGTGCCGCCCTGATTCCGAAGCTGCGCCTAGGAGCAGACAGAGGGTGGGGGAGCTGAGGCCAGCAGCTCTGGCCTTGGCTCAGCCACCCCGCTCTCTGCATGAGGCAGAACAGCAGCAGCATGGGCCGTTAGGTGGCAGCACCCCATCCCAGCCCACTTCTGCCCCCCACCATTCTTGATGGGTAATTGGCTACTACACACACACAGGGGGGCGGTTTAATTGTGGAAAAACACAGATTTGGGGGGGCTTTAGTCAGAGAAGTTTTAAGAGAAGTTTTAATTTTTTTTAACAGAGAAAACCAGGATCCCTGCTTATCACCTTTCATTTGGACTCTAACTTTTCTTCTCAAAAATATGAAACTTACCATGAAAAGTTTTAATATTAAAGATTTTAAATTAATGTACTTACTTTCTCTTTCAGTTGATTAACTTCAGCTGTTGTAACTGCATGCTTTAATTGTAGCTGGAATGACAAGTAGTTTTGTCAACAAACATTTCAAACGTCTTTTTATACATTTTAAATTTATCATGGATTATTTAGGACCTAATTCTCCACTCAGTCTAGCCAGGCTTGCATTAGTGTCCATTAACATATATTACATTCACTCCTTAATCTAAGTTATTCATGGTTTTACCAACTTAGAGGAGAATCAGGTCTTAACATATTATATGATATAATGTTTTTAACATATGAAGTTAAAAAAAAGATTATAGGTATTATAATATTCCTAACTAATTTAAAATAAAATAATGATGACCTTTTTCTTTTATCTGATTTATCTGAAGATATCAATAACATTGAAACTCAGCAGTCAGTCCTTTATAATAGGGCAAATAATAAATATAAAAATCAAATGAAAATTCAGTTGTTGAAGCGTTTTTACTAGTAGCATTCATAAGCATTTTCATCATGCAGTTGAGCCACATGGTTAATGTGCAAGTTATGTCCAAGGGATTATGGGAAGTAGAAAAAGGCTTCATTTAAGTTACCTAATTATTACCACACCTTGAAAAGTTTGCTACTCTGCCAGTAGAATATTCACTGAAGATAACTAGGGAACTCTTAATTTTCACATTCAATGTATGATTTAGAAGAGTGTTTCTCAATGTTTTTAGCCCCAAGGCACCCCTGGTGTGACCTGAGGCATGCCTGTGTAACGTCTGTGAGTTGAGCAGCACGCCATTTCAAAAACTAATTTATTTATTACAGCGCTTACCTCCTTGTAGAGGGGCTGAGCAGTGGGGGCAGGGTAGCAACCAGGTCAGGAGAAGCCTGAACCTCCTCTCACTTTGCAGCACCTTTCAAAAGATCTTGTGGCACCCCAGGGTGTCCCAGCACCCTGGTTAAGAGTCACTTGATTTGGAAGAAGCCAATTTCTTGTGAAGTACAGAATGCCAAAGAATTGCTGAAGTGAGTAAATTCATGAGTCAACACTTTAGATTTGTTATCAAAGTTTGGATTTTACCTAGTCATTTTCCAGCAACAGGCATAGTATTTATGCAAGGAAATCGCATTATGATTTGTCAGACTCCCACCATACTTACTAACCTATGAAAATTGAAAATGGTCTTTAAGGATTTAAAGTCTGAAATCTGAATTCCATTAATAACTTGTCTAGTACTACCAAGAGCAGTGGTGCTCAACCTACTGCTCACACAGTAGGATGTGTCCCCCTTCCTGCCCTCTGCAATGCTGCTGATCTACTCTGCAGCCCTCCTGCTTTCTCTCCTCCACCTACAGCAGGCCCTGTCTACCACAGCTCTTCCTCCTGCCCTGGAAGGTAAGCTCTCTTCCTTTGTCCTCCCACTCCCTGACACTGATAGACACCTTTTCCCCTCCTGCCTTCCCCAAGAGAGTGGTGTCTTGTGGTGCAGCCAAGTTGCAAAGACCCAACCCACCCCTCTAAAACAGTGAGCACCACTGATCAAGAGCAACATTATCAGGCTCTATAGATAAAATCTCATGCAACTATTCACACCAGTGCCATCTCAAGATAACAAAGTTCTTGGGCACAGTGTATTTTTCTCAAAAAAAAAACTAATCTAAGGGGCTAGGGTCCACAAAAAACACTGAAGCAATGGACACATGTTAATTTATACTGTTGTAGCAGTGTGCATATATGCATAGCCCCCTGGCTGGACATCATAAAGTTTGCTCAAAGGTGAGCTCTCCACCAAAGGGGCTGCTCCCTTGTTTCTCCTGTTCTCTGAGGAGCCTGTCAGTGACTCCAATCATTGACAGCATGATCATTTCCCTGCTGGGAAGGAGGGCAGGTTGTCAGTGATCAGATGGCAGCTGATACTGGCAGCAGGAGCTGTCAAAGACTACTTCCTTGTCCCCTCTTGCTCACTGCATGGGGAGTCCAGAAGAGCTGTTCTCTTTGCCCTTGTTGACTCTGCAAGCAACACGAGGCTGCACTTGATAGCTACTGCTGCTCAGCAGCTGTCCTCTCTCCTACCACCACTACCACCAGAATGGCTCTATGGCAGCTCACTGTGGCTGCGCCCAGTGGGGAGGGAGAGCAGAAGACTGTGGATTGCTGTGGGGCCAAGACCCCACTCAGTGCTAGATCCAACTGTTTACACTACAGAGGGCTACAGAGAAGGTCCTCTGAAAACTTCCAGAACATTTCTGGAGCAGATTTGCCATTTTTGTGGTGTTACTGATGATATAAGCATATGGACACTACAAATGTAATGTGCATCAATCCCCTCAGAAGTGCTAACTGTTATGAGCATTTTGAGATGCTTAATTTTTCCACTATACCGAACTCCTAATTCTAGCTGTTGATTTAACTACAGAAGACACAGCCTAAAAGTAAGGTGTTATGATACTCAGCACCGCAATGTCTGAGTGAGAACCATCCAAACTAGCCAACAAAAAACAAAGAGGGCTGCATCTTACACTTCTCTTGGGACCTAACCACTTAACTGGGCTTCAGAGAGGTATCTGCATCAGACTGAGATTCACAGCCCTAAATTCTCTTCTGGAGTTAGAAAGTCTTTCACTACAGAGCAGGGGTCACTCATAATATAAAGCAGGAGTGACTGAAGCACTCAGCCAGGATGTAAGAGACCTTTCATGTTGTCTTTTGCCTGAAGACACTTCAGATTCAAAAACTGTAGATTCAAATGCTTATCTCCTACCTACCTGGACTGTGCCTTTATAAAATGTAGGCTGTACAGGCATGGAGACACACTCCATTTTCCTTTTGAAACTGTGCCACCATACAGCAAAAAAAGCAAGATTTATTGGGCCAGGAAAAAAAGTGGCAGCAGTTCACTGCAGTACAGTAATTAGAACACTCAAATTGTTGTATAAGAAAAATTCAAAGGAGCTCTGGGGGTTCCAGACCCTGCTACAAGGACTGTTTATCCCATAACTATTTAAAATGCATAATGTGATAAAATCCTTAAATTTGAAAAGAAAGTTGCAAGAGACATTTCATAGTTAGAGGAAAGAGAATATGACAAATAGGGATAGAAGGAAGTTTAATATTAATCTTATAAGATTCATATGCTCCTAGGTGCACCACAGATAACCTGTAACAACTTTAAATAATGTAGTAACATTAAATACAATTACCTCTTTAAATTTAAGAAGAAGTTGTGCTGAATCCATATCCAGGGGTAAATTCATATCTTCATTTTCAGGAAGATAAAAAACTTCCACAGATTTTCCATGTAAATGTGACTCAAAAGTATCTTCATCATCATCATAGTCATCATCCTGACAATAAACAAAAACATTAGTGAAGAAAGATCTGTGCTTTGTTTTATAACCAACAAAAAAGATCTTTTTTAAATACACAAAAAATCCAAAATCATAAATCATAAATACAACTTTTCTCCTGACTAGCACTTATTCTTTGTTCTTTTTAATTGAACACTTTCCTAATATTATAATGCTGCTTTAAGATGCCTGTGAACATCTTACACAAGAATTCTACAAACAGAAAAAGGAAAGAATTGATCTTTTTAATTAACTTAATCCCTTCAAGTTCCCTCCTGGGTATCAGACTGAGGGCTGGTGGCAGTGACAAAAAATGTCAAAGTGTTATCTGAGCCCAACAGCCATTTGGGTTAACCTGGTTAAGGCAAACCATTTTCAACAGCCTACAGCACAAAAGTGGGTGATATCACACTTGGATATGTTCAGCTTCCCAGCCTGAATGACCCAGGTACTCATGAATATCTGGGTCAAATGCAGGCAGCCCTAGACAGGTCTGGAATAAGGCTCAAAATTCATGCATTTCAATCTGTAGCAAAAGAGATTTCTCTTTCTGTCACTACCTCATTATCATGTGGAATGATAATAATAAGTTATAAACTTTGCACTTTTTCCTTTGTTGTCCCAAGCTTTTGGTTCAAACAGATGGTTCATACATGTTCAAAAATATATATGCAAATAGTTGTACATAAATACCACATTTAAAAAAATGCAGGCACCGATTGCTTTATACCTGTTCTGCATCATCATGGCCATAGTGCTGCTCATACAGACTCCTCTCTTGCTCCAAAGTCTCACTAATGAGACGGGCTACTTCACTCTGAGTTCCTGGTTTCTCTCTTCCTATCAGAAATCTAGGAGGCAAAAACTTACAAGTCACCAAGTAGTGCAAGGTGAGTACTGATTAATATATCATAGCAAGCTACACTGCTGCCTTTAGTGACAAGTTCTGTTATTTTTTTTTAAATTTACACAAAACTTTCTATGTTAATAAAAATCTGGATAACTTAAAAGCTAACATTTTAGAATTTATAACAATAATATATACATACCTGACTGTGCCTTTGGTCTTTTTTAGTACAGTGGCTGCAAAAAACTGAGTTACTCCTACTAGACTTGTACCATCAACCTCAACAATCTGATCATTTACTTGGATTCTGAAAAATAAATCATTACATAGTTAGCCATAAAGTCAATAAAAAGATTTTGGTATAACACATTATCTCTATATTGAAAACATGTCTTGAAATTTACAAATATTTAAACTGAAAATTATGGGGGTCCCAAAAGTCCATTGCTGGAAGAATTAAGGAACAGGAAATTGATTTACCATATTTACTCAAATATGAGGCTTTCTCCCCCAGCCAACATGAGGAAAAAGCCCCTCATTTTTCATTTGCATACTAGGAAACCTCATTAAATACACTGCCTATCTATGAACTGCTGCTTAAAGCAGCATATGCCCAATAATGGAAAACAATTATGCAGTTAATTAAATGCAGCCAATGCTGAGCATGATATGAAACACTTTTTTAAAATTAAATTTTGTGTTACAGGTCAAATCAGCAAAATCAGTTCTGAATCCTATTGACTGAGCAGAACTCAGTCATTTAAGTCCACGTGGTGCTACCACCAGCAAGTATCTTCCATCCCATACTCTTCACCCTAGGGTATCAGATACTCCCAAATCCACGGGCAGGCATCCTACATGCAGACCCAAGTGCAGAGACCTTGGGGTTTGGATGCCCCTGAGTCTCACTTGCCCTTAGCCAACTGGCCAAAGGAACAGCTAGTGAGGGATCTCCCATTTCCATGAAGTAGGTATGTAACCAAGATTTTTTACTGGGAGACTATAGTAGACTCTTATAAGTCTCCAGTCCACAGTGCATCAGACACTGTGATACCACACAAATACTACACAACACCATTCTAAAATGATCTTAGCCAGGCAACAGACCACTGAAGCAGCTATGCTTGATCTCAGCATACAAGAGACCGAGAAACACATAGATCACATAGCCCACGTGGGAGACAAGTTAATGCAGGCCATGTGAATAAGACACGTACAGTAATACCCCTTAAGCATAGTGCCTCTGAGCACCAACTCTTGTTCCAGTCATGGTGAGCCATTAAAATGAATACATTTTGACTTCTTCACTCCCACAGCTGAGCTGCACCTTTTTTCCCCATTTCCACTATACCCAATTTTTCACCAGCTTTAAATGTCTGGAAAATATCAACAAATGGGACCCTAAACTGTTTACCCAGAATCCCTCTGCCATCCATTCTCTCAGCCTGTCACATGATTAGTGTGGCCCCACACTCCATGAGGTGAAGCTAGACCAGGCTGCCCTATGTCTCATCTGCATATAAAGTTTTGGAGGATCCTAGGAATCATGACAAGAATACTCAGTTCCAGTCATGAGTGGGGTGGCTAATTACCACCTGGGTCTTTTGGGGGCAGGATCTGGAAAACAGATATTGATGTTGATTAGTACTGACATGGTTTGAAAATGACTCTGGTGAGGCCCAGCCCAATAACCTATGTGGTAAATCAGGAGTCTTTTGGCTTTGGATACCATACAGAATTTGTACTCTAAGTACAAAAAGGCTGCTTAAAAGTATATCCATGGATAAACTTCTAACAGCTTCGAAAAAGGTAAAATGCATCAAGTCTGGATAAACTAAGTCTATGGGTACTATATGCAAACTGCTACAGCTATGTTTATTCCAACATCAGTTTTTTCAAATTTGTTCCTCACTTCTGTGTGCTTCTACAGGAGAAGTTGGTGGCAGAGAGGGGGGAGGGTGAGGACACAGGGGCTACCTGACCCCCCACCAGGTTTATCTTCCTTGCTGTAGCAGTGGGAGACTAATAAATTCAACACAAACCTCCAATAATTAGATTCTATACCTGGAAAATTATATCAACTCTAAAAATTTTCCATATATAGAATCTAATTATTGGAGGGTCAAGTTATAATCAGGGCTGTCTTATATTTGAGTAAATATGGTATTTTCTTTTCTTTTAATTATTACGTTTTTAAAAGTATATTTTCCTTCATCATAGTTTTAGTTGTTTATTTTCTGGTAGTTGCTCTCTGTTAGCATTTCCCTACAAATGATGTGGTTATGTCCATGCATATAGCACATGTATTTTCATGGGTATGCTAAGCAGACGTAAGTTATGATTTGTAATGGTAATAACTGTTTGGAACAGAAGGATGTACGGTGACTAACAAAATGTGACTGGAAAAGTTTAAATATTCCACCTTATGTTCATATTAACATACACGCATTAACTATAAGTTTTGCTAGCAAAATTATTCGGCACAGATGCAGTCTTTATTTTGCTTATTGTAGACTAGACTACATAGGTTTATGCCAAAAAAAACTCTCCAGGTCAAAATACAACTAAACAAATATGATATTTATTTGGCTGCACTTAACTTTTTCAACATTATTCATGGGAATTACCATATCAGATCAAGACCAATGATCCATTTAGCCTATTTTGCTATCTCTGACAGCTGTCCTTGCCAGATGCTTAAAAATGCTGCTGCAAGAAACCCTCTAAACAGAAAAGCAGAGAATAATTTAATTACAGGACACATTTCTTCATGACCCACATAAACAGTGATTGAGATAAGCACTGAAACATGGGGATTTATTCTCCTTGATTTTATCTAAAGTGAGTAGGTACAAGACGGAGAAGGGCTAAATGTTCAACTGGCATACACCAAATGCCACTGAAATCAAGGAATTATGACGAATTAAACCAGCTGAGATTTGATATGAAATATGGCTTGTTCAATAAAGGCTTTAGGGGTTTTTTAGACTAGCTGAATACCGAACTGATGAAACTTAAAGGACATTTTCAGTGCTTTCATTAAAACATGCTGCACTATACAATGTCCTTTCAGTATTATGGAATACGAGTAATTTTCAGCAAGATTGGAGCACTTAAATATAATAAAAATTACTATGCCAGTTACTTGACTAATTACTGTAGCGTCATGAAAGCAGAATACATGTCACATCTGTATTTCAAAATTCTGTAACACAGAAGGGAGGGAAGGATGGCACCTTAGAGACTAACCAGTACAGAGGCATACACTGTCTCAGGCAAGAGCCCAAGGCTTTGTCAGATATACAGGGGAAAAGTTATAGAACGTCCGTTGCATCTCAAAATAGAGTAATTATATAATATTCAAAAGGTCAAAAGTCCACCTAAGCATATTATCTCACTGGGGTACTATGGCTAAGATACACCCATTTCTATAGCTGATGGCACATGAGAAAGCATTGTGGCTAGCACTGTCTGACTGCCTTTGATCACCTAAACTCAATGACTAGATATCCATTTCCAGCTGGGGCAACTGGAGGCTGCCTTTGGCACAAGTCCAGGGTAGGGCTTGACCTCATGCCAATGATGCCATGAGCTACTTTTCCTGCTCTGCTACTACACCTTCATTTTTATATTGGATTATATATGTATTTTACTGAAGAATACTTGACTATATATCATGCAAGATCAGTAACAAAATGGTATGAAAGACCTAACTGAAAACTTACCGCCCATCTCTTTGTGCAGCTCCACCTTCTGTTATTGTTTTCACAAAAATTCCTAGTTTTTCCAATCCCTGATCTGCACCAACTCCCATTCCAATAATACTGATGCCTAGGCCACTGTCACCTGTAGGGTTAAAAAAATCCCAACAGCCACCACATATTTTAAAATATACTTGCCATAAATTATACTCACCATTTATAAACAAACATGCCCTATTCCTTATCTATACTTAATCAGACTAAGGTAAAATATATTTAAGTCAGTAAGTAACGAAAGAACGCAGACTGGCTTGTTCCCAGCAGGACAAAAAAACCCTTACGCAAGACTGAATTCCTAGTTGCTTAAAATGCTCCAGGAAAGCAATGCCTTTGAACACCAGTTGTATGGGAATTGTGGAAAGAGAGATTAGCATTACTGAATGCACTTTCTACTTAGATCCCACCACACTGTAAATGACTGCCTAGTGGATTGCATTCTGAAGTTTATGCTTCTGAGCTATTAATGACCCAAATAAATCCTCTGGTAGTATAACCTACTGAAGTTCCATTTACCTCAATTACATTATAATTACATTACAAAGACTGGTCCAAGCAAGTTGTTCCAATGAATTCAAGCCATTCACAAATGTGAAACTAAGCATGTACCTAAATCTTTAAACTATTAAGTCCTAAATGTCATAGAAGCTCACTTGAAAAGTGCTTCAGTCTGCATATAAAAGAAATTACTTTTCTCTAGCAAATATTCAATAATTTGCACCTTTTTCAATTTCTACAGGAAACACTTCCATTTTTTCCACCCTTTTCTCAAGTTCATATTCTGCTGATGCTGCTACTGGGTCAACTTCTTCATTGCGCCTATCATATTCTTCATTTGAATAAGTGCTGAAAACCTTAGAAAGATAACAGAAAATGAGATTTCAGTGTAAACATTCTTTCATGTTTGAGAGTAGATTATCTACAAGCCAATATGTAAAGTGATAATTTTAAGGATTTCATTTTCTAAAAATTCAACTTATTTAAGAAATAACACTGCTGTTGCAGGACAGTTTCTGAAGAACAGAGGAGGTATTTAGAAGTGCCAAATACTTCTAATGCCTTTGTACTAAAGCACACTTTTCACATAGACAAATACAGAATTCTATTTTTTCATACGTCTCATAAAAAAAATAACATAACATCATCTGCCAATTATTTTCTTTTACAAACAGATGCTTTTTGGGGGGGAGGGGGCGGGAGGAGGAACTGTTTCCCAGGAAAAGGAAATGCCATGTTACATACATTACTAAATATAGTAATCACTCCAGCTGAACTTTTGAATTGTTAAAAATAACAGGACAATAAATAAAAAAAGCTGATAAATAACCAGTACAAAGAGACTGAAGACTAAGAAGGAATAAATAATATCTACTGAGACTGAAAGAAAGTATTCACTGGGTACATACATCTATATGTAATGCTACGTTGCCATAGCAATGTGCTACTGCACTGTGGCATTGTCAGGCACAAACCATAATGCCACAACTACATCGCTGTAGCAACACGTCCTTCCTTACAGTGCATTTCTACAGTGATGCAGTGGATTAAAAACTGTGTGCCACTGGCACACTGCAGTGCAGGCTGTTACTGCACTGACATTAGTATTTCCAAAAGGATGTACTAATTGACTGCAGTAACAACGATTGAGTAGGGGCACATGTAGACATGCCCACTAATAAACCCACTAAGTTTAACATATACTATATAGCTACTGGATTAAAAACCTTGTGAAATACAGTAATACAGTCTCTTTGTCCTCTGCCTGCAAACATATGGGGGGAACTTCCTTTATCTGGTTCATTTTTTTGCACAGTTTGGCCATATAAGCATAGACTCCAGGCCTGTTCTTCAGCATTAACCAGACAAATAGCACTCAAGAGTTTTGGTGACATACCAGTACTCCCCAATCAGTAGCTTCCAAACCTGACAGGAAGTCAGCCACATAGCTATGGTCTAATCTTCAGTTTTAAAAGATTAATGAGATAGGTGTTCATACTGGTGTACCTGTGGTAAAAAAAATCCAGGGTAAACCTTGGTTTGTGTTTCCCTGTATATTTGTTTCCATACAGTGGGGATGCTGGGTCTGGATAGCAGCACCACCCAGATGGGAAAAAAAAGCATCAAAATAGATAGCCAGAAGCAACAAGGAATGCTGGGATAGTGAAGGAACAATACACTACAGTATGCAGGTGCTAATCATATCTTGTCCATAGAGCAGCCATTAAGCTACAATACAAGACTGCTTTTAGAGACTTTCTGCCAAACACTGCATGAGCAAGTACTTCATTGTAAGAACAGAAGTGGTCATGACTAATGAAGCTGGCAAAGAACTACACAAACAGATGCAGAAGGATGAACAAAGACCCCAGAAGTTTTTTCCCCTTCAAAAATCTTCACACATCATAAAAAGGACTCAAGGATTTTTCAAGTTCTGCATCTAGCAAGTAAGCCAACAACTAGAGGATGATCATTTCTTTTGGAAGCTAGGGTAGATTTGCACCTTTTGCACAAAGAAGAGCATAAAACAGGGAAGTTTGTAGGGCACAGTTGCCAAACCTGTGCTTGGAGGTTACAGAAGTTTATTTGATACGTGTTTTCCATAAGAATGATCTAAGTGGACTGCAGGCCACTGAACAAGTGTAGCTAAGACCCTAGGGTCTGTTAAACCTAGTTTGTTGATATCCACATAGTTACTCTCTCTTTGTTCGGAAGAAGTGCAGCTGAGCAATAAAACCTCCTGTCAGGTAAATTTCTGTACAAATGGGAATCTGGAAAAAAAGAATACAAGAGGCATGTAGAATTATACCCAGGAACATGCAATACCATAGTGGCCAGCCATAGAACACTGCTTGTACTCTGAATACTGGCACCGTGCTTTACTTTCTTTTCTCTGTGAAGCCAACTAGCACTAAGACAGAAACCTGCATACAAACTTGGTGGCTGCACTGGCAGAAAAGACTGTGATGGAAAGGACAAGTATAAACACTACCAAGCATCATGGGTTGAGTTCTTGGACAATCAGATTAGGAAAACATCCCAATCCCAAATTCAAAGAATCATAGAAGCAGCAATGAGGAGGCTTGGAAGTCTGTAACAAGAGGCAAGAGGTCAAGATGACAGGGTGTTTGGAGACAAAAAGAGGATGGCTGGGCTGTGACTATGAAGGAGAGAGAACAAGGAGAAATCTCATATAGCTAAAATTTTCTAAACCTTATTAGGTCCTTAACAGGACCTAACCTTAACCTTGCAGAATATATTTCTGGACACAAAGCTGTTCAAACAAGAGAGAAGTATACATTTACAAATGGCTGCTCAGCCTAACCCAAGAGTAAAAACAAAGAAAAGATACCCACAAAGGGATCTTCAGGTATGCAACATAGACTATGTTTATTGGAGATTCTCTATTAAAGTGCTTCTCAACCATTTTAGGCTCAAGGCACTCTTTATAACTTCTCTTAAATTTAGCAGCACCCTTTACAGATGCAGGTGGAGGGAGTTCCCTTCTCTTGGAGCAAGGGAGAGATGCTACCCATTTGGCCCAGCTTTAATGTATGAGGCCCAGGGGTGCACCAGTTGAGAATCACTGCTCTAGGCACTCCACTTTTTGCACTATTCAGCTGAGACACTTTAAAGAGGCTTGGTTTTCTTTAAGTCCTGAGCTGCTGCTCTGAAGACCAGGGCCTCGTCTGTAAGTAGGGATGGTCCCTGACTTCACTATTTTTTAAAATCACCGGTGACGCTCTTGCCTCCTTGCAGTCTCACTCTCTCCTGGACAGATTCCAGAACCAGTTTTCAGCTGCATTTCTGAAATTAGATAATAGGGGACAGCAGGATGGGGGAATAGATAGAGCAGGGGATCTTCTAGAGTTGCCTTCTACTCTAGATGCTCCTTGCAATAAGAAGCCCTCAGTCTGTACATGGGCTTTGATTAATAATAGAAGAGGCTACTTTTCAGTTGCTACAACCCTTCAATGCCACCACGCCAACGGTTATAGCTCCCTGTGCTTGGTGCTGGCCAGGGCAGCACCACGCAGGGCTTAAATCATTCCATTTAGTGCTGCTGCCACACCCTGTGTCCTAAAGAAGCAGCCTTCCTACATCACCAGTAGATTCCAACTTCCCCTGCAAGGATACCACCTCTTCTCCCCCAACTCCTGCTCCTGAGACCCAGCAGGACTCAGGGACCAGCTGCAGGGGAGATCTGAAGTCACTGCTCCATGGACCTGGCATGCCCTGCTGCTCCCACCTAAGTAGGCACATTTTGGAGCAGAGGGCCTGAGGAGCTCCGTGCCCAGTTTGTCCGGTGGTGGTACTTGTGTGACTTGAGGATAGAGTGAGCTAGCACAGGAGGTCTGCCAGGCACAACATTACCAGTCCCAGTTTCAGTGATTCCCTTCCCCCACTCTGCCAATTCCTCCAGGAAACAAGAGGTGCATGGGACAGTTCCACTTGTCCCATGTACTTCCGTTTCCTGGGAGACACCATGTAAGGTCAGACCAGGAGGGGCCACAACAGACCAAGGAATTCCTATTTACTTTAGGTTATCAGAGCAAGCTAAGGCAGGCAGGAGTGTTGCTCATGCTACAGCCCTTCCTAGTTGCATCACGGCACCCCTGAAAGGGTATCTACAGAACTTAGTTGAGAACTACTGTTCTATTCTGAAGTAATGTCTGCAAGAGACAGGTAGGCAATAGGATGAAGCTAATATACATATGATTAGAGCTGAATAAGTTTCTCAACATGACAGAAAAGGATCCATTAGTAATTGTACAGATCGGTACAACTGACACTGCTTCATGTCCTCAGACATGACTTCAGGGAATTACAAAGGGTGCCAAAAGGAAAAGAATGTTGAAGTGACTTCCTCAAAGATCCTTCCCATCTCACTTGTGAAACAGGGCAAAAGATTCTTGAAATGAGAAGATTACAGTTAGGTAAGTGGTGTAAAATTTACAAAAACGGAATGTTAAAAATTTCAAAGGATCAAACTGACAAGAAAGGGGAGGAAGATATGGATATATGCATATGCAATATGGTTCCCTGGCTAAACTAGGTAAAAACAATACACATTTTAATTTAGTCAAATGTAAGGTCAACAATCTGGGATAAAGAATTCGGGCTACATTTACAGAATGGAGGACATTCTCAAGCAGTGACTTTGATAAGGATCTCCTAGGAGTTATGGCAGATAATCAGGTAAGCTTAAGCCTCCAGTGCAACACAATGGCCAAAAGGTCTAATCAAGGGAATATATCAAGCAGAAACAGAAGGTTATACCATGTCCAAATTCTGCACAGATGCAACTGCTACTGGAATACTGCGTATACTGCCCTTCCATGAAAACTCAAGGACTGCAGCAGCAAGGACACAAAGGGTAGGATTATGGACTTGCTGCACCATAAATTAAGGAGGATACATGCCACCTTTTCATCCTTACACACCTGGCCAGCTCTTAATATATACCCAGTTTTACACAGCCCACTGTAAGCTTCTTATAGGCAACAAAAGTATACCAAGTAGTTATCACTCTAAATATTTCAGGGTCACTTCCAAAATGTCTCACTTTTCAAGAAGTTACCTTAGTGCTTAACTACCTTACCAGTCAGTTTCTTAAGACAATACACATTAATAAAAGCATGTATATGGAAAAGAAAACAAGACTGCTTTTATTCAGTGCATACATTCACCGTATAAATGGCAACCCTCAAACTTCACTTGCTTTTCTACAATTCTTCAGAAAAACCCGAAAAAACTCAGTCTTTTCAGACAGTAGCCCCATTTTAAGATGATGATTTGCTTGTAGAGCACAAAAACACAGAATTACTTTTAGTGCTCTAGAATCTCTTACTTTGAATGCCTGTCAAAGATGTATATTGAATAAAATACAGCTGTAGATACATTGAACAGCAACTGTTCTAGGAACATCCTGATAACTTCTAAAGATTTTGCTGTTTTTTAAACCATACTCCCCAGGAAACAAAAACGGCTCACTACCAGTGGCTGGAATTTCTACCGTGGAAGTCGAAGTGTGTTAGTTTGAATCTACTTGAACTCAGCTTTAAAGTGTTGTACATATTGTTCTAATAAGTTAACAAGAAATTCACAATTATTTAATGGTAAGAGAAATGGATTGAAACACCTAAAACGGTGAAAGGTATTTATTGGCTGCTTGGACGGCCCTCCTCAAAAAAGCCACCATATACTTTTCTCAAAGGGACTGAGGCCACAGGTATCCCTAATAAAGACAATCACTACCTTCCATTTTCTCCAGTGGAAATGAAGTAAACGTAGCCCTGATCTTGGCACTTGCATAATCAAAAAACATAGAAGGGTCAAATTTTACTAAGGCCCATTGGGCCTTAGTCCCACCAAGAACACTGGACAACAGCTATTTTGAAAAAAACCCTAAACTTTGCAATTAACACCTTCAGAAGTAAACCTTGTTTTCAGTGGAGTAAAATTAAAAAATGAAGTTGTCAAGAAGAAAAATGTAGATAGAAACGTGTAAATGAAATGAAAAGTTCTTAAAGAAGAATGTATTGGATTACCAAAAAACCCACTGCCATAATCAAGAAGTAAACATAAATTCATAAAACCCAATACATTTGAATTAAAAAGGGCATCCTGGGCCAGTAGGAAGTTATTGAAGCAATTGAAAAGTCAAAAATAATATAAATGTGAAAAGGAGATGGGAGGCAACAATACAAATGAAGAGTCTGGAAGTATTGAGAAGCTACAGACATCAAGAAAATAAAGTACATTTAGTGGGACTAAGGCCTACAAGGAGTCATGAGTAGAGTAGAAACACAAGAAATCCTAAAAACAGAATAGACCTATTGCCTGTGTATGGTAACATTCTTAATGATAAGACAAAGACATGTTCAATAAATATTTCTTTACACACTTTATATGAAAAGATGAGAAAATACCACACTTTCCAGGCCACTAGTAACTAAGGAGCATGTCAAACACAATCTACCAGGGATAAATACTTGAAAATCAGCAGCTTTGGATAACCAACACTCCACCACTTTTAGAATAATCTCAGGAAATATACGGCCTAAATTTATTAACAGTTAATAGTTTTTGGAAGACCATAAAAACTCCAGGTAACTGCAGAAGTGCTAATGTTGTGTCAATACTCAAAAAGACATGCAAGATTACCCAAATAATAAGGCAGTTAACCTAATATCAGTACTACTAATATCAATATCATGATATCAATAATATCAAAAGCTGATATAGGACACTGCTACCAAAGAATAAAGGATAGAAACACAATATAAATCAACATGGTTTTATAGAAAATAGATTATAAAAAAAAAACTGATTTTTGATGAAATTATGGAAATAGTTGATAGAAGTTAACCATAGACTAATACACTCGAACTTTTGTAAGACTTCTTACCATGTAAGATTCCGATTTAAAAACACACCCTGAACAGAAATGAATATGTATATGCTAAATGGATAACAAACTGGTTGATACCTTGTTGTCAATGAGGAATCATCATTAACTGGTGGTAGTCTAGTGAGGTTATGCAGGGCATCAATGAAAGCCCTGATGCTAGTGAAATTTTTGAATTAATGATTTGGAAATAGGAAAGTCATTGCTGATAAAATCTGTAGAGGACAAGTGCGGTAACTAATAAGGCAGACAAGGTAGAGATCTGGAATGCATGGTAAGCAAAGCCTATTCAAACAAAATGTCTATTAACACAACGAAAAGCAAGATCATACATACAGAAACAAAGAATGCAATCCATATCTAGGGAATGGAAACTTGTATCCTGCACAGCAGTGACTCAGGAAAGGCTGCATGGATGAATCACAGCAGAGAAGTAACTGAGCATCAGTTCCCAAAATAATACCATTGCAAAAAAAGGACCATTAAGACCGTGGATATATATGCAAGGAGTAGAGAGCAGGAAAGGATAGTATCTTTGTAGATGATTAAACTGTACTGTGTGCAGTCTGGGTATCCACATTTTACAGTAAATGTCTATTTACAGTAAAGATGGAACATTTTGAAAAAATAACGGAGAGGCTGTTGAAGAGCAACTCAAGTATGGTTACAGTGAGACAGAGTGGAATCTCTTAAGCCTATCAAAAGAAAGTTAACGGAGGACTTGATTTCACATGTACAATTATACTTGCAGGGAAAAAATTCCAGGTAATAAAAATCTGTTTAATCTAGCACAGAAAGGCATAACAAGAACAAACAAGTGGAAGCTGAAAGTGAGATTAATTCAAACTATCAGATGAGCTGTAGATTATAAACAGGGTGCATGATTAACTACTAGAACAAACTACCAAAGGAAAGTCTTAAATCTTGAAATCTTCAACTTGAGATTGGATGCCTTTCTGGAAGATATGCTTTAGTCAAGCACAGGTTATTGTGCCAACTAGAACGGTGACATTTTCACAGGCTGTCTATCATGGCCTTTTACTTACTGGAGATTAAACTATATGATGTTATGGTCCTTTCCTAGGCTTATGAATCTATTGAGCTTGCAGAAGCTAAGATCTGAATGACAGCAAGCATGGCTTCATTGCAGGCAGGTCATGCCTTACTAACCTCATCTCCTTCTATGACCAGGTAACCCACCACCTGGACATGAGAGAGCAGGCTGACACTGTATACCTTGACTTTCAAAAGGCCTGTGATCTAGTATTCCACAATGTCCTTGCAAGAAAATTGGAGGATTGTGGGTTTAACTCTGAGACAATCAGGTGGATGAGAAACTGGCTGCAGGATAGGACCCAGAGAGTCACAGTAAATGAATGCGTGTTATCCTGGTGAGAAGTGGGCAGCAGCATCCCGCAGGGATTAGTGTTTGGTCCAATACTTTTCAACATCGTTATTAACAATTTGGATGTGGGGGTGAAGATTGGCCAAGTGTGCGAACAACACTAAGTTATGGGAAAGCGTGGTCATGCTTGAAGACCGGCTACAGATACAGGTGGACTAGACAGGCTAGCAAGTTGGGAGGATCGGAATCTGATGAAACGTGACGTGCTCCACTTTGAGACAAGCAACTCCCAAAACACCTGCAGGTGTGGCGGCACCTAACTGACTGGAACCATAAATGGAAGGGATCTGGAGATAATAATAGACCACAGTATGAATATGAGCCAGCAGTACCATGGTATAGCCAGTACGGCAAATAATACTCTGGCTTGGATCAATCGATGCATCTCCAGCAAAGCCAAGGAAGTGATTCTTCCACTCTACTCAGCAGTGGTAAGACCGCAACTGGAATACTGCATCCAGTTCTGGGCACCACACTTTAACGAGGACATGGACAAGCTTGAGAGAGCCCAAAGAAGAGCCACCCGTATAATCAGAGTCTTACACGGCAAGCTATACTAGAAAAGGCTGAGGGATCTGAGACACTTCAACCTGAAGAAAATAAAGCTGAGTGGAGACCTGGTAGCAGCTTACTGCTACACTAAGGGAGTACATCAAGGGCTCAGTGAGCAACTGTTCACGCAGGTACCCGAGGGGAAAACCAGGAGTAATGGCACAAACTCCTGGAAGACCAGTTCAGGCTCCACATTAGGAAAAACTTCTTCACAGTCAGGGTATCTAGACTGTGGAATAAGCTCCTCCAGAGGTGGTGCAATCAGCTACCTCGGAAATCTTCAAAAGGAGAGTAGACCCCAAACTTCTAAAATTCAGTGCATTATCTTGACCATACAATCACTCAAGTGAAAGTTGTTCCCAAGCAAAGAACTACATTGTTTAAATACATAATATGGTCACCCATTTATGCTGTTATAGCTATTGTGAACAAAAAAATTAAAACCCAGACACAGTTTATGGTATATTTCTACCTAATTTAAAGTTTTCATTTCAACCTACCACCTCAGCTGAAGTACATATCAGATGACCTCAGGTTATTCTTTTCTGTATTTCTAAATGCTACAAGTTAAGCATTTCCAAATTCATTATTTGTTGTATTACAAGTAGAAGATGTTTTTTCATGACAAAGTACATTTATTTAGTCAGCAAAGCAAGAAAACTGAATTTTAACAATTGATTCTAATCTTCTTTTGCATTTGCATTTTTTCTTGTTGACTGAATATAGTTTTTACATTGTATTAGGCACCTTTAGTTACTAAACAGGGTTGACATACTTTACCTATGAACATTTAAGCTATTATACATTTATTCAGATTTATAAATCTTTATCTCCTATATTATAATCAAAATAGTAAAGACATTATTTTCTTCTAGACAATTTTTTATTTGTGATGTTTCAGGATCTATTTGGAATTCAGTTAACATTCAAAACAGTGGCATGTTTTTAGTTCAACAATTTGGATGCACTGAAACAAGTTTATGTAAACATGTTCTTCAATTAAAATTGATTTATCAATCAGAAGAAGTATTGTCTATTTACAGGAAAGACAGAAAAACTTAAATTTTCCCAGCCACAAACCAAAAACTGGGGATCACAAGACACAATTTTTCAATATGCACAAACACCAGTCATTGATCTGCAACTGGTGCTCAACTCAAATAATAATTTGTCATTAAGGCTAAGTACAGACAATTAAAAGGCCCAGGTTGAATCAAGTCAAGCTCTGCAGGTCAGTCTAAGCTGCATAGATAGACCCAATAAACAAGTGAATACATTCACTTTTGATTTCAGAAATGCAGCCACCTGTCTGCAGTGGTCCAAACCAGAAGCCAGGGGGCACCAGAGCACACTCCCTACTCAACTGGAGCACAGCACTGGGGCAAAACTAGTCCACCCACCCTGGAAGGCGCAGTTTGCAGGGGAGGTGCAAAGCATCCTAGGATGCTGGGGGACTGTGAGTTAACTGATCCCCTCCGAAATCAAGTTAAATCTGATACTACATCCATCCAGTTTTATCTTAAATGGGTTTCCAATCACTTATATCAGTTTGTGTGTTGTTTCTGTCCCCAGTCCAAGGGACTTCTTAGGACAAGTCATACCTAAAAAGATAAAAAACAAAGCAAGAGAAAAATAATATTTTAATTTAACTACATAACTTTCTTCAGGAGCTGCATTTAAAATTATCTAGGAGCTTTAAACAACTTAAGCTATTGCAATCTAAACAACTTGAAAGCTGGAGTTTGGCCATCCCAAACTGTAGTCAGTGAAATGAATGGTTTCTAGTCACCTTGTCATTCAAGATTTTAGAAAAATCTTGGTCTCAGACATGTAGTTTTTATCTATGGATTGGAAGAGAAGCATATACTTTCCTGCTCTGTCAATTTCCAGTTACTCAAATTTGAATGAAATGGAAATTAAACTGAATATGTTGAGCAAACTGAAACCAAGAAAATATTCTGTACCAGCAAAAAAAGCTGTTGCTGTCAAAAGCAGCATTAGCTAGTCAACAAACCGCTTCTAAGCTATGCCAACAACTAGAACCAGTTTATTGGTTTGACTGTCTTTAAAACTCTGACATTTACTACTTATATAATCATCTATTCAAATTATTTCAATAAATAAATGTATAACATTTAGACCTTAAGAAATGCTTTTCATAATTTAAAATGCAATTGTAAACATTTATTTTTTAAATAATTGATTTCTATTCATCTGCATTTCTGAGCACCAGAAACAGATTTCCATGTTTATGCACAGATGAGATACTGTAAAAACAGATAAGGACAAATTTCCCCAGTCTTCCCAAAATGCTCAAGCCTTCATTTCAGAATAGAAAAGTAATCCATCTTCTTCTGAGCCAGCTATTAGGATTATTATCTAGTATCCATTTCAAAGCAAACTTTCTGAGCACATGTCCACCAAAAAGAGAATATAGCAATTCAGTGGTGGCCAACCTGTGGCAAAAGTGCCATGGGAGGTATGGGCAGCTGTCATGTAAGGCAGACAGCAGAGGATCAGACTGGGCAGAGACCAGAATGCAGAGCAGCATATTAAGCAGGGGAAGGGGACTGAAGTTGTATTCAG
Source organism: Caiman crocodilus (assembly GCA_030014935.1). Classification (NCBI taxonomy): domain Eukaryota; kingdom Metazoa; phylum Chordata; order Crocodylia; family Alligatoridae; genus Caiman; species Caiman crocodilus. Next base: position 40,967,664 of record JAGPOW010003685.1, read on the forward strand.
GGAGGGCATGGGGTTTTATTTGTGGCATATGTACCAGAAACATTACTAATATTAAGCCTCCTTAAAACACAGAAGGTATCCTATTTATTGTTCACTGTAAATTTAACTGATTAAACAGAAAAAAATAAAATAATATATTTGATGAATGCCAAAAGCATTATTAAAATATCTGCTCAACATTTCTGACCAGCTCTAGAACTGGTCAAATACCACAACTAAAAGATCAATCAACTAAGTAAACCAATGAATATCAGAGTTCACTCTGTTTACCTCTTCATATAATTCTTTCTTAACATAGATCATTGAGTGCTTCTAGCAGACTTGATTTTTCTCCCTCACTCCTTTTCACTTTTCTGTTTTATTGTCTTTCCCAGAATTGGGTTCTGTATCTCACCCACATCATTTTGTTCTCAAGTTTTCTTATTGCATAGCTATCCTTAAATCCTCACTCTCTCTTTAATAACTTACCATATCCACTTATGCAACATATCCATACTATAAATTCCTATACATGACTTAATTTTTTTTTTTTTACCAAATGTGTAATAACAAGAGTTAAGTCACAAATTGATATGAAATATTGTTTCAAGGGTTCAATTACAATACGCCTTTTGTGACTTCTTGACTGTTCTGACTAGGGTGCCAACAGGAGAAGAATATGCAGTTTTCTGCTATTTCACCTTTCCCAGCCTTGACTTTTGAGTGATCTTTTTCAATCAGCAGCTCTACCCCTTGCCTCTGCTGTGTTCTTTTGCCTTCCCAAACCTCAAAGGAATTAAATTAAGTAGAGGTGCACCAATACATCAATGCCATATCGAATCGGCACCGATAAAAGGACAATTAACATTACTCTTACATTCACATACAAGGAAACCTCATTAAATAGAGACTATCATTAAACTGCTGCCAAAAACATGTGCTCAGAAATGGAAACCAACAATCTAGCTGACTAAATACAGGCAACACTGCTATAAAACAAGTTGCCCATACTGGACAAACATATTGATGGAACTATGATTTTACCAGAAGAAGCTCAAGGGCTCTCACTGGGGCTAGAACTGACACCTATTTGATCAGCTTGCTATACTAGTCCCTGTGCCACACAACACACTGATGGGAACCTACCACAAGTACAGGTTACTGCAGCCAAGCTGAATCAGATATATGGTAGTGAGTCTCCCTCAGTGCCAGCTTTTTTTCAAGTCATAGCAAACTACAACACCACACATATTTTGATGTCTTCATTCCCACAGCCAAACAGTGCCTTCCTTTCCCATTTCCAATGATTCTTGTTTCTCCAGAAGCTTTAAACAATCAGGCAATCATTAGCAAATGGGGCCTGACACGTATGATTAGTGTGGCCCCACTCTCCATGAGGTGGAGCCGGACAAGGTTGCAGCTCATCTGATTATAAATTTGTGGAGCATCCCAGGACTTGTTACAAGAGCATCTGGTTTCAGTCATGAGTGGAGGACTAATTACACATGGATCCTTTGTGGGGGGTGGTGCCTGGAGTACACAAACACACACACATATTAAGCTGTGCTAAGCTATGGGGCCATCATGGCTTAAAACACTATTAACTCTGCTGGGATCCAGCCCAATGAACTACATGGAAAATCATGACTCTTTTGGCTGTGAACTAGTATCATGTGTAGTTTGTACTATACATAAGTAGGGACAAAAGTGCTATTTAAAAGTGTGTTTATGGAGTACCCATACTAAAATTTGCAGCAGTTTCTAAAAAGGTAAAATGCATCAATATGGATGAACTAAGTCTATGGGTACCCATAGTAACTTGCCTACGTGCCAATTACTCCAGGCATGTTTATTTCAACGTTAGTATTTTCAAATTTGCTCTTAACTTCCATGTACTCAGGGAGGTCAGGGTCTGATAGTAAAGGGAGAAGCAGCTGAAAGGGGAAGAAGTTGGGGGACAGAGGGCAAGGGGGCCCCTCAAATAAACCCCTCAAATTGATTTCCCCTCCTATAGCAGTGGGAGGAAGACAAACTCAAAGCAAATCTCCAATAATTAGATTTTATACCTGGAAAATTGACAAATTTATAATTTTTCCATGTACAGAATCTAATTATTGGGGACTCATGCTATATTCAGGGTCATCGTATATTCATGTAAATGTAGTATTTAGATATGGGTCTACAGAAGCTTTCTGAGGCTCTTGGGGTCATCAGCTGAAGAACATTTTGGATTCTTCTGCATCACCCTAAGTCTATATTACTAAAAGTCCTTTCTTCACTTCCACAATCAAAAAGTCCTTGCCTTTACTAAATCCAATTTGCTTACATAGCAAGTGAACTTAAGCCAGTAAAAGAAGTAACACTGAGCATATTTAAGAAAACATCTGATAAATTCATTTTTGCCTGGCTATTCTTAACTACTACAAGAATGAAATGAAAAACAAAGAATTTCCATAGCAGACGAGACCAACTGAACAATCTACTCCAACACTTACTTAGTGGCAATAGCTAATAGCTAAGACTTTGTCAAATAAAAATCTCAACACATACCTAGCCAGTTGAGTCTGATAACCTGATGAAGATGATGACAGTTTTCTTCCTTGATTTTTTCCAGGGATCTGAAATCTCATATTATAACTACTCCAGAACTATTGAGACAAATATAGACCCTCTCTAAAAATGAAGCAAGGCTCTGGGGCCTCATACCTTGAGAATTCTAGTTTGATTATAATACTATGCCAAAAAACCCTTTCTGCTCAGAATCTCTACACATTCATTGTCTCATACACAACTATTCCATTTTGGCAGTTAATAAAGTCTAAGATTACTTCAAAAACCTAATTCTGTATTCCAGTCACTATACAGGTTCAGTGAAATATGCTGAAAACATCTAAAATTTGGATTATGAAAAATAGTTTGAGAAGTCAGAGCTACAGAAAAACATATTCAAACAGTTTACCTGTAACCAAACAATTTAATCTTATCTGTCTTTTAAGCATAAAACAGCACTAAAAGCCGTAGATTAGCTCTAAAAAAAGTTACTCAAATTATCATAGTTAATTGAAATTCCCTGTAAGAAAAGCCCCCAAGACCACCTAAGAAAACTCAAACCCTCTCAAAAACGAACCTCCTTGTTAAAGATGAAAACATACACTTAGGTATTGCTGTTATCTGTCACAGAGCTTCCCCTCCCCCATGGAGGACTCTGAACTGTGGCAAGTGCCTTTAGCAAAAACAAGCACATAGGATATTTTTACAGGTGTACTGGGGCACAGTGCCAACCCACGTTAATTAAAAGTGCCTGCGTATCACCTGTATCGGCATCCCGGTGCTGAAGAAATGGTGGCGGGGCACTCTGAACTAAAGCTCATCCAACATGTTTTATTTCAAAGTGCCCCGTGTCATTTTTTTCAGCACAGAGGCACACGGGAATGCTGATACACATGACGTGGAAGACTGGAGCATGTCAGTTTCCGTGCTCTAGCAGACTTAACTGAATCTGCTCTGACATGCTGCATTTTCCCCACGTGTGTATAGGAGCCCATAGGTATCATCTTTACAGGCTACTTTAATCTACACCAGTGGTATGATAACCAAAAACATATCTCCCTTTTTTTTCAGATCAGGTTTCAATCAACTAGTTCTTATGCATACCCCAAGTCAAACAGTAGGAAAAAAACCCAAAGAAATTATTCCATCCAGGTGCAATATGAAACAAAATGTAGAGCAGAATACCATCATGCCTCAAATTAGCTTGCTGTGTTCCTTAACAGCTTCACACATACCCTGAACAGCAAAGATGATGAAACAAACCTACGGTATTTGATATGACCCTCACAAGAGATGAGTAACTGCCCAATACTATTTTGTGGGATGTAAATGAAAGAGGTAAATGAAGGGAGCCTGATTCACCTCTGTCAATTTTGTAGACATTAGGCAACAGTAGGGCTTGAAGCAGGGGGAGAATCACTCATCTAAAGCAAGCAGAAATCTCTCAGATATAGGACATCAGCATTTGCAGGATCTAAGCACTGATTTACAAACATTTTTCAGCCAACATCACTGTGAAAATAGCCCTCCAACTACGAATCAACAGGCAAAACAAAGCAACACTTTCATAGGTGGTGTTTTATCTACTTGCCAACAAACTATTCTAAATCATGTTCCCAAACTATACTATAGCCACAGAGTAGTACAGGGCTTTAACACTATTCAACTGTAGGGTTAAACATAGCTTGATTCCAGCTCTACTGTCACTCAGAATCTCCTAAATTTTGCAAATGACCAGAGTTCTGAATCGCAACAGTGAAAAGTCATTCTCATAAGCATTACTCTCAATACTTTGGGGGTGATTACATGGGAGCTATTCCCCAGGCGCGCGCGCGCGCACACACACACACACACATGTGCGCATGTATGAGGCAGACACCCCAAAACAAGAGATGCTAGGAAGCCATACAGGTAACAGAAACCAACTATTATCCATATAGCAACCAGTCAGCCATAACGTGGGAAAGCAAAGACAGCATGCTTCTTCCTTTAAAACAGGGGTGTAAAACTCATCTAGCCCTGCAGGCTGGATGAGGATCTCTGAGCTGGTCTGCAAGCTGGATCTGGCCACATCAGAGCCACTGAGCAGGGCCAATTCATGGGGCACCATGTGCAGCCCGCTCCCCATGAAAGCCTCCTGTGCTGCAGGCAACACCCACTGGCCCCATTTTGGGGCTTGTGCTTCAGGCAGTGCTCAGGCTAGACTTGGCACAATGGGCACTGGCTGTAGGCCAGGGGGCTGACACAGGGCACGAGCTGTATATGGTGCCTCACCAGCCCAGCCCTGACTGCCGGCTCCAGAGTTGGCTAGGATCAGGCCCCAAGCCATCTGTGCACACTAGAACCAGTGTGTAGGGCAGTCTAGCAGGGCGCTGCATGCAGTACATATCCTGTGCCAGCCTGCTATGCCACAAGCAATGCATACAGTGCCAGATCCAGCCAGCAGGCAGCACAAGCCCTGGGGCAGGGCCAATGCTACATGTGGCTCATGGGCTGGACTTGGTGCTCCAAATTCTGCTTGCAGCACAGGGGACCAGCTGCATGTGGCACTCTACCCTACACAGTCTTGCATGCTGGCTCCAGGAAAAGCCTGATTTGGACCAGCCCCAGAACCACTGTACAAGGCTAGTCCAGCATGGCTAGTCTAGCACAGGCACTGCATGCAACTCACAACCCAGACCAGCTCTGCAGACAGCATGCAGTATCAGTTCAAAATCCATGTGTCAAATCATGTGAGCTAAGGTGGTAAGGGGAAATAATTTATTTGCAGAAACCAGAAAGCTGGAAGGATGGAAAAGCAATAGGCTTACTTCCCCAAGATAGCAGAGGAAGAAAAAAGCAAGTAGACATCCAATCCTGGCTTTGAACTAGCTAAGAAACTCTGGAGTGAGAAGAGTGGAAGAAGTGCCTCTTCTAGCACTCACAGTTTCTGGAAAGACCTTCGCAGCATATCACCCCCACTGAATCTAACAACATCATGCTGATAAAAATACTGGCAACCTCTTCCCATTGGATATGATAGTAGGGCAAATTTCTTACTGTGGTGCTAACTTGGTTATGGGTGGGATATCAAAATAATATTTTGTTACCACTCTCAGATTTCCTTTTTCTTCACATGGTAAAATCACTAAGCCCTGTATATGAAAACACATTTGCAAAGCAGTGCTGAGTTACCGGAGAAATTAAGAAAAAAATGAAGGAACTTAAAAAAAATGTGTATTTCCCTAATGCAGTATTCAGCAAACTTTTCAGACTGTGGGCTGGAAAAATCCAGCTCTAATTAGAGGGGAGTGGGTGCTGGGACTCATCTTCCCCACCATGTTTCCCCCCTCCACCCACACAGCTCTGGTCTTCGCTGCTTCTCCCCATCATGGCACATGCAAAGTACCCCACTGCTGAAGGCAGGATCCAATGGCTAAAGACCATAGGTTGCCAGCCCCTACTCCTGTCCTAGTATTTAAGATACCCTGGTCATGGACTGGTACCCCAATGTACAAACACAAAACAAAGAGACTGGAAAGGTGGTAGAAAACAAAATGGATGAAAAGGGGAAAACTGGAAAACCAGCATTCAAAACAACACACAGAAAGATACCCTATAATCTATCAGAGAAACGTTAGTGTGCAATAAACTAGGGTATGGATTAACAGTGCACTAGCTAGCTTGCATCAATTCCCTGAACAGACCGTTAGTACGTGCTAAATAACTTTCTCCAATCTGTAATTTCCTACGGTGCCATGTCCCCAGTCAAAATCAGTGGCCAATTTCCAGCACTTCACACCTGTTCACCTGTTGTAGCTCATTAGTATACCCAGGTGACCTACATGAATGCCATATTAAAGCCATCATGTGTACAGGACAAATTAAAAAAAATTACATGAAACAAGATCACTAATAACAGTTCATCACTCAATAAGATCTCTACAGCTCAGAGATCTAAATCTCGGGACATGCAACCTCCATCATTACAAGTTTTTAACTGTAGGTTAGACTAGTGGTTCACAACCTTTTTAGACCCAAGCACCTCTCAGAAAATGCCAACTCCTAGCTTTCATGGTTTTCTTGACCATGGAAAAAGTACAATTTCTCTTTTGCAAAGAACTCAAAGACCACAACAGGTCAGAATGTTTTTGTGGATTCCTAATTCAAAATCTCAGGGTTTATCACATAAACCATATCCAGGTGTTTGCACACCTACTGTGCTGCAGCACCCTGATTATCACTGGGTTAGACAAATATGTAGCTGGCATAGTTCAGACAGGGATATTTCTGCCTGGTCCAGAGGACTGGACATACAAGACCTCCTGAGATCCTTTCCATCTCTATTATTCTATGTTGTTAAACACCATTGCATCCTTAGTGCAATTCTTGACAAACTGGAGTTCTGATTAAGAACCACTGTTACCTAACAAACATGGCCAGTATTCTCTGCACACCAATGCTGTGGTCTGCAGGAAAGCTCTGCAAGCGTTCATGGCTGCAGAATGGTTTGTGAACAAAGTTTTCCAACTTGGTTAAGAGAGAGTTGTATCCTATTTATCTACCACACCAAATTCTTCTTTTAAGTTTAACCTCTGTAGGAATTGTGAAAGACAATGAGCTGTTATTACATCCCTCAAATCAAGAAAACAAAAGTTCAACATGAGCAAGGTTAAAGAATTGAGACTGACACAGTTGAAAAAGCTCCTTTCCTAAATATTATCTAATATCACAGAAAAATGTATTTTAAAAAAAACTGTCACCACTCATGGGACTTATCTGAGGTTTTCTGGGTGATCTCAAAAATAGAATGTTGTCTCAGGGGGATGGAGATTCAAAATCCTAAAGAATTTTGAGTTTTCAATCTGCACAAATTTATAAGGACCCTATCTTCTGTGGAGTTGTAGAAATACAGCCCATTACTTGTATAAAATCATGCTATCATTTCTACAGAATATAGACCAGCGTGATACAAAAGAACTTCCCAATTTAGATACTGGGATTCTGTTTTAATAATAACTTTTGTGATGATGGCCTTTGGTATTTTAAGGAAAATAATTTTTCTAATCATTAATTATGAAAACAGGTCTGAGGTTGGATGCAAACCTTTTTAACTTCTGTGTTTTTTATCATACATACTTTCCTAAGATCTTATATGTATTAACATGGCAGAATAAAGAAACTCCTTCCTCCTACCAACATTCTATACAAATATGTAAGTGGAAGAAAAAGACTGAAAAGAATTTAGAATCTTTCAAATTATTGCTGTAAAATAGTAATCAACTATTTACATTCTGACACAGAAGTAGACCTTTCCTTTATATAATTAAGGAAAGCTTAATTTGTTTCCTTATATTGCCTTTTATAAAGTACAGAATTTTCAAAAATCAGTTTAATATTTCTGATACCAATAGTTTTCTTATTTTAAAATTAAGCAATTATATTACAACATTCTATTAAGCAAATCTATTACAATAACATTTTACATGCACAGATTTCCTGCATGGTTGATACATTTAGAAAGAAAGCAGAATACCTTCAAAACACTTTACCTTGATAGGAGCAGTTGAGAACTTGACCTTTCTGTCTGGCTCAGGATATTCATCTTCAGAAAGTCCAGGAAGCTCCTCATATTCATTGTCATAGATATACTCCTCTTCTACATCTGAAGTTTCTTTATCTTCAGAGCCCTGGTTTTCTGACTCTGCATCCCTGTCATCATCAAAACCAGCATTCTCTATTCCAAAAGCAGTGGTAGAAAATGCACTGAACTTTTCTTTCTGATTTTCCACCACCTGCTCCTCCTCCTCCTCTTCAGTGTCCCCCTCTTGTTCCAGACTGTCTTGACCCTGTGTGACTGCAACCTCCTTCAGAGGCACTCCCTCTTTTAACTCTTTCTGACTGACCACACTGTCACCTTCAAACTTCTCAATTCCTCTAAACATATACTCATTTCCTTTCCCTACCACAGACTGAAATTGGAATGATTGGTCCTTTTGGAACACATTTTCATTCCCTGAGATTTCTTCTAGGACTAGTTCACCCCGATTTCTCTCTACCCAGGGTGCCTGTGAGGAGGCATTAGCTGACCCCCACTTAGCTTCCTTATCAGATGTGATGTTCTCATCCTGCTGATCCCTGTTACCCACTTCTACATGTGTTTTGCTCAGCTCACTCCTGCTATGGCCTAAAAGACATACAGACACTTTGGAGGATGGACTCTCCTTTGAGGATCCTTCAGTGGCAGTAGGTGATTCCCTATCACAGGAAAACACATGATCTTCACTTGGACTACTCTGACTTTTGGAAATTTCTTTGGGTTCTTCAGTATCACTGTCACCCAGGAAACTTTCCAACCTCCTAGAAATGGGCCCCGCATTCAGGGAGGAGAATCTCTGCCCACTGCTAGGATGCTGCTGCCTTTGTTCATCACTACTTTGATTTTCAACTCTTTCTGGGGCAACATGAAGGCTCACATCTGTATTGAAATTAAAGTGATCCACCGCACTGCTACAATCAGGAGAGGCTGAACCACACCTCTTCTTATCTTCACCTCGTTCACATTTGCTGGGAGTATATCTGTCCATTGAACTCCGCTGCTTTATATTCCTCTCAAAAAGTTTCCTAGTCTCAGAAAACTTTTCTGCCAGGGCAATTTTGTCCAGATCTCCCTCCTCATTGCTGTGGACAATTTTGTCACTGGCAGAAGGCACAGGCAGCGAGTCTTGGGGGCTGGAACAGGGGCTGGTGCTCATATTAAAGAGGTTATTTTTTTGGACGCTGAGGAAAGACGGGCTGCTTGGGGAAGGCCCAAGATCTGTTAGTGCTGTCCTGCTGATGACCTTGGCTTCAACAAATGGGCTGCTCTCACAGGCTGGTGTGGAAGAGGAGCCCCCCATCTGCATGAACATGTTTTTGATCTTGTGTACTCGGTTGCCATAGGTAGCAGCTCTACCTCGATTGTGTGGGTCACTTCCCCCTCCATTGGATGAGGCATTCAACTTTTGCGGGAGGCTGGTTTTGCTGGCAGCACTGTCGGAGCTGTTCACCCCATCGAAGGAGCATTTAATGGCGTGAAAATCCGATTTATAGGCATTTCTGTGTGGCGAGGCGCTTCTCAAAGTCCTTTCCCCTTTCCCTTCCGTCTTCATCATGATCAGCTTGGAAAGCCCTTTCCCTCCGGGGCAGATCGGGGGCCAGCAGCGCCGGCCGCACTCCCGCTGCCCGCCCCGAGTCGCAGGGCAGGCGGAGGGCGGCGGGATGGAGATGCCGCGTCGAGCAGGGCGCGTCTTCCGCGTTCACATGGAGCCGCGTCGCGGACAGCGCGGGTCCGGCGACCGTCTGCGCACGGGCAGAAACTTCGCCGTCGATCAGGCCCGCCGGGAAGCCATCTGCCGGGCGGGGCAGGCGGAGACAGCGTAAGTACTGCGGCACCCGCCTGCGTAACTCGCCGGCCCGGAGCTACCCGCCGCCCGCCCGGCCGTCCTGCCCCCCTGGAGCGGCCCAGCCGAGCCGAGCCGAGCCGGCCCGGCCCGGTCCCCCCACCCCCCCACTGGGCGCGGGCCCAGCACAGAGGCCGGAACCGAGTCATGGAGCGACCCGCGGGTCGCCCAGCGCCGCAACCCGCCTCTCCCGAAGTTTCCGAGCCGCCTACCTGAGGGCGGGGGTGCCGCCGGCCGCTGCAGCTGCCCCTGCGCGCCACCATTGTCCGGCTCGGACCCCCGCCTCGCCTCGCCTCGCCCCGCCCTACCCCACCCCCGCACGTCCCACTCTGCTCCGCCGGCCGCGGAACCCGCCCGCCCGCGCGGCGCCTCTTCGCTCTGCTGTGCCGTGCTGTGCTGTGCTGTGTGTGCCGCGCCCGCCCGCGCGCTCTCACACAAAGAGGCGGCGGCGCGAGCCCCGGCCCATTCCAACGTGAGAAGGCGGGAGGGGGGGGGGGGACCGGAGCGGCCGGGGCTCCGGCGCGTTCGGGCTGTACCATGGCGGGTAGTGGCTGCGGGTGATACCATGTGCGCGGCCGCCCCGCGCCCAGCTGTGCCCTTGTCCTGGGAGGAGCGGCTGCCGCTGCCCCCCGCTCGCCTTCCTCCCGGGGCGCGGCGCCTCGGCCCGCGCGGGCTGCGACCGAAACCCGGGAGCGCTGGGGCGCTTGGATCCGCTTCGAGCCCCCGGGCCCAGGCGCCCGCCCCGCTCACCTCGCGGCTCCCTGTCGCCGAGTCGGAGGCAGCTGCAGGAGAGTGGGTGGAAGGCGCGAGGCGGGGGAGCAGCAGGGGGAGGCTGGGACTTGCAGACGCGTGGTGCTCGCATCTCCGGAGAGCGGAGAAACCAAAACGACTGGCCCTGTTGTGCTTGGAGGCGGCGAGCGCTGGCGGGAGGACACCTGCTGCTGGCATCCTTAGCAGGGGAGCCCGCTCTCTGCTTTCTCTGCCCAATACCCTAGGTTTGATTTGTGCATGAGGCCAGGGCAATGAGGCAACATTTGTGGGTCGTGAAGGACGGAGAACAACAGCAGCCTCCTTCCAAAGAGCTGCTACTTGTTAGGCAGCAGGAACTGAAATCCTGCATCCAATTCTGGCTCAGCTTCTGCCTTCGTTTAAACCCTGACAACAGGATGACTTCAGCCTGGCTGCCTGGATGTAATTAAAGGGAGAATTTGACTTGTCAGCTTAGTCCTTCTTTGCATATGCCAGATATGCAATCACAGAAGAGGAGTCAGAAGAACCTTAAAAATGACCCATCAAAAGTATTGGATGTTGGCACTGAAAAGAATTTCAAAAGATGGGTAGGACTGGTTGGCTTCAGAATACCTGCTCTGGCTATTAGTCCAAACTTGAAATATTTTGTGCTGTACTGGAGTGAAATTTTGAGATTTCTTGGAAATGCCAAATGACATTTTATTTTGACATCATAATTACCAACAATTTCATAACAAAGATTCAAAAGTCTGAATATTTCAGTCTTTGAAATAACTTGGTTAAATATTTTTCTGTTAAAAATTACAATGAAATATGTACATCTCAGTCACTATAACTGACTTGCTTTAGTAGAAACAGAAATGCCCAGAATATTTTAGAGGTGAATTTTCTAAAACTGCTCAGGCCATTTCTAACAACAGTAAGAAACCCCCAATGTTCATACAAAATGTTTCTTAAATATTTAAATTTCAAAAGTTTCCTTCCAGCATGAAATAAAGTACGAATTGGTGTAAAGAGTCTTTTATTATTCTTGTGTGTTGCCAGTGTCAGTCATAAACTTCTCACCAACATTAGACCTAGAAATGTTATTGGTCATCAAACTTCAAATATTACTATTCACAGAAACAAGCTCCTCATACTTTGAGATATTATAGTGTTACAGTGAGCAAAATAGTGATGTTCCTTTAAATAAGCTATTTGTAATTTTTCTACCAAACTTTCCAGAAATAGGAATAGTAGAAAGTACACTGTTATAAGTTGGGTTAAACTATATTGAACCCACAGGGCCTGGAAGAGACCTAGAATGCAAGCTTTTGAGTTCAACTGGGTAGAAAAAGATTTGGAGCTGTAAGCAGGGTAGCTGTCTCTGGGTATTTGATTACTGCTGTGCTTAAAAGAAAGTACAAAGTCCTGCTTCGTTAAACAAAATTGCATCAAAGAAGCTTGACTTTATTATCAATTTCTCCTAACTGGGAATAATGTAAATTATCTTGGCTACCTATTTGCGTCAGATGGGGTCACACTGGTGTCAGTGGGATGATCCTATTTCTGTGCAAAAGAAAGTACGAACATTATTCTGGTAAACCCATATGTAGAAAATAATGGGGCTGCTTCCAGAAATCACATTTGACCAGAAGGAATTAAACCTACAGTTAATTGGAATAAAAGCTGTAAACATCACAAGAGTTCAAGCAGGATCTGGAGGTTTCCTAGAAAGAGCTGCAAAAGATTGCAGGTGAAATCTCTATTGGAGCAACAATTATGATGTGGCCCAACATACTGAAAAGATAGACATTTCCAGTCTGAAATGGTAAAACAGAGGGATGAGATTACTAGCAACCTGATGGGCATTGACTGAAAGTTTATCTTCACAATAGGGCTGATGAAGCAAATTTTTGCTCAGCTTGGAACTAACAAATAAGCTGCAGCATGGACTTACAGAGCTAAAATGTTGGCTCCAAAAGGAAATCAAAAGGTTATAGCAGAAGTCAGCCACCTGGACACAGAATTGGGTCAGTCAGAGCTAAGAACAGACATTTAAAAAAACAGACCTTTGCAAAAAGTTTTCCACACTTGTAACCCACCAAAGCCTGGAGGGGAGAAGTTAAGCTGTCCTAGCTCAAATAATGCATAGATTTGCTCTTTTTGAAGGAATTATTCCTAAGGAGGTTTATTTGACTCAGTTCAACATCATAGACTAAAGAAATGGCTGAAGAGGAAAGGGGCTAGGGGAAGGTTTCCTAGCAGCCCACTTGAGTGGCCCAGGTCCAATGGTGATGCAGAATTCCACTCCCAGAAAAGAGACGACGGTCTTATTGAGTACAAGCATTAATATACAGTTTGGAGCCAGATATCTATCTGAGCAGACCATAACACAGCTAAGTGTCACAAGGTGTGAGAAAGAGGCAACCTTACCTGAACTGACAGAAGGCTCAGGGAAACTCCTGACATACCTGGACTTCCTGAATAAGTTAACAATATGCCTGCCTCTCAGCAGGTCAGACTTATAGATCAGAATCAGGAAAGAGTACAAAAGCACTTCTCAAAGGCAGAATATGCTATGGAATGAATCTGCCGGAAGAGTTTTTGAGGCAGATAGAAGCTGATCAGCATGAAACCTGCAAATGCAGCTTCTTTATTCTGCGTGCATGGAGGAAAAGAGAATTCTATTCTGCTTGGTGATATTTTTGCATGATTAGAAAAAGTGATACATTTAGCTTGTAAAGAAAGAAATATTAGTAACAATACAAAAATATAGAAAGCAGTCCAGTTACTGCTGGCACTGTGAAGAAGTTGGCCCTAAGAACTGTTAGGCTGGGGGTACTATAGGCGACTAATGAAAGCTGCTTTTCCAGCTTGGAAAACAGGAAGAAAACAAGCTGAAGAGTCAAAACTTGGAGGTACAAAGATCAGCTCTATGGTTTTTATGTAGATCGGGATAGTTAGCCGCAATAATGGGAGTTTGACTATGGAATGCATTGTATAGAAAAAGATGACACCTGCTTAAACTTACCAGTTGTTAGGTCAGACTTGCTAACATGCATAGGAAATGGGATCTTAAAAAACTGAACTGCTTAATTGGCCTCAAATGGACCCTAGGAAAGAGGAACAAGAACCTTTGCACAAATTGGGCTTCCACACCCTCAACATATATGTGGGTTTGTAAACGTGGAAAAAAAGTCTTTATATATAAGTTGAGACAGGGAAGCTATTTTAGTGGTGAGCAGAATGTGATTAAGCATCTTCAGAGTTGGAAAAGTTCTTGTGTTTGCTTCTTTTTTGGCCAACCTATATTTAAAAGCCCCTTCCCATCCTAGAAACATGCTAATGCTTAGGGTTTGGGGCTAGTATTGGCATACAAACAATAGACACGTGAAGGCTTGAAGGTACCTGAGAGCAGCTCCACCCTCACTCGCTGAAAGAAAATCAAGCTGAGGGTGAACAAATTTCAGGAAGTGAAATTATTCAGTCTGGCAGTGTGAAATTATCTTGACAGGGAAACAGGTAAATAGTTAAGCTTGTAATCTGTTAATTTATTTCTCTCTTCATTCTGAAAGGACTGTCACCATTTTAGGCTCCACTAGGATGATGGAATAAGAGAAGGCAGGGCACGAGTTATAGGTTGGATTAAACTTTGTTGAAAGGTAGGTTTCATTGAAGTTGGCTGTAAGAGACAGCTAGGCATATATTTCTGCCCCAAACAGAAGGCAAGGACAAGGCTACTCTGCTTAAACATGGGTTGAATGCTATTATGTTTGTGTATGCAAGTGTGTGTTCATGTGTGCATGCACTCACATACCTGTGAGTATGCTGGAAAAATAGTCCAAGTGGAGAAACAGAGGCAGAACTCAGATTGAGAAGAAAGCCTGAACCAATATTCATGTGTCGTTCTGGGAAAAAGCCTAATGCTTTTTGAACCAGGGTGCAAGCTAAATGAGGTAAGCAAAGAAATTGTTTGTGTTTGGTTCCTCCTGTATTCAGGAAATAAGGACTTTGTGCAGTCCTACAAATAAAAAAGAATTGTATCAAGATTTCTTGACTCCATTAAGAATTTCTCTTCCTAACTGGAATCACCCAAGGGGTCACAAATGTTCAGTTAGCTGCTCTGGTCAACTGATCTGGTTTGCTTATATGTAAGCAGATGTCTGTATTGGCACTTCTACTGTAAGCTGCTGTGGCAGGAGGTCCTAGGGGGATGGGTATGCCTATCTCCTGCCACAAAACTGGTCCAGAGCTTTTTAGTACCAAAACCTGTATGTCTTTCCTAAACAATAGCTTGTTCAATCCTCAGTCTTTTCCAGACATGCTCAGAAACACATTGTGGTCTGAAACATGGTATTAAAGTGCAACTCAGCCATGACAACTAACTCTGTAGGAGATAGTATTAAAAGTAGGCTTTCAATTCCAACCTACAAAGGAACTACTTCAACTCCTTCTGTATGTTTTTCTATTAGATTTTTCTGCAATCAAATTTTATTTTAATTATTTCTTTTCAGCTCTAAGTTCTTGCTTGCTAAAGATTGTCACTCAAGAGAACATTATTTTTAAATGATATAAAAGTGATTTTTAAACAGAGGATGGGTCCCAGATTATGAGGTCATCTTTAGTTTTTCCTTATTATTCTAATGCATTCAGAAAGGCTTGCTATTCCTTCACAAGACTCCACTACACAGAGGAGAAAAGAAGGCAAAAATGAACTGCTTATATAAAACACGAGAGCTAGAAGTTTGAAATTGACATGCAGCTGTTAAAATACTTTAACTTACTCATGCATATCCTAGTGTTAAGTCTTTTCGAGCCCAAAATTGGAGCAAGCTATTCTTTTGGTACAGATAGGATTTAAAAAGCTCCATCCTCCTCCTCATCGCTTTGCTGATCCCTATAATTGACTGGGAAGAATGCAATAGAAATGGAATCAGTGCCTCGCAGGAAAAAGGGGGTGGGGGTGGAAATCAACACTGACTATAACAGTGCATTGTCAAAACCAGTGATCAGCTGAGCTGAAGAAGCCTACATGTCCATTGAACAGAATTATGCTTCCTGCATTCTTTGTAAAGCTTCGTTCTCTGAACTTGTACTCTTTAAAAGTCATCTGCTTTATCCACATTTTAGTTTTATCATGTGATTTGACATAGCCAAATTTTTGTGTAATCTTTTATTTAGTTCTACTCAGCAGTTTTAAACTGAAGAAGTCATTGTGTGTTGCACTTTTGTTAAAGGTAAAAAGTAGGAGGGCTTAATTAAACATACTTTTCATAGATTTTATAAAAAAAGATGACTTACTTAAAAACCTGTCATTATTTAAAATAATCGGAATATTCTGGAAATATTTCAGTAATAATGCTTTGAATACTAATTTGAAATTCAAAGAGAGAAACAAAATATTCTGGGTGGATGTTTTGTTACCTGTGTTTAGCAAAGAGCAAAAGCAACACATTAATTTAAAAGATTGCTATCATTCCTATCATTCTAAAAATAAATTCTTACATGATTTTCTTTAGCTAATGATTTTGCACCACTCTCACAAAGTAACTAACTTCTAGATAAGTTTTGACTATACATTTAAAGCTGGCAATTCATGGAGAATAGTTTCAGTGCTACTGAGAGGAGGTGACAAACTTTATAGCAGCTGTGTGCTCTTAAAATTAGGAGAGAGAATGCAAGGCAAGTGTAAGACACACATTGGAATGATGCAAGGGTCTTGTGGGAGTCTCGATAGGTTATAACTTTAAAAAAAGCATAGATTCCACACAAAGAGAGCTACTCCAAAAAGGTGGCATAGGTGGCCTAACTTAAGGCTTGTCTGTGTGCAGTTTGTTCACTCATTTAATCGGTGCAGATTCGTTTTTAAAATCAAATCTAACTGCCTTTAAAGGAGAATGAATTGGTGCAAGCACATTCAGAGTGTTCAGTCATCCACTTAGTTGTAACAAACCTTGCAGAATTTTTACAGCTAAGTGGGCGGGCACTATTGGTTGTCTTAAAATTAAAAGACTCAATTGCAGTCTTAAATAATAAAAGAGTAGATATGTTTAATAAAAGAGTAGATGTTACAACTGAAAGAGTAGATGTTACAGTAGTGGCACCACTCAACAGCTGCCTCCATCACTAATACTTGGAGCAGCACTGATGCCAATGCTGGCAGAAAATATTTCAGATGAGAGCTTAATATAGAACAAGTTTTCTATCTTTTTATTTCTCTTCATTTTTATCTAACTTTCAGTCTGTCTTTCTCTTCACTTAGACACTCAGTCTTTTTTGTGACTTTCTGTTCTTGAGTCTTATGGTGTCACTGTCTGTTTCTTCAACGGAAGTACGCATGGAGCAAAGGAGAAAAATAAGAGAGGGAATGGGAGGGTGGGATACAGCACTCAGACATTTAAGCTCTAGCAGCCATTCATTCTGCGCACAGAAAAATATAAAGGACAGGGCAGATCAAGGAGCCCTGTTGTAGTTGCACCCCCTTTGATTCCTGGTCCACCCAAAGTTTAAAATCAATTGCCTGCCGGTAGCAGTAGCATTTCTATTCTAGCAGCACTAAGGGAGTCAGGGGACTTCATGGCTCATTACAGAGTTCTTCAAAACTCGTCATTCCACAGGTGTTAATGACCCTCTTTCCTTTCTGATGGTCTTGATGTTTGTCAGTACTTAGTTAAAAATGCCTCGGCACAGTGGAATTTCTCGGCACAACTCAATTCCTCGGTGCGACAGATTCCTCAGTGCAGTAAGAAAACCCTGGTGCAGTGAACAAACCTAGAATGAGCGCAGCCTAATAGCTGCGCGATCAGTGCATGCAGCAGAATCCCCAGCTCATGCAGTCTGTTCAGCACACCAAAAGGACTTAATCCTATTGGCTATTCAAACTGTATAAAAGCGAAGCCCGCTGAAAAGGAGGAGGAGACCCACACAATATTGGAGAGGCCTGATCACCCTCATCGGAGGTCCTGCGTCCACGATATCCCTTCCCTCTGGAAGCCCCGATCATGACCGAATACATCATTCAGATGTGCGTACAGCTCTCGAGTACCCCGTAATTCTGGTTTTGAAGCTGCTGTAAAGGGAACTGCTGGCGCGAAAGTGTAAGAAAATACTTGGTGCAACTTTTACGGAGGTGCCTACACTGTGTACATCGACAGTGCTAGTCTGTGTACTTTGACAGTGTAAGTAAAGCTATCTCAGTTTAACCAGTATGTGTTCGTGCCTAATTCTGCTCCATCGGTCGAAGTACCCACCTGCCGTCTGGGCTCGTGGCCACAACCCTGCCAACTATACTTGGCCCCCACATGGCATCACGAACAGGATCCGGGGAAGACACTATGGAGTTAGAATTAGTTGAGAATTGCCCCTGGCATAATGGGAGATGTCATGTGTTGATGCTGTGGAACTAGGCGCACACATCGCCTACCACCAGGAGGGTGGAATGGGTGAAAGACTCGTCAGTGGTTACCTCTCGCTGGAAGGGGAAGAGGGAACTACGAAAGAGTGGGAAGTACATCTTCATCCCGGGGCGTTCTGATGTGCGATGAGCAGTGAGCGAGTTCTATTTAGATTCTGAGAGGAAGGGGGCACCGAACCCTTCGCTGGAGCAAAGCCGAGCGAAGTAAGCCTGACCCTCAGCCAGGAGTTCACCCGCTGTAAGTGATGCGTGCAGGAGGGTGGAGAGCCAGTGCTGATTGATTCCCTAACCCTGGCACCTGAGTTGAGAGACCACAAGTTTCTTTCTGAGCTCCATGAAAATTTGGAGGCAGAAAGTCACACCGCGACTGAGTGGACCAGCCCGAAATATGAAAAGGGGAGAATGTTAAATGTGATGCTCCACACGATCAAAACTTTAATGTGGGAAAAGGCAGATTTGGAAGCCCAAGTGCTCACAGCCGTCCAAGCGGCTAAGCAGACGGCAGCAAAAGAAAACCCCGGTCTACCGCCATTTCAAGATGGCACCGAGAGAGAAGGGAGCCACCCGGAGAACCCGGAAAAGAAGGGCAGAGCTTCTGGTGAACGGGCGGGAGTCCAGCTGATGACTCTGTCCCCCCGAAAGAATGTCGCTCTCAGCGACCCCTCACCATGGAAAGGGGGCAACGAACAGAGAGCTGTACCCGACTCTCCCACTGGATACAGTGACAACTCTGACAGCCACTCATCCTATGGCAATGGTCAACCGAGTACTCAATGTGCATAGTGCAGTCTGCGCTGCTGCTGCCACCTATCACGCCCGTACCTGGACTGAATTACAAGAATTGTGCAAGAAGTCAAAGATAAGGACTGAAGAAAGTCTGGCTATGTGGCTAGGACACCTGGTTGTGGAGTTTGGGTCTGACCTGTTAGACCTAGAATAGGCAAGTTTCCTAACCAGACAAGCCTCGTGGAGTGGAGGACACACCATCGACATCGATATAGTGACATGCAATGTCCACTGGCCCATCCCACTACCAGCGCTTGTTGCAAGCCAAGTCAGCCATAAGTCTCATGCATGGCACGACGGCCGTCCATCAAAGGTCAATGTAGAGCAGATTTTGTTAGCGGCAATAGGAATTTTGTTTTGTTCCTGGAACTCCAGAGCACATGCACTGGGGCTGACACCACCCCAACAGAGAGGACCGTGACCTCACCATCACCTGCGAAATCCTGGAGCTGTTCCGGTAACGCTCAACGGCGTAGAAGCCTGTGTTGAGGTTTATGGAGGAAGGAGTGCCATCATTCTTCGAATTCTCCTTAACCCATTAGCTGGACAACCTGTGGGTGATCTTTTGCGTCAACTCCCACGATTGCAAGCCCTCATGAAGCTGGACATAAGAACGTCCAGTGACTCGGAGCATCGATCCACTGCATGCCCGCATGAGTCTGACTCTTGACGACCACAAGTGTTGCCGCAGAGAACGCCAGAGGAGCGAATCATGTTCGGATTCCTCCTACATCACTCTAGGCTCACAAAACGTCAGTTGCGAATTTTGGGAGACGCGGGCCAATGGAAACTGGCATATGAACTGGGTTTCCGATATCCAGCAGAGCCAGACGATGAGTCATCTTTTTGAGCATGGAATGTATTAGTAATACTGTAATGTAAGTTAGTTAATTGTTCAGAGAATTTTTTTTCACAGGTCCAGAATACGTGCCAAAGCCAGACCTAGAGAGAGAGAGGGAAAGAACACCCCCCGAGAAGAAAGGGCTTGACATGTGACATCATCATGACACCCACCGACGTCCTTAGAGTTGAACTTTTTGTAACTAATATAATTATGTGTGTTTGTGTTTTCATTGGTTATTGTTTAATTCGATCCATTGAGAACTAACTTGTTTCATTATCTGCATTTTGTGTATGCCCATTTACCGTATGAACCCCTTGGGCAAGACGATGACTTGACCGACTTGCATGTGCTCCAATTCCAGCTGTGCTGTCGGCAAGAGGGCATGTCAGTACTTAGTAGTTAAAAATGCCTTGGCACAGTGGAATTTCTTGGCACAACATGATTCCTCTGTGTGACAGATTCCTCGGTGCAGTGAGAAAACCCTGGTGCAGTAAACAGTTCCCTCCAAACCTAGAATGTGCACAGCCTAATAGCCGCGTGATCAGTGCATGCAGCAGAATCCCCAGCTCACGCAGTCTGTTCAGCGCACCAAAAGGACTTAATCCTATTGGCTATTCGGGCAGTATAAAAGCAAAGCCCGCTGAAAAGGCGAAGGAGACCCACACAATATCAGAGAGGCCTGATCACTCTCACCGGAGGTCCTGCGTCCACGATATCCCTTCCCCCTGGAAGCCCCCATCACGACCGAATATATCATTCAGATGTGTATAGAGCTCTCGAGTTCCCCGTAATTCTGGTTTTGAAGCTGCTGTAAAGGGCAGGTGCGAAAGTGTAAGAAAGTATCTGGTGCAACTTTTACAGAGGTGACTACGCTGTGTACATTGACAGTGTGAGTCTGTGTACTTTGACAGTGTAAGTAAAGCTATGTCAGTTTAACCAGACGTATCTGTGCCTAATTCTACTCCATCGGTCGAAGTACCCACCTGCCTTCTGGGCTCGTGGCCACAACCCTGCCAACTATACTCAACCCCCACAATGTTCAACTAATCTAACTAAATTTTCTTCTGTATTCCTGCTGTTTGCTTGCTGCTCCTGGTAATGTAGCTCCTATTTCATAGCTCTGTAGGTGGTTTTTAGCAATAGCTAAAAACATTAACTCTGGTGTGTGAATAACTTTGAGTGAAGCATGGATACATTGTAAAGATGCACAGGAAGGCCAGATTTTATTTTATGAAGCTGAGAGATTAATTCTAATAACTGCAGAACTAATGAAACAACATCTTTTGATTATTTTTGTCTAGCTGTGTCTTTTAAACATAATACATGATAAAGCAAATTAATGAAAATTCCAATACATTTATATTTGTTTTTGCTCCAATCTTAAATGGAATAATATAAGCTCTCAGTCCCTAGCTTATTTCTAAAGACTCTAGGGGATGCTTTTTGTTGATAAAATTAATGTGATAAAATTATGCAGTATGTTATATGAGATGGTGCACTACTTTATCTACACCCTGCTTTTCAAAAGATCTTAGATCAGCAGTTCCCAAACTGTGGGTCAGGACCTCAAATGGGGTTGCAGCATCAGTGGTTGGGGTTGTGAGATTTCTGTGCCCACAATTGGGCACAGAATTGCAATGGGACTGAACCAGCTTCAGGCAGGAGCTTCCTCTGCAGCCCAGTGGGCAAGACCAGTGCAGGAGGAAGCACTGCATCACCATGTCTGCCAAGATAAGGTGCAGCAGTGACGGTGGTGTGGAGTTGTGCCCCTGCTGCTGCTGAGTGGGCAGGGTGCGCCTCAACCTTGCAGCCATGGTGGTGCAGCGCTTCCTCCCATGCCAGGTCCTGCCTGCTGGGCTATGGAGCCCCGTGGGGGGAGGACAGCAAGGCAATAAGCCCCAAGCCCACAGCAGGCAGCCTGCATTCTTCCTCTCTCCCCAGGCTGTTCTTTGGCTGTGCCACCCATAGGGGAGGGGACAGAGGGAGTGGGGGCAGGAACCAGGCTCCATACCCTGCTCTGGCTGCAGCAGCTGCTGTCTCCTGTGGGTAGCAGCTGGGGCTTGGGTGCTGCTGGGGGAGGAGGTGGGGGGCTGCAGGCCCTGGTTCTGGGGTACCTGGGGGTAGTGGGGAGGAAGAGGCACCAGCAGGAGCTGTGGGTTGGGATTGAGAGGCACTGGCAGGGCCAGGGGGCTGTGGGTTAGGAGTGAGTGGAGTCTGGGGGCGTTTGGGGGCTGCAGCTTGGGAATGAGAGGTCATGCTGAGGAAATGGGTCATAAATGGGGTCATGCTAAGGAAAACTTTGGGAAGCACTGTCCTAGATTCCTAGATCTGCCCATGTAGAGGGAACATTTTCTGGAAATGATGACTTGCAGGACTTGCCTACAAGGGGATGAGAATTACTTTGTAATGGCTTGTTTTGACAAAGTCCATGTAACTCAATACCTTAGTAAACGTATCTGATGAGGAGATACTGCAATGTGTGTATTATTGTTGGAAACTGCCATAATTTACTCACACTAAGGTAATTAATACTCCCTACACTGCTTTGCACCCTGCCTGAATTAGCCAGTCAGCTTAACTGTGTGTCCTCTCCTACTCTGAGGTCATGGTGACCAGATATCACCTCTCTGTTTAAAAGCTGGCATGCAGCCAGGTTTGCTCTATTTGTACTTGCACATGCTAAGAGTCAGCATTTTTCTCAGCCTTGTGTCATGCCTCGTCATGTGTCCAGCTGGAGCCATGCAGAAGTTCTGGATGTCCTTGCTCTGAGGTGAGAAATGAAGGCTCAGGAAGTCCTGGAATTCAGACATCAAGGCTATCCTGGATAAAACTAAGGATCTGGAGATGGATTACAAGAAAGTAAATGGCAAAAAAACTGGGCCAGCAGTAGTTCTTGAGCCACTCAAGAACAAGCTGGACACAATATTGGAATGAGACTCCAGCACTTGCCTAGTATTCTGGACACTGCCAATGCATACAAGGTCTCTGAAAACTGTCAAATTCATGACTCAGTGAACATAGGAATGCTTGAAAGCCAGAAGTTCTTTGGCCTGACTGAGGCCTCATTGAGACTGACCTGGTCCCCTAGCTCCTGAAGCCCAGTGCCAGCCAGCCTGCAGTCTTTGAAAGCGGCCTGACTACCAACAGCACTGCAGAGGAGACAGGTAAACATTACTCTATTTGTCTTTATTTTAAGTCATTAGTATTACATAGGTAGGTAGGTTGAAGTTCAAGTGCCTATGAGTACTTGGAGAACACCTCAAAAAGTGGGATGAGACCTGATTCTCATCTCAAGTGCTTCATAAGCAACCCAACACCCTAT
Organism: Caiman crocodilus; assembly: GCA_030014935.1. Classification (NCBI taxonomy): domain Eukaryota; kingdom Metazoa; phylum Chordata; order Crocodylia; family Alligatoridae; genus Caiman; species Caiman crocodilus. The sequence goes on from JAGPOW010003685.1 coordinate 40,990,712, forward strand.
CCACCCAGATCCACCCTATCCACAAGCTCCCCTTCAACTTATGCATTAAACTAAACAAGATTTGCTCTGGAGCTGGATGCTTTAATGCCACACTTTATAAGACTGGCTTAAAGGACAATCCAATATGTGAGTGTGGTGCTGCACCACAGACTGCTGACACCCCCTGCATGTGTACAGAGCACCCGCACACCCAGGATGAGGACCTGTCAAGCATGAATAATAAAGCAGTTGTGTGGCTCTGCCACATTAATGATGTGTAGAAGAGGAAATTAAGTATATGAGAGAAGAGAAGATTAATATTACATGTTGATGTACACTTGGCATTTATTCTTATTCCTGGAGCTAATGCCTCCAATTTATATAGATATAAAACCACCACTTTCTCAGCTGCTTCTTAAGTACTCCCTGTTAAATTACCCCATAAGCTTGGCAACAGCTAGGATGTCAGCCATGGTCTCCTTCTCCTTGCTAATAAACCTCCATGCCATCTTTTCAAACAACAACTGTGCCCAAATGGATCTAGTATTACAAGGCAGGACTGTTTTTTCTACCACTTCCAAATAAGTAGGTGGCTCCACTCTTAGTCATGCAAAATATCAGGTGAGACCATTCTGGTGAAATGCATAGCTTACTGGTTTTCCTTTAGCCTTTCAGAATAGATCCTGTCTTTTGCAGGCAGTCCTAATATGGTAGGACATATCCCTGGTCTGTCACCAGACAGCAAAGAACAAACATGAGTATTAGCCTGATTATCAAATCCCTTGCAGTTTACTACCATCTCACCTTCACAAAATGTTGTGAATTAATGTTCTGACCACAGAATCACAAGTGTGAAATGCAGTTCAGAGAACAGCCATCTAACATGCCCTGAATGATCCTCCAGGACACCTCTTTTATCAACTGCTTAACATCTGGCAAACTGAATTTAGAAAAAAAAAAGAAATGAGAAAATGTTCATTGATACTGTCAGAGCTCCTGAAGACAGGTCTACACTGCTTCTTGATTCTCCTGCCATTAGGAAGCATAGCATCTCTCACCAGTTCCTGAAAACCCAGAAACCAGGCCATGAAGCCAAACTAGGGACATTCTCTTCTTCAGGGCTCTCAGGTGTCCCCAGAATACTTGGGAGGAGGGGATGTGGGTGGGAGGATGTTCTTTACCACCTTGTTTCCAAGTTTGGCACAGACAGAGTGGGAGCAGGTAGATGGGGCTGTGCTTTCCTTCAGTGCACTCAGGAGTGCTGTGGAAACAATATGGAAATACCTGAAGTATTCCCACATAGTTAAAGTGCAGCCCCAAATCTTAAAAATTCGCAAAGAGAGTGACAAGTCTTGAAGGCATTTGTGCACAGATTCTCAGTTTTAAAATAATACTATACATGTATTTGGGTTTATAGCCCCAATTTTAAATAAAAATATAAATAATATTTCTATCTATATGTGTTTATAGATGTTTAAATATATATACACATATAAATGCTCAGATTTATATGCATATTGCACAAACAGATAATTAGATGATGTGTAGATATCTCTGCCAAATAACAAAAATTATCATCTTAAAATCATTCCTTATATGGAATCACAGTTTTGGACATCTAAATTCACTAATCAGTTTTATAAACCAAAGTTATATATAGATAGAACAGAGACAGACATACAGAAAGAGAGACTCTGGTTTAGTTTTATACTATAAACCTAAACTTAAGTGGTTTGCAAACACACCCAAAAGTATTCTAAGTGCTTATTTTTGATACAGAAGTAGTAGTTATATAAGAGAAAGAATAGGGAGGGAAATAACAATGATGTAGGTAAATTATTTAAGTTGACTAACTAAAAATTCAGTTTAACAGGTAAGATTTTGAGATTCTATCAGTCCAGAAGAAGACAAATGAGGACACTAAGGGTATGTCCCCACAAGTGGGAATGTGCATTTCCCCAGAGACAAATAGCAGTGGCACATTTGTGCTGCTCCACTTTTTTCTCTGTGCTTTTTTGGATTTCCCAGCACATAATTTTGCCACTGTGCTGTAAATAATGCAGTGCAGTAGACCAATTCACATGCATTATGTGCATCTTGCGGTACCTCAGAAGCCTTTGAGACTCTTTAACACACACATTCTCACTCATGGGGGGATTTGGCCTAAGGTGCTGGTTTAGATTGTATATCTTTCTTCTGTGATTTATCTCTAATCAAGTGCTGGTATGAACTAGATTGCCTAAATGTCTTTGTCTAAATCATAATGAATGGTAGCTGTATCAATCAGAATATAAATCAAAGGGCAAATGCAGCAAAAGATAAATAACATATAGAAAGGAAGCCACCTTAATTTGATTAGGCAGAAGGATAACTTCTGTGTAGATTAGTTGTAGAAACTAATATAATTTTAGAAACTAATATCACTAAGAAACTTAAATATTGTTTTGATTCTATTTTATTTTAACTTTAAATGACCATTCTTCCCTGAACTATTAAAAGATAGTTACTTCAGAAATGGAGTGATCTATATCTCCCCTATCTGGAATAAAAAGTTTTGCCCAGTTAGCTGCTGATTATTTTTTTATATGACAATAGCACTTAGAAACTCCTGTTAGGATCACAGGTCATTTCACTGGGCATGGTATAAACACATGGAAAGACAATGTCTGTGAACTGATGACTTTATAATTCAAGGTCCCACATCTGCAAATAATAGCAGAGACAGACAGCTGTGATCATACAGAGCAGCACTGAAAGCAAAGAAGCCCCTTTCAGACACAGCAGACTTACCATACAACGTACTATCAACTGTAGGATCAAGGCCTGGATGCAATTCCTGACACTACAGTCTAATATTCTAAAGCATTTTCAGACTTTACTTTAAAATACTCATCAGTGAATTTATCTGACACTGCTGGAAATGAGAAAATAACTGCTGCATTGGGAAGTACTGATATCTTGCCTTGGGGCAGAACAATGAGAATGAGATAAGTGATCGTTATGTTTGACCAAAGATTCAAAATGGGACCATGAGAGAGTATTAAATCCCAGATCGGCTTCAAGAATAAACTCTTGTTTTTTCCTTTCTCATTATTCCATGCAACATCAGGGCACGGGCTCTTCTTTCAAATAAATGTCTAGAACCTGGTAAGAGATGTATTTGATAAAAATCTCCTTTCTAGTGCCAGCATATTTAAGCTTTAGCTATCTTAGTACTGCAGAGAATGATGTCCTTTAAACAAGAAAATACTCTGGGGGAAAATATTGTTGACCTCAGAGAGTATATTAGAGGGATAATTAATGTGAGAAGTATTTTTCTCTCACAATAGTGAATTCAAAGAAAAAAATGCACTTCCTTGGGGGCTAAACGGTTTGCAAATCTGGGCTATGTAGAGTTCTGAAAGCAACAAATTGGATTTACAGCCAGATCTAGATAGAGGCATATCTGTGTGATAATTTCATCTCATTTAATCCTACACAGGACCTATATCTATGCATTATATATAGGCTTGGCAGGATTCAATTTTTATCAGTAAATGTTGATAAACATTGATTTCATCTTACACTCAGAGACTGTATGAAAAATATTTTCATCATTAATAATCAAAGTTTATAGAAAGAGGATGTAAGAAAAATGATGGTTGATGGAATGTGTGATGAAAGAGGGAGCAGTCCTACAGAACCATTTTGACTGTAATTTGGATGGCAACTCCCAGAAACCCCAGGGGACTGGGAACAAAGAAAGCGACAAATTGGATGAGGGAGCTATGGACGAGCAGAGCTGGCACTAATGGTATCTCTACCACTCAGGTGGTGGCAGTTTTACACTACCTGTGTTTGTCTTGGTGGATGGCTAAATTGTACTATAATAATACTATGCTGTCATTAATAAATTGTTTGCCACCTGCACCTCTAATTTCATACAATCTTGAAAATGTAAATTGATAACTGTTGCGGGGCACCTCGCTGCCCCAGGCCTAGAGAGGGGAAAGCTGCTGGGGAGAAGCCCTAGCAGTTGATAAGGAGCACAGCTGTAAGTTGCCTGGGCAACAAATGACCGCACCTGACAGTGGTCAGCTGACCGGAAGGGGCAGGGCCTAGCTCTTATAAAGCCCAGAGCCAAGGCCAGGCTGGCAGTTTCCTGCCAGCAGGAGCAGGAGCAGGAGCTCTGGGAGAGAGAATGTGAGTGCAGCTCACGAGAGCTCTGGAAGCTTGAGCAACGAGGCAAAGTTATAGCCAGGTGGTTTATGTTGTTATGGCCAGGTGCCTTATGTTTCAGTTACAGCCAGGAGGCTTGTGTTTGTTTTGTAAGTGTTTGTAAACCAGTGTTTTGGGTGAGGCTATTAGGATTTGGAGGAGGCCTCGGAGGCAACCCCCACCAGCGGTGTGGGGACCCCAGTGCCAGTTTGGGCGTAGCATGCCCCAGAGAGGTGGCAGCATTTGAGGAAGCCCAGTGTGGGCACAGCTACTGCCACTGAGGGTGCAGCATCCTCATAGGGGCCCACAAGGTGTGGGGCCCTAGCGCCAGGGAAGGCACAGTCTAGCGGCAGTGAGGGCACAGCAGCATGGGGTGTGTAGACCCCAGCCCAAGAGGGGCAATACTTGAGAAGCCCAGGATGGGCATGACAAGCCGGTAATAGGCTAGTGCTGCGGTAGGCTTCTGAGAAGGGCGGGGTGCTGCAGTTGTCCCCGGGCGAAGGGGATAGTAGCATGGTTGGGCCCGGAGAACAGAGGATAGCAGCACGGTGGGCCTGAAAGACTGGAGGCTTGATATGAAGTCCCAGAGCGGGCAAGGGTCCCTAAGCGCAATGACGCTTTGGAGAAGGCCCAGAGTGGGCAAACATGCGGAGGAGGCATGAGGGAGCGGGCTATGTTACAGAGGAGGCCCGAGAGAGCGGGTGTGCATTTGACAAACCAATGTCCAGTACATCTGCGAGGCTTGGGGTGTGGTATTAGGGGTTGGTAGGAGCCATGCATGGCCCTAAGGCCAGGGTGCCTGGAAAGCACCCATCATACAGGGAGACACCCCAGTGGGTCCGGGAAGACATGGGGACAGAGGTCCTAGCTGACCGTGCCCAAGGAGACGTGAGGCAGTCTCCCAACTTTATATAAACATCAAAGACATGGTGGGCAAGAATCTGAGGGTGCCCTTGGGCTGACATGGCATGGGTAGGGGTTTTAAGGAGATCACGGCCCTCCTGAAGGTCCCTGCTGTGACGATAACAATTGAAATAAATACTTAAAAATAAACAAAAATCTATACTATCTGTTGAAATTATTTTTAAAAAATTGAATTCTGCCAAGCCTAATTATACTTTATGTAATTTCCAAATCAGCTTTTAAATCAGCCAGAGATGCAGCATGTTTTAATAATCCAATAGATTATGAAAACATGGATCACAAAATTTAATTTTATACATAATTACTGTGAATTTAACAGTGACCAATTCATCAAAAATCATGGGACTAGCCATCCAAATATATCCAAAACCAAACAGTTTTAATCAGATACTATTCACTGACTGTAAAACTTTTTAGTTCTTTTCGCTTTTTTGCTTTTTGGAATTGAAGCATGGCATTTTGGATTTTCTCTCTTCTATTCACAGTAAAAAAGAAACACTTTGAGTATCAGGTACTAAACAAAAAGGTCCTGAGCTGAATTAGCTCTAAAAATAAATGCTGTCAAATATATCTTATCAACAAGAAGTTAAAGACACAAAGTTGTTTCTTAATGATATATCTTTTAAATATAGTAAGCCAGATTTCTACAGCTGAAGTCAGTTGCATACAGTCAGTCATGACACAGTTATCTTTATATTGTTTACTACATAGTGCTATTAATATATAAAATAACCTACTATCCTCAAAAAGGTTCTGGTCCAGCATTTATTACCTCCTATTTCTTTGCAGTTCTTACAAATATTCTTTAACGCTATCTGCATTAATAGGCTAGTGGACACCTGTCTCGGGTACTAATCCAGTGGTTACAGTGAAGTTAATGAAAAAACCCCTACCACTGACTTAAATGATCTGTTGGTTCAGTTCATAAATCTTCTCTTAAAAACAAACAAATACCCTTCCCTCTCCCAAAACCAACCAGTTAACAAAAAATGCCCCACCAATTATTTCTTTGCCTTTATACCAGAAAATATAGTTTAACATCATCCTCAATATAATCTAGAATTATGAAATAATCTATAAATCAGCAGAAATGACTTTAATGTGTTCAGAACTCAAGCTTCTAATATTATGGCCCTGAACCTATGCCTAGGCAATTAGCAAATATGGATAGTCTGAATCATATTAGAAGTAAGACAGCTTCATTTTCACTACAGTATTTCTCTATGCTTAAGCTTAGGCCTCTAATGATAGAGTGTAGTATAACTGACCCTGAAAAGTTATAATTTAAACTGTCATAGCAACTGCAGTTTAGGTTACAGCAAAGCTGATTATAGCAGCTTATTGTAAACATGAAAATAAAACCACAGAGTAGGTCACATACCATCTTTTATGGGATGGTATGTAGCGAAAAAGTACAGGATACCTTGACACAATTTAGCATAAAGGAAAGTAAAATCAACAGAATGCTTAACTAAAGGCACACTTGGCTCCTAATTTCTTTATTATAAGTGTGTGCATGCGCATATATATATTCACATCACATCCACCACATACATGGAAGTGACATGCGATAAAGTACAGTAACTAACCGCATGCTTATAACCACCATGCCATCTCCCCAGGACTTCTGCTAACATTCCAAACTGCTGAGCAGCTTCAAGCAGCTGCTGCTTTTTTATATTATCCTGTCAGGGAGATATTTCTTCCTCCCTATTCCAAAATTTCTTACCCAACGTTACACTTTTTTGAGGTTCTGGTTGGGCAATATTCAGATTTTCTAGATATAACTATATTAAAATTTCAAAAGTTGAGTATCTAACTTGATGGTGCTTTAATCCTTTTGAGAAGTAAAGATTCCTAATGGCATCTTTTTTCAGTCCTGAAAGGCCCAGAGATACTAGCCCAGGGATTAGCAACATTTTTGGGCAGAGTACCAAAACCACCCCAACCTCAACTTGTAATATGTAGGCATGCCAGGGGTGGATGGCAGGGGAGCCGTGAGGGGCCCAGTCCTTGTTGTGGTAGTGCCATCCCAGTCCCTTCCCTGCCATCTGCCTAGAGGCAATAAGCCAGGCTGGGACTCTGCAGACCTTGGTGTAGTGGCTTGTAACCTCCCCACTGCTTCCAGTCCACCTGCCCCTGCTCCAGCTCAGGCTGAGCTAACCCCAGCCCACAGCTCCGTCCCTTTCCCTCCTGCAGACAGCACTAGGGGTGGGGCTGGGCTGTATCCTACACAGGGATTTGTCCCTGTGTCATACAAAGCCCTGATCATACACAGGTATTTGTCAGGACATGGCTGTAGAGTACTTTGAAGGGGCTAATTATACAACAAATGTCACTTTTGTCAGATAGTCAGCTCATGTTTAAAAGATTTTCTTCAGAATTATAAAAAGCTAAAAGGGAAAATCACACCAGCTAGGGTACAGAATGAGCAGAGTTCAAATGACCACCTTCCTACTATTGCTGTAGAACTGGTGTGTGATCATTTAAAGAAATTGATCCTATATAAGTCAGCAGGGCCAGATGAACTTCATCTGAGTCCTGAACGAGCTAGCTGAAGTAATCACGGAACCTCTGGTGAATCTCTTCCAAAACTTGTGGTGCTCCAGGGAGGTCCCCAGGGACTAAAAAAGGGCCAGTGTTGTGCCCATTTTCAAGAAGGGGAAGAGGGAAGACCTGGGGTAACTATAGGCCAGTTAGCCTAACTTCTATCCCAGGGAAAATCCTGGTAAAATTCATTAAGGAGTCTATGTGCAATAGGTTTGCAGAAGGTAAGATTCTTTATGGCAGCCAGCATGACTTTGTTGTGGGCAGGTCTTGTTTTACCAATCTCATCTCTTTTTATGGTCAAGTGACTGTCCACCTAGATAAGAGAGAGGAGGTTGACATTATGTACCTCAACTTCCAAAAGCTTTCAGTCTGGTATCCCACAATGTTCTTGCAAGAAAATTGGAAGACTGTGGGCTTAACTGTGAGACAGGTGGGTAGGAAACTGGCTGCAAGGTAGGATCCAGAGAGTTCTAATGAATGGATCTGTGTCATTTTGGTGGGAAGTGGCCGGTGGTGTCCCATAGGAGTCAGTGCTTGGTCCAGTGCTATTCAACATAGCAGGTTTAGGCTGGACATTAGAAGGCAGTACTTCACAGTCAGGGTGGCTAGGATCTGGAACCAACTTCTAAGGGAAGTGGTGCTGGCTCCTACCTTGGGGGTCTTTAAGAGGAGACTTGATAATTACCTAGCTGGGGTCATATGAGCCCAGTATTCACTCCTGCCCAGGGCAGGGGTCAGACTTGATGATCTACTCGGGTCCCTTTTGACTGTACATCTGTGGAAACTATGAAACATGTTTATCAATTATTTGGATGTGGGGGTGAAGAGCTCACAGGCCAAATTTGCAGGTGACACTAAATTATGGGGAAGTGTGGTCATGCTTAAAGATAGGCTGCAGATACAGGTAGACCTAGACAGGCTTGCAAGTTGGGCAGACTCTAACCAGATGAAGCTCAACATCGAGAAATGTAAAGTGCTCCATCTGGAGATGAACAATCCCCTGCATACCCACAGGCTTGGCAAGGTCAACCTGACCGGCACTACAAATGAATGGGACCTGGGTATAATAATAGACCACAGTATGAACATGAGCCAGCTCTGTGATGCTGTAGCCTGCAGGGCCAACGATACCCTGGCATGCATCAATCAATGCATCTCCAGCAGAACCAAAGAAGTGCTGAGAATTCCCACTCTACTCGGCATTGGTGAGACTGCAGCTGTAGTACCACGTCCAGTTCTGAGGGCTGTACTTTGACAAGGACATGGTAAACTTGAGAGAGGCCAGAGAAGAGCCACTTATATGATCAGAGACATGCATGGCGAGCCATATGAGGAAAGGCTGAGGGATCTGGGATGCTTCAATGAGAAAAAAACAAGGCCGAGAGGGGACTTAGTAGCAGCTTACCACTACAACAGAGGTGTACATCAAGGGCACAGAGAACAACTGTTTACCAGGGCATCCTTAGAGAAAACTAGGAGTAATAGTCAAACTCCTAGAAGACTGTTTCAGGCTCACCATTAGAAAAAACTACTTCACAACTAGGGTGTCTAGACTGTGGAATAAGCTTCCTCCAGAGGTGGTGAAATCACCTACCCTGGAAATCTTCAAGAGGAGACTGGACAGTCATCTTGTTGGGTTTACCTGGCCCCTGTTATCTTTCCTGGCTGGTGTACAGGGCTGGACCTGATGATCTTCTGAGGTCCCTTCCAGCCTTGCAATCTATGAATCTAAAGACACAGGAACATGTTACTTGATGCAAATCAGAGTGAAGTAACAGTACATTTAGACCATACTAAGGACACTTAAAATGTGATTGTCTACATATTAAAGCTTGTTAACCTGTGTTAAGTGCCTTCTGAAAGTCTCGAAGTTATACCACTTAAAACAAGAGTTAACTCTGGCCTACACTACCTAACTCATGTTAGAGTAACTTAGCTCTGTTCTATGGAGATAATATGAGAAAGTTGCAGTCCTCCAGCATGCCAGGATGCACTATACCCACTTCTGGCCCCCAAGTAGGGATAGTGCCTAGGTATCCGGACTCCTAGCCATTTTCCTGCTCACCACCTTTCTGGTGGCAAACTAGAACTGTGCAGGCAAGAAACGGTATTAACCCTTAATGTGCAACTGCTCATTGCATGTTCAAACTTTAACACTGCTTAACATTCCACAAACAGTGTGGTCTAAGTGTAACTTGTAACTTCACCTTTAGTATAGCTCTACTGAAATCATAAAGATAATGACATCAGCTAAGAATTTGATCTTTCCTTTTATTTTTAAATGAAAACATAGATTAAACACAAGCTGGGAGTGCAAGAGAGATGGGATTTCTTCACACATTTTCATACAGTTCAGCCAATCCACTTTTTGTTGTGAGATTTTATAAAGGTTTTATCAGCAGTCACTTAAAATGATGTGCATAAGTCACTCATGGCTTTGTTAGTTGTAAGTAATGAGACCATTTCAAACCCATGCCTGCAAAGCTTCTATATTATAGCACATCATCTCTTTTACATACACAAGCACAGTCTGTCCATATGCATGCAAAGTTACTTAATAGTTAGAAAGTCTTTTATTCTTTAAAACAATGGAATATGATTCAAAACTAACAAGAATTGGTGCCCAAAGTAATGGAACTCCCACATATATATGGTGGTGACACTAAAGTTTAAAACTTGCATGATCATTTAATAGATTGCCATTTACTGCTTTAATATCTTCTAACACTCTAGACCTCTGAACTGTTTCGGACATTTAGCATAACAAGAAAACACACTCGGTAGCAATAAAAGCACATACTCTATTATAAAACTGTTTCTGTTTTCTTCAAAGTTACCTTTGGCAGAGGTCCAGAATGGGCAATTTTGATGGATGTTTTTCAGCATGAACCAGCTATTTACTTAAGTTAGATTTGTCTAGGATATTAAAGAGTTTTATGTCTCTGAAATTTTTTCTAATGTTATGTGACACTTGATTTTTACCCTTGGCTTGTGCTTGTACAGGTATGGCAGATGAGATTACTGACAGGTAAGGAAATTTTGTCTAATACATTTTAAACAATTTGAGAAATACTATAAGACAAAAATAAATAAAGCCTGGGACAGCTAAAATGTTCCCTGAAAATGAAAAAAGGAATGCTTTCTTTATCCAGGAACAACCAAAACTGTATATTCGAGGTATGCTGAAGAATCAGAAAGCATTCTTTTGGATTTCCCTCACATATTATTAAAGCCAGATTATGGACATGTACCACCAGCTTCATGGGAGCAGAGGAAAAGAAGGTACCACCTAGGAGCTCCAGATATGTTTTGGTTTTTGAATCAAGCAACAGCCTTCTGAGGAAAATGCAGTGACTGTACTAGTGAAACCTTTCCTTTTAGAGGGGTGCAATTTGTGTTACTCCTAGGCTGAGCTGTTTTATAATCTTAGAAAGTTAGGGTTGGAAGGGACCTCAGGAAGTCATCCAGTCCAACCCCCTGCTCAAAGCAAGGCCATGGCAATGGCATTCCCTGTGCACCCCTCCTCTTACAAAAGTTAGTGCTACTATGCAATCCTTTCCACAGAAGCCCCAGTTCTGGAAAACAGATCTATTTAGTAAAGCAATTTGGCACACTAAATGTTGAAGTCCCTGGTACTTAAGCACATGCCTCAATTCAGGCATCTGCAACATTTTCTGGCAAGGGGTTGGGATGAACCAGATTAAGTGTGAGGTGAGTGGGCATTAGGACCTGGCTGCTTCTGCTGCATAACTGTCGCATAGCGTGGCACAGGCAGAGTCACCCTCTACTTGAGCCTGTGTTGCTCAGTTGCAGTGCAGCATGGGCAGAGTCATAGGCAACACGTAGGGAGTGCATGGTGGGGGCATGTGCTGGTAGGGAGCATGGAGAGTGCTAGTGCCCTCTGCAATTGGCTCCACCAGTGGCAGAAGTGCCGGCACTCCTGCTGCCGCCATGCTGCATGCAGATGTGTTGGAACTTTTGCTGCTGTTGTGACACCAATGCGCTTGGCGATTGGCTGCTGGGAGACCCCTGTCGTGCCTTGCTGGTGTCCCCCTGACTTCAGTCGCCCATAGGCAGAGCATCTTCCCCCTCCCCCACTGGAACCGCAGGCACCCAAATGCAATGCACACCAAGGAGATCTCCTTTGCTGAAGCCCCAGGGCACCCAACTGCAGTGTAGTATGGGCAAAGCCCACGCTGCAAAATGCTGCTGAAGGCACAGCTCCACAGGTCAGATCTAAAGGCCGTAAGCTGCCACCTCCTGCCTGAAGTTACATGCTTCAGTGCTGTCCAGGAAGTTGTAAGTAGCTTTAGTGCATAACAGAATAATAGACATGATATACTGAATAGCTACAGACTTAACTTGCTTCTCTAGCAGGTGCATATACTTTTGATCTATTTACGTTTCGGTAAGATAGTGTTGTTCCACACCATTTCTAAGGGCAAGTAAGCATGGCAATTTTATTCCCAAAGAAGATTTTCAGATTTATTTTTTAAAATTGCTGTTCTGCTCGTCAACAAAATCTATATTTTATCTTGTTTAGAGGCTCCTTTCCGTTAGGCAGTCATTTCATTAGCCTGTCTAGACTACAATGTGAGATCATCATCAAACCATCTGTTTAACTTGTTTGGTTTAGTGTGTCTGTTGTTCACCCTGAAGACCTACTATTATTTGATCTTCTTAAACAATACTTCACCTTCATCACATCTTACAGAAGTCATACTTGCCAGATATGCTATATTTGATAGGCACAGTATTTTATATTTTGTAATAGATGTCTTAGAAACCATATAAATTAATTTGTAATGGTTTTTTTCTTCTTATTCCTAGACACTGATCTTCTCTGAGTATCAAGTCTACATAATATAATGAGATGCAAATTAATTTTCCTTTTTTACAGCAAATAGAGGAATGAAGATGCAATATTTGCACAGGCTGTTGATTCACCTGTCTTCTGATCTGATTGTTATCTGGTCCTAGGTACTCTGGTTCTAGTTACATTAGAAATCAGACTCCCAAGACAGTTTTACAAAAGCCCAGGCATTCTGGTCTTTGATCTCTTGAGTCAAGTTGTCCCACATTACATCAAACTTTGGGACATTGCAGATAAAAAAAAAATGTCTCTTTTATTTATAATTTTCACAGAATCACAGAAATGTGGGGCTGTAAGGGACCTCTGGAAGTCATCTAGTTCAGCCCACTGCTCAGGGTATGATCATCCTTGTCCAAACCACCCAAACAAATCAGAGAATAAAGCTGGGGAGCAAGCCTGGGTCCAACTGGCTTGGAATTCACTGTTTCTTTCTTTCTAAGTTTCGCCCTCCCACCCTTTTCCCAAGCTGACAGTTTAAATCACTGCCCAGCTAGATCAACCCAAAGGCTGACAATCATGGCTGTCATGCCTCACAGAAATGGAGATGTCCCCAGGCTCTAGCCATTTGTTAAAGTCACACCCATTTTGTCCAAGTTCAAAATTTAGTTACATAGTGCAAATTGTGGTTCAATATCCACACCACCAGTCTAATTCCAGCATTAGTGGGGTGAGTTGGCATATGTTATATGCCTCTAGTGTAACCTAGAGTGCCTCTACTGTGACCTGGAGTATATATAAAAGAGCAAAAGTATAGATTCAATCTCAGTTTCAGTTTATTTCCAGAGATGTCAGTCAGCACCAAGTATAACAGCAGATGTGAATTGGACACTGCAATAAACAGGACTGAGGGCACTCACTCATTTTATAGAAACCACTGAAGTGTCAGACCATAACAACTCTTAATGATTATTATTGTGGAGTGTTTTCAGACAGGTGACCTAGAAGTAAAAAACTTTTATTATTCATAGATATGTATTTAAACACTCTGGATAGGTCTTTAGAGGGAATGAAAGAAAATAGTTATTTTTCTCTTATCTATCTATGGTACTTCTAAGTCCCCCTTTACAATAGTATCCAGTGCCCTATAGTGTTTAATGTCGAATTTAAAAGGATTTTGATAGATTGGGCTAGAACAGAATGAAATTCAATGCAAACCAATGTAGGACAGGGGACAGCAACCTATTCATTTGTGAGATCCAGTCCAGAATGGGTTGGGTGGTTTTGGCAGTGCATCAGTAGTCGGGGGAGCCTTTCCTTATGCCCCCATCAGCCAGGAAGCTAAGACAAGAAGCAGTGGCAGCGGCACAGCACAGCTGCAGCATAGGTTCCAGTTCCCCAGTTCTGGAAGAGCTCCTTGCTACTCAGCCCCAGCTTGGGCACAGGCACAGGCAAAGCCCTGTGGTTCCATGGGCCAGATCCACTGGTTCCATGAGCAGAATTCAACCTGCATGCTAGATGGCAAGCACCATTGTAAGGTGCTATACCTAGGGACAAATAACTACTCGAGAAAACACAGAATGGTAGATGGCTGGGAAGCAGCACTGCTGAGAAGTATCTGGAGGTTCTAGTGGGTCACAAGCTTAACATGATTCAGCAATAAAACAAATCAATTGGATCAAATGCAATGGTCCAGGCATGGTAAGTAATAATACCTTTCTATTCAGCACTAATTAGATCTAATCTACAGCAGGTCTGTACAACTTAGGCATAGCTAAGGGCAAAGGCAGTGCTGGCACATGATCCCCAGACTACCCACTGCATGGGTTACACACTGTGGGGGCAGCCTCCCCAGGATTCCCTCCCCCTTGCAATGCAGGTTGCACTGGCAGCACATGGCTTCCCATGCTTCCTCCATGGATGACAGGAAGAACTTGTGTCCCCTGCAGGCAGAGCACAGCCCCCCTGTCAGGGTCAGTGATGTGCAGCCCCCCACACCAGACCCTCCTCCACTGAATGGCAGCAAAAGAGGCAGCTGCTGAGGCCTGCAGGCCACCTGCTAAGTGCTTGCAGGCCATGTGGTGGTGCTTCATAAGCCACACGTGATCTGCAGGTTGCCAGTCAGACAGCACTGACTTTGGGTATGTATGTACAATTCTGGGCACCATATTTTAAGAAGGAGGTGGAGAAGTTGGAGAGGGTCTAGAAGTGGGAAGATAAATGATAAATTGGTTAGAAGGTTTGATGAAAAGGAGATTAAGGGGGGGAAATATAAACTGTTTTCAAATTTTTGAAAAGCTGCCCTAAAGAAGAGGGAGAACAGTTGTTCCCTTAAGGAGGACAGTCTCCCTTGCCAAAGAGGTAAGGACACAAAGAAAGAGAATTTAAATTTCAGGGAAGTGGAGTTAGACTAGAACTCAGAAAAAACTTCTTTCTGTCAGAAGAGGAAGACAGTGGAATAGACTGCCCAGGAAAATTGTGGAATCTCCTTCACTGGAAATTTTCAAGAGGAGCCTAGTTGTGAATTGGTCAGGGATAATTTAGGGATAACTTCCCTACATTCATGCAGGGAGTGGACCAGGTGACTCTTGAAGCCCCTTCCAACCCTATGCTTCTATCTAACTTTGCATTGGCTTGCCATACTTTTCTAGAGAAAGAAAGTGACCTTTAGGGCTGTACAAAGCTGAATCAAATTGGGGGACCAGTTAAAAGGTCTGAATCAAATTGGAAGCTTTCAAATCGATACGGAAAAGATTTGGCGCAGCTTCGGAGATTTGGCCATAGACTAAACAGGCAGCAGTCCTCACCATGTTGTACACAGCTGCCTCTAGCTGATAAGTCTGTTGTGGTGGGCAGAGGTGGGAGGTAAGGGATGTGGGAGAGGGAGGAATTGGGGCTGGGACAAGCTGCTCAGCTGGGATGGGAAGGCATAGGACTCAGAGAGTGGGGTGGGGGTGCGCAGGATGTAGGAAACCGGTGTAGCAGTGCTGGGAGTGGGGGCTATGCCCTGCTGCCACTTGCCCAGCTAGGGTGGGGAGGCAGGCGCGGCTCACTCTGGGCAGAAGGGGGAAAGCAGCATCAGGACATAGCCCCTCTTTCCAGCACTGCTGTGCTTGCACCCTGCACCAACCTCACCCCGCCATGGCTGGGCAAGTTGCAGCAGGGCATAGCTTGTTGCTTGCCCAGCTGGGACAGGGGGCAGCATGATGTTGGCAGTGCTGCCGCTTGCCCAGCTAGGATGTGGGGGGGAGGGCACTGCTGCCACTTGTCCAGCTGGCGCAGGGGGGTGGGTACTGTTGCTGCCTACCTAGCTGGTACAGGGTGCTGCAGGATGTGGGCACTGTCGCCACTTGCCCAGCTGGGGCGGGAGGTGGGCACTGCCACTGCCTGTCCAGCTGGCACAGGGGAGGGGGTGCTGGAAGCAGGGGCTATGCTCTGCTGTCCCTTACCCCCTTCTGCCTGGAGCAAGCCACGCTTGCATTGCAGCCCTGCACCCCAGCTGGGCAAGTGGCAGCAGGGCATAGCCCCTGCTCCCAGTGCTGCTCCCCCCCGACCCCCACCCTGAGCTCTGTGCCCCCCGCCCCAACTGGGCAGCTTGTCCCAACTCCAGCCCCAATCCCTCCCTCTCCCATGCACCTTCCTTCCCCCATCTGCCTACCACAACAGACTTACCAGCTGGAGGCAGCTGTGTCCAGCATGGTGAGGACTGCTGCCTGTTTAGTCTATGGCCAAATCTCTGAAGCGGCACCAAATCTTTGGATTGGATTCATCTGCATTGAATCAGGATAGTGATTCGACTCTCCAAATTGAATCACTGTCCCTCCAAATAGGCTGAATCCTAATCTGAAGTGAATACTTGCTGCTTTGCAAAGTCCTAGTGCCCTTGTACCTCTGGTCCCCCATTTCCTTTGGCTCTTCCAAAGGATATTAAATAAAGTACAGAATATGTGGTAGGCTAGGAGGCAGAGAATGGACAAACTTGGTGAGAGTGAATGGACCAGGATAAACTCAACTTCACTAACACAGCACAATCTAGGTTTGTACTGTCTTTTTGTCAGTCACTGCATGGATGTGTGTGGGCCCAGAGCCAGTGAAAAGGAGACAAAGGGTTTCTGCATCAATAATCCTGGTTTCCTGTGTATTCCTAGAGACATTTTTCAGTGGGAATGGACCTGCAGGGGCCATAAGAAACCTGATGATTTCAGTGTTACTACTGACCAAGTAAGAGAGTACTTTACAGTGTCAAAAAATGTTGGGGTTACATTTTGTTTCACGTTTGCTTTTGATAATGTTCAACAATCTCTGGCACCGGATAAGTAAGATTTATTTATGAATAATACTTTTATTAATGTAATGTTATCTGGGAACAGATTGAACTACATTTAAAAGAGGTCCCAAAGGTTTGTATTTTGAGTTAAAATTAGGTCCTACATTGTTAGTCCAATTTTTCTACAAGGGGGATAATATGTGGGAGCACTGTTGACTCTTAACTCTGGATTCAGTGTATAATGCTTTAGTTAGATTTTTGTTCTTTGGAGTGGACATTTTGCAAGCTTTGTTATTTAGTGTATAAGTGGCTTAGATCCAGGAAAGCAGAGAAACATTTCCTAGTGTAAAATAGCCTTTCATTTGCTCCCCTCCCCTGCCCCCCAAAATCCAAGTCTTATTAAGCACTTTAGGCATATTTTCCTGGAGTATAATCACTGCCTTTTGGGTTAATCCTTGAGAATGGGCCATTTGAGATAGAGGTATAATTCTCTGAAAGAAAAATATAAGAACTTTTAGAGAAAGGCTACATTTAGTTGGGTATAAGTAAATCTCTAAGGATTCTTTAATCTAAATTTTAGTGTTATAAATTAATATAATCCCTCAGAAGAATGGGAAGTAGATTAGGGCACCAGCCTGGATAGACAGCAATTTCTTCAATAAGCTGAATCTCAAAAAGGAATTTTACAAAGTGTGGAAACTTGGTCATTACCAGAAACTTGGTCAGTTCCAGAGAAGAATATAAAAGTATTGCATAAGTAGGCAGGAGGAAAATTAGGGGGCAAGGCACAACCCAAGATGCAACTGGAAAGGGACATAAAAGGCAATAAACAAAAGGGGATTCTAGAAGTATGTCAAAAGTAAAAGGAAGACCAAAGAAACCATAGATCCATTACAGAATGTAGAAGTTAGCCTAGTTATGGATGATGCATAGATGGCTGAAGTGTTTAATTCCTTTTTTACTTCAGTCTTCATGGATAAAGTCAGCTACCGGATGACAAGTGCAGTCAGAAGCAGATAGGGAAGGAGACAAACAGCCTAGAGTAATGAAAGAACATATTAGAGATTATTTACAGAAACTAGATGCTTCAAGTTAATATGGCTGGCTAGGATACATCCTAGGATACTGAAAGGATTGGCTCAGGTAAATTCAGGGACATTGGCTACATCCTCTTTGGGTAGAAAAGGGCAAATATAATGCCCATCTTTAAGAAAGGGAAGAAGGAGGATCTGGGGAATTTTGGACCAGTCAGGTTAAACTCCAGGCTGGAAAGATCGTGGAGCAGGCCCTCAAAGAATATATTTTGCAGCGCACTGGGCACGTTTACACGAAATGCTTTACTGCACATTAGATTTTTCTTGCTAATTAGGTTGCACTATTAGTCATGCTAATTAAAAGTGCCTGTGCATCATGTGTATCAGTATCACTGTGCATCCTTGTACTGAAAAAAGGAGGGTGGGGTGCTTTAAACTAAAGCTCATCAAATGTGTTTTATTTCAAAGTGCAGCACTACCATTTTTCAGTGCAGAGATGTGAGGTGACAGTGATGCATGTGATGCAGAAGGCTGCCGGAGCATGTCAGTTTCTGTGCTCCAGCATCCTTCTGCACTGGATCTCCAGCATGTCAGAGGAGGCTCCACACACATGCATATGAGCCCATAAAGCATTTTTTGGCAGATGTCTTACATGTGGTGGGATTTGGGACTAACAGTCCCAGATCAGTGCAGTCCTTCCATATGCCCCTGTGATCACCGGGGGCAGCTCCAGCTTCTGACATGGGTGCCAGTACTTGGCAGCCATGTGGAAACCAGAGCCAGCTGCCAGCATTGGCAGCCATCTTGAAAGCACACTCTCCACACAGTGACCTTTGAGCTGATGCTTCCTGTGCCAGAACAGCAGCATGGCAGAAACAGGCAGCAAGTGCCTGCTCTGATCCTGCTGCAGCTACACATCCCAGCCCTGGCTTCCCTAGCTGTTGCCCTTGGCACCCAGGGACAGGGTTCCCCACTCCTCAGGGCTGCTGCAGCTATCCTGCTCACCCACCACCATTCTGCATGCCTGGCACTTGGCCATCTAGCACTTCCCAACCCCTCACCTGCTCTGGCTGTCTGCTGGATGACTGATACATGGGCTTCTGGGGCCCCCGTCATCGTGCATCTGCTCTTACAAGCCCCAGCAACCATGGGCTCCAGGACGCCACTGCTGGGACTGCCGTCTCCCTTCTGTCCCACCAGCTGCACTGCCTCTGGGCCAGCCACTCCAGCCAGCACTTGTGGCAGTGCATTGTGCTGCAGGAATGGCATGATGACCAGTGGGTTGACACATTCTGGACAACACAGGCCACCTTTGGAGACCTGCTGAACCAGCTCCAGCCCCACCTGGAGTGCCAGGACACAGAGAAGCACCCAACCATCCGTGCTGACACCTGCCTGCCCCACCACCCACACACCTCACATCCCTGCCCAGCCCCAGTACCACTCCTGGACACACACATTCTTGTAATGAAAAATCTTTATTCCCCTCACACCCTCCACCCCCATCCCACTCACCTCCTCCCTCAATCAACAGAGGTCCCTCTCCCCTCCTCAGCACACAGAACCGCCCCCCCACACCTTCCCCACCCACCAACAATAAAATACCCTCCTCTCAAACTGAAAACTATATACAGCAGTCTCAGTCTTTGTCTAAGTCCTGGAGTGGGGGGGACTGTGGGCTGAGGGCACCCAGGGTACAGAGCTGGGGAGCAGGCAGCCAGCACCCATCTGCAGGCAGTTCTCCTGTGAGCCTGGGGGCTGTGGTGAATGCCAGGGGCTCCTGCAGGTGGGAGGCGATGGAGGCCTGCTGCAGGGTGGTGGGTGGGACTCAGGGGCTGTGGCTGGCTAGTTGTTGCTGGAGCAGCTCCACACGGTGCTTCTCCAGGGTCTCCAGCTGGGCCCAGCACACCTACTGCACCTGGTCCTGTGCCTCCTCCTGGGCAGTCTCCCAGGCTATATCTTTATCCTGCCAGGTCAGCTCTCACATTTCTCATGCCTACTGCTGTGCCTGCTCCCATGTTGCCCAGTTCTCAACTGCTGACAACAGCTGTTGAAGCAGGAGGGTCCCAGCCCTGGTGCACTGCTGGTGCAAATGGTGTTTTTGGCTGGCTCCAGCAGTGGATGGCAGTGACCCTGCTGTGACATTCCCACTGGGCCCTGCAGCCTCTCCCTGACATCCAGGTGTTGGCCCTGAAGAGGTAAGAGACAGAAGGCTTTTATGTGAGTTTGCAGCATTGCAGAGATAAGATGCTTTACACTGGGGCCCTGTGCTGCTTGGCCTGAGATCAGAGGTCAGCCATGCACAGGTGCTCAGGGACCAGGGTAAGTTGTCTGGTCAGGGCTGGGCCCAGATGGCCACAGCCGAGCCCTTTGGCCTTGCTTGTTCCCTTGGGGCTGACTGGCTGCTGGGTGTTGGCCACAGGCAGCCTACCTCCTGCTCCCCAGGGTGGTCCAGGCCAGGCTGCTGGCAGCACCTGCTGCCACAGCTCCAGACTCTGCCCTGCCCCGCTTCATGGCCAACCACTCTGCTGTGTGCTGCTCAGCCCAGGGTGCAAAGGCTCAGGTTGCGCAGGTCTCCTGGACAACTGGGGTGAGGGGCTGGCCACACCCCCACCCTCCCCACAGGAGACCTTTCTGGGGAGATGCCCCAGTGCTGGCCCTCCCCACACCATCACTGCTCAGTGTACCCTAAGCTGCATGTGCAACAAGCTGTTTGTGCAGGTGGAGGGCTGCCCACGCCACTATGCCCTGCTTCTGATGATCCTGCTGGTGACCTGGGCACACCTGCACTCCTGGCTTGGGACCCTGTGCTATGCAGCACAGCATGTCCCACAACCTCTGCCACTGCCTGGAGGGTTTCCTGTCACAGCACTACATGTTCCTGCCATTCTGCTGCCGAGAAGGACATCACTGCCAGCATCAATGCCTTCCTCAGTGTGTGAGGCCTGTGCCCACCTAGCTGTGGGAAAATGGGATGCTCAGTAAAGTTCTGAAATGTGTCCTGCCTCTCCGCATGCTGTGAGTGGGGTGGAGAACCTGGGGCCAAGTGAGTGTGGGTGGACTGGGCAGGGAGCAGGGGCAGGGGCAGGGGCAGGGGCAGGGCCAGGAACTGGGAGGGCCTTCTCCCAGTGCAGGACTTACTATGTGCCTTGGGCTGGTGATGCTGGTGATTTGAGACAGGGCTCCCTATCAGTGATGGTGTCCACCTGTGCCTGGTTTCCACAGCCTGCCATGAGTGGTAGGTCAGTGCCCAGCCAGGGTCCCCCCCAGGAGGAGCTGGTGCTGCTGGTCACTGGTGGTGGCATGGCTGGCTATTCCTCCTGGCAGGGTGTGAGGCTGGGCCAAGGGTGTGAGGCATCCACTGGGAAGGGCTCCCTAAGCTGCCAGCAGCAGCTGGGGAGGTTGGTAGGGTGAGGTGCTGAAGGCCAGAGGTCCCCATCTCCAGTGATGCATCATTGGAGGCATCAGGGTGGGGTGCAGGTGAGGGCAGGCCACCCATGCTGGTGGCACTTACAGGGGTGCAGCCTGGCTCCCGGGGCATCAAAATGTGGGTTAGCTCCTACATGAAGGGCATGGTCTTCTGGGCATGACCAGACCGAAGACTGAAGTTAGTTAGGCCCATCCATTGTGCCCACAAGACCTTGGCCTTCACATAGCACTGCTGTGCCATCTGGGAGTGACCTTGCACATGTATGCCAGCTAAAATGAACTCATAAAACTACAAGAAGCTTTCAAGTACCCACCTCCATGTCAACTGCCTCTAGATGTTAGCCCCACCCCAGAGTGCCACAAAGTTGTGCACCTCCTCCCGGGTCCAGTTGGGGATCCCAGGTCCTTGGGATGGCATGGGCATGTAGACAAGGCAGAGGCTGGATGGGGAGGTTGTGTTGGACATGTTCCCTATGCTGGCTGTCTCGGCCCCCATGCAGTTGTCCCTGTGATGCTGGCCAGCAGCACCCAGGACAGGGGTACAGCCAGGGACAGGGAACCATGTGGCAGAGGTGCTTCGCCACAGTGCCTGCAAAGAGACAGATCTGGGGTTGAGCAGGAGCAGGGAGCAGGTGCTGGCCCTGCTGCCACAGAAAGCAAGGCCAGCAGCCCTGGGAAGAATCTCAGGACTCGGCAAGGGACGCAGCAGGCGGCAGCCCTTCACAACATTCACCTGTGGCCAAAGAGCAGCTTCAGCTAGGGGACAGGATAAGCAGGGTCTGTCTGGATCCTATCCAGGGGGAAACATGTGGCCTGGTGGGCTCCTCTACACAGTGACATGCTTGTCCAGGCTCCTAGTATGTGTGTCCCAAGGCACAAAATGGCTATCTTATGTGTGGTAGAGATCTTTGCCAATTTTCTATTAACCACACATTGTGCATATATTGAAACTATTTTTTTCCCATGATAAAATTTAGATCAAACATTTGATATTAAAATGAATGATATGCTAAAAATAACAGAACTAGAGCAATTTTTCACTTCGTCACAAGTACTGATCCATGTACTTCAGCAGGTATCTAACCTTTTCATGTTAGTAGATCAAATAGTTTCCCATTAATTCCATTGGTCCCAAGACTAAAGTTGGGCATATGCATAAGAAGCTTCCTGTACTAGAAATTTGCCAGCCAATGATTTTTTTCAGTATGCAGCCTTTCAGGTGCTGGACATTGCAAACATCTTTTCTGCTCCTTTTCAGATTTTTCCAACTTCCATTTTTATCATTTACCAGAAATATGTTGGCTGCAGTGATGACGTAATACCTTCAGAATTAAGGGATACAGGATAGGCAAGTTTTATACTTGCTTTTTGAAACTGAATTTTAGATGCTTGGCATGTATGTGTAATTTGTAGAGCCTACAGGGAAAACAATGATAAGGAATTCAGAGAGATATTTCAGCCTAGGTTAATGATAACCTAACATTATACATGACCTGAGCCTACAAGAAGCTGAGAAGTAATATCTACATTTAAAAATAAACTACAAAATAGTGGCTTGTCATTTTTAATGCAACTCAGAGGACAAATGTTTTAGAGTGCACTCTTTGAGCAGAAGGAATCAGAACTCAGAGGTGATATCTTTTATTAGACCTACTAGATTTTTGCAAAAACAATCTTTAATTGCAAGCTTTCGAAGAGCTTCGAATCTATTTGGACTTTTTTATTGATCTCCTGATTTGATTTCAGATTTAGAGATTCAGCTGCCAAATTGGACCTAATGTCCTCTGAATTGAATCAGCACCTGAAGCTTCGCATAGCCCTAGTCAGCAGGTACCTGCAGACAGTCAGCTGACCAGAGGTAGGCAAGACCCTGTATGCATATAAACCTGGGGCTTGGGCTGGCAAGCCAGGCTAGCCCTGCTCGCTGCCAGGTTAGGAGCTCTTGCCCAGGAGAAGCACCCCAGGACACTGGTCAGACTGCTTTGCTGCTTGCAGTAAGTCTTAGGCTCCTATAAGCTCATAGGGTGCCAGGCTGGGAGGTGTGCTGGCCCAAGAGTGAGAGGTTTGCCCTCTAAAAGGGGCAGAGGGCTGCTTATATTGTTGTTGTTCATGTTACAGCCCAGGGGCTTATGATTTATGTTACTGTTTCTACTGATGGTTTGGGATGAGGCTGGAAGGGGAGGCTGGAGGGACAAACAGAGCTAGAGCCTCAAAGCCAGGTCTGATTCAGTGGGCCCAGGCTAAAAGGTCTAGTGAAATTAAAGGGGCAGAAACTAAGGATGTTGAAGCCTCACACAGGGAACAACATTGCAGTAATCCCTGTGAGGCATGGCGTGTGGTAAAGGGAAGGATCTGGAGCCATACAATTAGCCCTTAAGGTTTTAGGTGGCCTGCCAGGCCCAGCAGATTAGAGCGAGGCCCAGTAATGGGCCTAAGGACCAGTGAAGCCCAGAGAGGGGCCTGGGTGCAGGCAGAGACCAGCAGGGTTCAGTGGGACTGACTATTATATTGTATTATAATTATATATTATAAATAACACCAAGGCATGGCAGGCGAGACAGGAAGTTCCTTAGGGGCAGAGCAGGGCATGGCCCTGGAGCCACCAGGGGACATCATGGCCACCCGGGCCCCAATGTGTTACAACTTAGTTTAGTCATCTTCAGTTTTTTATAATCCCAGCAATTTATGCAATGCTAGCAAAATTAAAATCCAGAAGATTAGTCAGTCTCTCACCCATTCGTATGCATTACAGTCTTTTCTATGTACCCAAATGAATGGATTTGTCACATGAATATATGCAAATGTACAGTTTTTCTTTTGTTGCAAAATATATGCTTTTGTCAATATGCATCAAAATCAAAAGTATCGAAGGAAGTTTACATATGGCAGAGCATCACAATAATTGAAGTTTTCCTGAGTTTCACCTTTAATAATATATTCATATATAGTAGAAAGAAAACTTGCTAATAGCAAATTAAATCTATATATGTTGAAATCCTTTAGTGTCATGTATAGTCAAACTGTCTGCCTGTCATTTGGAACAGATGCATATAATATGGAGGTAAAATGGGAGGATTTGGATTATCCACATAATTCACCATGGGCTAAATCTTGTAATCTTTACACAGGGAGAATTTATACTTCCATAAATGGGAGTTTTGCGAGTCTAAACCCTGAAGGGTCTGAGTCCATAGTACATGCATAACACTGAATCAACAATTAATACATGCAAGAAAAACTGAATTATGTATCTACTCCTCAAACCTTAACTCCTCTTTCCTCAGAAATTACATTTAATGTCTTTCTTCTCTTGGCTTTATGTGACTGACTTAGACTGCTTTTGAGTGCGATGCAGTAAAAAAATGGCAGTCATAGGCTTGCTCTAGCTATTTTGTGACAATCGAGAAATGCAAAACATCTGTAAAACTGGCTTAACCTCATTCTTTCTACATAATACCTGTAAGATACAGTCTTTTCTATCTATCCACGCAGCTAAAACTCTCATTGCAGCACTCTTCTCAGGTGCAATTTACTGCAACGTAATTTTTTTTGGTCTCTACAAAAGCAGTCTCCCCAGTCATATCCATTCAGGATACCCATGCAAAAATTATCTACCTAAACAATTGCTCTGACTATGGAACTCCTCTCTTTGCTTCCCTCCACTGATCTCTGTGTCTCGATCATACTGTCACAACCTAGTAAAACAGTGCCCATGTCACTAGCAAGAAACAAAGCTTAAACCTTTCCCACATCACAGCCAGGAAGCGAAATTTAACACTGCTTCTAAGTTTGGAAGTAGTAAGGCTGCTGCCTTACTGATAATCAGCACTCCACTTGGCAGCTTGTCATTAGCCAAGGGTAAAAGAAAATCCCTACCATAAATTCCTGGTATAAAACCCTAGTGAAAATGGTAAATAATTGGTGATTCAAAGTCAAACCAGATGGTGTGGCCTAAAATGATTGGTCATAATGCAAACAAAACCATCCTGCACATCCACCCAAGTCAGAGAACTCTGAACAGAGTAACTCTGGACAGAGTAACAGAGAACTCTGGACAGAGGAACTTGGAGGATTGATCACCCACCAACGACTCCCTGCCACTGGCTGCCCTGGCGTATCCATGAACCTGCTAGCTCGTTTCCATCGGTGCCTCGTTCGTCGCACACAGTCAACTGTAATCGAGCCCACATGCTTAACTGTAACTAAAGCAAGTCTCCTGCCTGCGTCGTGCTTCTAAGCGACGTAAGTAAAACTTTCCTGCAACCAATACATGTCTATGCCTGGTTAATTCCACTCCATCTTTAAACACCTGCCAAGGCAAAGGCCCAGGCGTTTAACTAACAGCCCGAACGTAACCACCCAGCAGTATTAAAGCTGTCGTGGACATGGCATCAGGAACAGGATCCTGGGGAAATGCGATGGAGTTGGAATTAATTAAGAATTGCCCCTGGCACAGTGGGGGGCACCGCGCAAATGACGTGGATGAACTCTGGGTGCACATCTCCTATCACCAAGTGGGCGGAGCGGGGTTGGAGTGCATCGACGGCTACTTTTTGCTAAAAAGGGAAGAGGGAGTCACTAAGAAGTGGGCGGCAGATCTATCCCTTGGGGCGTTTGGCTGCGTTATGGGTGGCAACTGGGTTCTGTACAGGCCCTGGAAAAAGACTGAGGTAATGCCCCTGGCCCAAATAAAACCAGTGGGTGCGGCGAATCCAACCCCTGCCAAAGAATATGTCCACTGCATGCGATATGTGTGGGAGGGCAGGGAGCCAATGCCAGCTGACGAGTTCAACTGCCCAACTCTGGCAGTTGGGTCGCGTGGCCATGAGCTGCTTGCACAACTCCGTGAAAGTTTAGAGATGGTGGCCTGCACAACAACGAAGTGGGCGGGTCAAAAGTGGGACAAAGGAAAAATGATGAATATGCTGTTTTGTGCCTTTACGGGCCTGTTATGGGAGAATGCAGACTTAGAGGCCCAGCTAGCCATGGTTGGGAAAGCGGCCACAAATGCGGTGGTAAAAGAAAGTTCGGAACCACCATCCAAAAATGGCGCTGGGGAAAAGAAAGGGTGTGACAATGAAAAAATTCCACAAATTCCACAAGGGGGATGGTCAGCCAGAGTAACACCTACGGCCCCACCTCCCGAAGTGGCACCACCTGCTGGTCTGCCCCTTGAGGCGGCACTGGTCCGGGATCCACCCTCTTATGAAACTGAGAAGTTATATCCGGCCCTCCTGCTAGATGCACCAGCGCCGTCAGAGGTTGCACATTCCATAGCTCTGATAAAACAAGTGATTGATGAGCAGGGTGATTCTCGCACTACTGTTACATACCGCACCCGTACATGCCCTGAACTACAGGATTTATATAAAGAATCAAAGCTAACCTCGGGTGAAACTTTAGTAGTGTGGTTGGGGCGACTGGTGGTTGAATACAGGTCTGACACACTTGATCGCAAGGAGTCCAGCTTCCTAACGCATCAAGCCTCATGGAGCGGGGGGCATGGTACTAACATGAGCATAGTTACGGACAACAACCACTGACCCATTCCACTCCCAGCTCTCATTGCAGGTCAAGTGTGTAACAAATCGCATGCATGGCATAATGGATGACCACCGAACACGAGAACAGGCCGGGGAGCCATGGCCTCATTGTTTCCTGACACGTCCCGGTGATGTACCTATGACCCTGGACAGTATTGAGGCGTGCATAGAGGTTTATGTGGGGAAAGAAGCCATAACCCTCAGGCTTCTCCTTGGACCCCTGGCTGGAAAACCATCTGGGGACCTGCTAAGCCAGCTGCCACGGCTGCAGACCCTTATGGATGCCACGCAGAAAACCTCCGGTGAAAGAAAACCACGTCCCATGGTATACCCGGTCGAGGATTCAGGGCTGCCACAGCACCAGCCCGATTTTTGGTGTGAACCATGGCCCTTACCACAAAGGACACCGAAAGAAAGGGCGATGTTTGGGTTCCTTCTGAACAATACTTAGCTTACAAAGCAGCAGCTACGCGTCATTGGGGACGAGGGCCAGCGCCACCTAGCATCTGCACTGGGCTTCAAATACCAGGACAAGGCAAAAAATGAGTAACGGCCGCTGGTCGCCCCAGAGGCCTACTTAAGCCCGACCCTACAGACCCTCACCCCTATGCCAAACTTACCGTTTATGACTCTACCGACCCAGCTATACAACACAAGGTTCTTTTTCTCCTTGACACCGGGGATCAGGTTAATGTCATCATCCTGACAACACCTCGCATAAAGACAAAGAAGGCCATCAAGGTCCAAGGAGGACCTTCCCCCCCCCCGTCATTCTTGATTGGCTAGTATACAATAATTACCATATTTCCTCAAATCCAAGACAAGGTTCCCCCCCATTTAAAATGGGGGAAAAGGTCCCTTGTCTTAGATTTGAAAACAAGGTGGCTGGTGGGGGAGGGAGGCTAGTCAGCTGCAGCAGCTCTGACTCTGGCTCCAGCTCTGGCCTTGACCTGGAGACAGGGTTGGAGATGCACCTCTTGCCCCCTCTGCCCCCCACCACATCTGCTTGTCCCAGCTGCTGCTTCCCCCCACAACATCTTTGCCCCCAAATCATCCCTGCTGCTGCTCCTCCTCCCACCCAACATCTTTGCCTCCAAGGTAATTATTTTTGCGTAATGAAATGTGTACTCAAATGAATTAAATTCCTTACTACAGAAGGAGATCAAATGGAATTACCACAATGGATAAGAAAATACCTATTAGGTTCTCTCTGTGTAAGTCTTCTTGATACACATTTTCACCACTAACTACATCCTAACAGAGATTTTTCTTTATCAGTAGTCCTAACACTGGCTGAGAAATGTGATAGAAGTAAGGACCAGAACTGGTCAAAACTATCTCTGCCCTGTTTAGGAAAATTTGGACTTCGTGGGGGGGAAAAAGGGAAGATCTTGGTTGAAAACTAAATGTTTTCCCGATTTGGCAAAGAAAATAAATTGTTTCTGAAAATTTATAAATTTGTTATAATCTTCCATGTATAGTATCTAATTATTGAAGGGTCATCTTAAATCCATTTCCTCACTGCTGCAGCAAGGAAAACAGTGGCAGGGGGCCAGAAGATGGGAGGGCAGGTGGGGGATTTATTAAATACGAAAAAAAAACTTGTTTTGAATTTGAGTAAAGATGGTGTTTCATTGCTTATTTTTATTTTGTTGCTGGATACATTTTTAAAAATTGAAACACCTTGCTTACACTCCACAGTTTGGCTGCAGCATTCCTTGAGGCTGTTAATAGCTTATTGTCTGAGCTTCTAAGTATTTTATCCTTCAGCTAGAAATTAAGGTCTTTGTTTAAAGGACACTTGTATAGTTAGCCAGTTCTATGAAGTCAGAATTCTGAGTGTGTTCTGGTATGCAAACATCCAGAAAGCAATACAAAAAACAATGTACACTGCAAACACACAAAGCAAAAATTCAGTCAGATTATTTCCTCCAGCATGTTGTCATTCTTTGCTAAATACATTATTTTCTGAAGGCTTTTGAAAACCTATGTTTTCTTTTCAAAGAATATTAGTCATCTTTCTCCCCTACTATTTCAGAACAGAACCTACCTGTGGAAAAAATATAATTATACAAATATTCACTGATTTGGCCAAGTAGACCATCTGTTTCAGCTGAACTCTAGACAGAATGTAACATTCTGTTCCAGCCTGACATAGTTTACAAAGAAAGGGATGGGGAGATCGGCCATCACTATGTGAGATTTGTATGCATTATGGCACTTATTCACATCTCACAAGGTGACAAAAAGGGAAGCCAAGTAAATAGCAGTAACTAATACGCAAGTATGAATAAATGGGTCATATTATGCTCCTATCTACATCCATATCATTATACTGTTTTTTCAGAGAAGCTACATAGGTAATAATGAAGTCAGAATTTGGTTCTTTTTAGGAAGTCAGGCCTTAAATTGTGGGCACATGTAGTTTTTCGTGCAGTCATGTGTTGCAATGAACATGTGTATGTGATTCTGCATCTACTCGTATTAAATGTTTGAAGAAAAAAATCTCTGGAATACTCCAACACCAACATTCACTTTTTAGACATGATGGCCAATATCCAGAATGGTACAATACAGACCACCATATACAAGAAACCCATGAATCAATATACATATCTGCACAGAACCAGCAATCACCCTAAACACACCAAGAAAGCTGTAATATGCAGCCAACCCCTCTGATGCCACCAAATTTGCACTGAGGAGAGCACTTGTGATCACCTCAAAAATCTCAAACGGCTTTCTATCAACAAAGACATTCCTCCAGAGAGATAGATCACACTTTTTAAAGAGTCACCCAGATGCCACCTGAAGAATTGCTGCTGTACAGAAGAAAAATCCCCATGAATCACACACCTCTGGTTAGGACATATCACTCCTCCATGGAACCTATATGGAAAATCCTCAAAAAATTGTAACCTATACTAAAAGGAGACCCAATTCTCAACGAGATCTTCCCAGAATCCCCCATCCTATCCTATTAACTAGCACCGAAACTTGCCAACCTCATCACTAGAAGGAAACAGACAGATTTAATTTGTTGATAGGCGTTGAGGGAAGGGGTTTCAAATGTACCACCTAAGTTTACTTACAAACAAATTGTATTAACTTCCATTTTTTAAAATGCTTCTAAAATGAATTCTACACTGCATGATTTAGTAACATCATTGCAAATGGCCAGATCAGATTAACATTAACATCACAGTTACCAAACAGTGGAATATATGGCAAACTCCACAGGAGTGATGCATTTGCAGTTTTAGAGAAAGTAGCTGTTTCTAGTAAAACTTTACAGAATAATAATGCATAATATTCAGTAACATGGAAAGGAAATGCGTTTGTTCAATTGCTTTACTAAGGAGTTAAGGATTTTGAAACCATTCTTTTATATTAAAATATAAAAATAAATCAGAATTGCTATTTTTTAAAGCTAAGCAGGCACTACTTGTTAACAATTTATGTATTCATCCGAACTGGCTATAGAACAAAAGCCTGCTTGTCCTGTCATATCTGGTCTGACTTTACATAGAATGACAATTTACAAATACAAATGACATTAACATAGCAATTTGATTTTATCACTGACCTTGCACTTTGTTAGAGGGTTTCATTCATTTTTCCCAATTTTACTAATGTCAGTTGTAACAAGACAGACATTTTATCATGCTTGAGGCTAACTGTAGGATTGGGAGATAACGGGTTTCATATATTTATTTTTCCACCACTTATAGTCAGATGTATGCTGGCATCAGTGCTAATCTGCTGATTGTGTAAAGGATTAATACTTTCATGTTATATATTTGGTAATTTTGCAGACCTAAGGAAAAAAGTTATACAGTAACTGGAGAATGAGTTTACAATGACAATAAAATTAAAAAAAATTAGAAGACACAATAGAGAGGGTCATATTCTGGTCTTATGTGAGTATACATATAAAGTAACTCAACTGATTCTAGCGTAACTGAGATCAGATGTTTCCACACAGTTCAAAGCAGACCCAGCAAATGAAACAAACGAACAAAGGATGAGAAGAAATACCTTCTTGATTTCTTTCTTTATTGCCATAGGATAGCTACTTAATGCATGTGAGCAGCTCAATCAACACCATACAATACTACACAAGAGAGAAAAATACATCCTGAGGGGCACAGAGCGTCCCATCTGCCGTCCTGACCCCTTGGGCCGAGAGGTCTGCTGTCTGCCTGGAGCGCGGGTTCGGGACATCACGGAGTG
>JAGPOW010003685.1:41035115-41068844 GCA_030014935.1 Caiman crocodilus
GAACCGGCTTCCTAGGGAAGTGGTTCTTGCTCTTACCTTGGGCATCTTCAAGAGTAGATTGGATAGGTACTTGGCTGGGGTCCTGTGACCCTGGCACTCGTTCCTGCCATTGGCGGGGGGGGGGGGTCAGACTAGATGGCCTGCTCTAGGCCCCTTCTGACCCTAGGCACTATGAAACTATGAAACTATGAGTAGCAATGGTCCAGTTGTTGAGTTCATGGTCCAGTCATTGAGTTGATCATTCAGTAGAGGTCTGCTACCATTGTACCTCAAGCACCTTCATTCATTCCCATTCATTCAGGAACAAATTTACATGAGACTGTCTAGACATGAGTCACAGTTACAACATAGGTTACATATGGGCAGAGGACACAAGATGGAGGCTTGAGATACAAAATGGAAACTTGACATTACTTTACAGATATAGGCCTAAATCATATAAATTCAATATAAAGCAGTAAAAATCAATACAAACATAACAGGAACATAATATAATACAATATAAAACAACAAAAATTAATACAAACTAATAGAACACTATTTACAATATAAAAGGGGCTTGTTACTATGGGGGAGTGTAAGAACTTAGCTTAGGTTTCCTAGTATTACTTGTTATCACTTATAAGGGATAGAGAGGGAAGAAAGTTAGAAACGGTTGGGGAAGGGAAGGGAATGTGTTTTGAAATAATAAAAAAAGAAAAACTCTGGGTTTTACTACAACTTCATCACATGCTGTAGAAGGACAGCATAGAGGTGAATCTAAAGTGGAGCAAGTGATTAGAATAAAATAGGTGGGCAGCCACAAAGTTGACCCCATGTAGAATTATTGGCATACAAAACAAGACCAAAAATTTGTTCTACCTACTAATTTATAAAATAAGTGGGAAATAAAATAAAATAAAAATGTGTCCTTCCCAGTTCAGGGGTACTCTCCTTGTCTTACACTGCCAATCAATCCTCCACACTGTCCTCTGAACCCATTCAGTGTCTTGCCCATTTCCGGTATTCCTCTGCAGCTTTCCTTTCCTTTCCCCATATTCTCAAAGGACTTGTTTCTTCCCAGTGTTCTCATGTTTGTTAGAGATTACTTATAGAAAATAGAGGGAGGTAGCAGCTAACTTTATTAAGAAGAGCTTCACTTTCTTATTCAAATAGACTATGGGGAAATGGTGGCCATTTTGCCACCATTGAGAGCCTCATTGAGATTTACAGTTAGGGTGGCTAGGACGTGGGATCGGCTTCCTAGGGAAGTGGTTCTTGCTCTTACCTTGGGCATCTTCAAGAGTAGATTAGATAGGTACTTGGCTGGGGTCCTGCGACCCTGACACTCGTTCCTGCCATTGGCGAGGGGGTCAGACTAGATGGCCTGCGCTAGGCCAGGCCATCTCAATCATTGAGAGCCTCAATGATTTAGCCTCATTGAGAGCAATAGGAGCCACGTAGCCATTTTTGCTAAGGGAAAGTGTGCAAGTTAGCAGCCTGTAATCATGTGTTCATGAAATCAGTAAGAAATACCCTCAACTCTATAATCATGAGACAAAAACTGGAAGACTTGACAATACCAAGCAAATGAGAATAATTTATTTAAATAATTTAAATTATTAAAGATAATACTTAAGAAACGCATTTCTTCTGCCAACGTTTTACAGAATGTAGCTCACCATTGAGTTAGTAAAAGTTGCTAGCTAAGCACTTGGGACTAGATATCTGTTTAAGTAAGAAAGCAGCTATGGGCATCTATAGCCAGTTCCTCAGGCACAGAATATTTTCATCTTTTTTGGTTAATTTGTTCACTAATATGTTCATTTAAGTTAGGTACAGATGTTTACGGAGGTTAGACTATATTAAAATGGCCCCTGATCTAACTTAGTTTGCCTAGGTGTGGACCTTACACTTAGATTGACCTAACTGGAGATCTAAATGTAAACGCTACAGAAGTTCAGGAAATGTAGATTGCTTTAAAATGGCCAACTCAGTCTAAGTTAACTGTACCTCTGAGGTAGTTTAACTTAGATCGAATCAGGTGAGGCTGATCTAACTGAACTTCTATATAGTTCCCAGTGCAGCCCTGGGGTTGGAAAAGCCTAACTGCCATCTCCAGTCCCAGCCCCAGCCCCAGCCCCAGCCCCAGAGCTATGCTTTTTCTATCCTTCCCCTGGCACCAAGCTGTTTTTTAGCTCCCTGGTCACTTGCTCCTTTCCCAGATGGACAACTTCCCCTCCATGGACCAGCCAGTCTCCACCCAGGGCTGCCAAACTCCCCATTGCGTGAGCCATTCTTAGTGCCGAAAAAAGTAATTTGGGATGTGAGGAGGGGGCAGGAAGGAGTTGGAGGGAGGGAGGGTAACCAAGAGGATTGTTCATCTGGGGGTGGGGGGATTTGGGGGCTAGTCCTCCCATTTCTCCAACCCCCCCACAGACCCTGCTAGCCCCCTTCATCCTGCCAAATCCTCCTGGACCCCACCAACCCCCTCCTGTGGACTGTGAAATCCTCCTCTATACTTCCAAACTGCCTGCAGACCCTGCTTGCTCCCTTATCCCACTAAACCCTGCTGGTCCGCACCAATTCCCCTCACAGACCCCATAGTCCCTCTTGATTCCCTTGATCCCCACCACCAAATCTACTTGCTCCCCTGATCCTCTTGATCCCCACTGAAGACCCTGCTTGCCCCCCTGATACCCTCTATCTCCCCTGCAGATTCACTTGTCTGCATGATTTTCCCATATGGGCCCTGCTAACCACCGCAGTACCTCCAAGGCCACTGTGGACCCTACTTGCCCCCCGCTCATCTCAACAAAACTCCTGGTCCCCACTAACCCACCCTGCAGAACCAACTAGCTCCCTTATCCCTCCTACCCCCACCATCCTGACTTAGCTTAGATTGGGTGTCCATTTTTTATTCCATCTCACCTCCCCCTAACTTCCCTGAATGTCTGTACGTACCCTTAAGGGGTTTGTTTCCTTCAACGTGTCAAAAAGTGAGATCTGCTAGTTCTAAAATCTTGAAAGATAGATTGACAAGGAACAAGCATTCATTATTTAGATACAATGCTTCTTCTCTTTCATACATAGATTTTAAATAGACTTTTAGAATATATTTTATGCAGCCAGTACATTTATGGTAGTTTTATTTAAATAATGGAATAACTTTAAAATTTTGATTTTCTGCATTTTACTTTAATTCCAATTTTCTTTCAAAAGAAGCTTGAAATGAACCAGGAGTAAAAATTAATAACCTAAGAAAAAAACGTCACCTGCCATTATCTAACAATAATTTAAGAATTGGATGAAATGTAAGTAATATAATTATTTAAATATCTATATTCTTGATAGGAAAACCAATTTTGCTCTAAAATCTGTATTTAACAGATTTAATTCAGCATTAATTAAGATTCAATTAAGGCATTCATCATGCCTTAATTTTTTCCAACCAATGAGATAAACTTGTCTTTAGGAAATTAACTAGGAAGTATAAATGCAAAACAAGATTCAAATTGATCATTTAAATCAAGGTTTTATACTACTTCTTTAATCATGATTAGAATAGGTAATTTAAAATACTTTGATTTAAATCAGTCCACTCTGGTGAACAGTCTGCCTTATAGTTAAGACAGTTAATGCCGTCTTAAGAACTGCTTTTGAATCAAAGTTTCTAAAGGATGAGTAATTGTTTTGCTAGTAAAGTCATGTGCCAATAACTAATCATATTTAGTTCTTTCTGATTTTTGTGAGACTGAACAACATTTTCAGCTTATATGTTCCTTTACTGCTGTGATCTCACTACCTCTCTTGAATCTTCTCACCCCTGTCAGACATGGAAGAAGCCCAGTTCCTTTTCTTTGAAGCTCACTGCTTCAGTAGCTCCTTCCAACTGCTTAAGAAAATATTTCTTCTAACCAAACAAAGTTCTTGGTGTTGAAACATCATTCTCTCAGATCTCAATTATTTTGCTTCTTTAACTGTCTCTGTATTAAAGCTACTACTTTCTTATTTGGATTTTAGCAGTTATTCAAGGTTTTAATGAGCTCATCAAGTATATGGACATTATAACACAATTTGGTTTTTGTTTGTACATGATATTGCATAATTTTATGTTCATAACTGAAAAATATATCCTATGCTTGGGGTTAAATTCTGGCCCATTAAAGTCAATTGCAAAAATACCACTGACATCAGGAGAAGCAAGATTTTCCCCTTGAGCCAATTTTACTTCTATTTCTTTTTCCCCTTTCTTTTAGAGATTGGCCTGTCTCTCAAATCTGATATAATTTATAATTGTAGACTTTGGCAAAACCTCTGTTTTTGCTATGCAAGTAGAATAGAATAGTCTATTAATACTAATATCTGAGGTCTTGACTTAATTGAAGTCATAGGAAATAATTTATTTTAATGACTTGTGGGCTTGAGTTTACATTCTTTAGTTTACTTAGTTCTAAGAATGTGACCAAACTAATTTCAGTTTGAAATATGTAGAACAAACTTCCTCCCAACCTGGGATGTTTGTTGGTTATATAAATCTCAAAATAAATCTAAAAAGTAAACAAATATCCAAATTTCAAACTTTATCGCCAGTTCTTATCAGAGAGGGGCCTGACTTAGAAAGAGTTGGTATGCGTTCAAACTTTAAAAAATTGTGAAATTATTTAGATTCCAGGTTTTGTTTCAGACAAATTTCTAATTCTTAATAAACTATGGAATTCTTTCTTGAACTTTTAAGTAATTGCTTGGCTTTTTTGTTTTGTGTATAAAGGTTTTTTTTTTTTCAATGTATACCCTGTCCTTCTAGTTTTCTAACTACATATTTTACTCTCCTAACCATGCACTGACAGAAATTGGAATAATGTAGCATGTTAGTGCCTGCCTCCATGTCAATGGTATAATTTTGGCTGAAGAAACACAGGATGAGTCACAAAGCTTTTTTCTTCTTGTAAATGGAGGAAACAAAACAAATGCTGGTAAACTGGAAAATGGAGCTATCTCTTTTTGACCTTTGTGTCCCCAGCTGTGATTCATTCTTTTAAAAAGTATTTTATCATTGAATTGGAATAATTACAAGATATCTACTGATAAATGAATGAAGCACCCCATGCAGCAGAATCAGAATAATTCAATTTGTGTTCTAATATGATTCTTGGAAGTTCAAAGATTAACCTAACACCTACTTCAATAGCAAGGAAACAGCTCCACCTTTTTAAATAAATGGGTGCAGTAGCTTCCCTTTCAAATCTGAAGGAGGAAATTATTCTGCCTTTATCTGTTCCTTAACAAATGTTTAGTTCAGCTGTGGCTATCATCACATTCTTTTTCAATTAATATATATTTTTAAAGTACACACTTCTCTTTCTGGTGGAATGTGAAACCTTATTTTTCTGTGGTCTTTTTACCTCCTGATGCTTGTGTTCCATTCCGTATGTGTAATACAGAGCTTCTAGCAGTGAAATTGCAGGAAGTTTCTCTGGGAGATGGACTAAGTTTATTTATGCTTTTTTGCATACGCCTTTTGCTTTCCTGATATAAGTTTACACCTGGAGTTTGAATTGACTCATAGATTTTTATCTGCTCTGTTTAAATGTAAAGGTCAAAACCATGCTTTGCATAAATATGGGGACTTACCTGGTGTCCTTGACCAACATTTTTCCTTTGAATTTTCCTAGCCTCAGACATCATGCAGCATGCCATCTGGCTGCTACACTATTCAGGTGGCAGCTTTCAAGGGTCAGTTTTGGATTTGTTATATGTAAGCAGTTTGTAGAGTATCTTGGTAGTTAAAATGCAGGTGTGTGTTTTCATTATTAGTCATAGGTATGTTAGTTAGAGCGAGGTGAGAACTGGATGTTCAATTGCATGAGAAATTCTACAATTTTGAAATTCTTTCAGAGCTGGAACAAATCCATGGTATAATATCATGGAACAAATCCAAGAATACCTTCAGAATTCCCAGTGAACTAAAATTTGTTTTGATATAATTGAAAAGATTCAATAAACACTAAAATATGACTTGAGTATTTTCATTGTATCAAACAAGTTGTATTAGAATGGAAAACAGGAGCCATTGTTTTTCCAAAGGAAGTTTTGTTGAAACTGGCTTATGAAACATCCTACTTTTGATGAATCAGTTTTTCTGACAAAAATATTACATCATAAAATGTCTGACCTGCTCTAATATTCATGCCGGATATTAGGGCCTTGCGAAACGGCACCATTCTTTTTCAACTTGAGTTTTGAGGCTTTGATGGAACAGTTTTGTTTCGAATTTCATTTTGATTTGAAACAACTGTTCCGTTTTGCTTCATCGAACCAGTGAGGCTGTTTTGACGCTGTTTCAATTTTTCACCCATTAAATATAATGGGGAAGCTCGAAACAGCCTCTCTCACCTGGCAGGCAGATCGGGGCTGCAGGCACCCAAGGCAGGGAAGCCAGTGCTGCCGCCTGAGACTAGGGAAGGGAACTGAGTCCAAATGTGCAGTTCCCCTCTGTCGCAGGGCACTTAGGTGCCCGCGCCTAAAAGAGCAGAAACAGTCTGGGAAGAGCCCAAAGAGCCAGACAGGAGCCCAGGTACACATTGCCATGGCAACCAGCTAATGAGGAAATTAGCCTGCACCTGAACCTGCACCTGGTCAGCTGGCTGAAGGGGCAGAGCCCAGGGCCCGTATAAACCACAGGACAGGGACTAGGAGGTAGTTCTCTGCTGGTGGCCAAGGGAGAAGGAGCCCTCCTAAAGCAAGTGAAGGAAAGAGGCCTGACTAAGTTCTGCTCTGGGTAATGTAAAGGGGCCAAGCACACCTTATGTAGCTTGTGTTATGTTATAGCCCAGAGGCTTATATTTTGTTTGCTGTTTTATAAGACTGGTGCTTTGGGTGAGGCTATTTGAGGAAAGAGGAGGCCTCATTGGGGACCCACTGCAGTGTGGGGACCCCGGCGCCAGAGAGGGTGCAGCTTTTAGGGGGTACAGACCCTGGCGCCGAGGGGCGCAGAGACAGGGCTGCGGAGAGCCTAGTGAGGACAAGGGGCCAAATTATAATGAGGCCTAGGCAAGACAATGCCAGTACCATCTGCAAGGCTTGGGGTGTGGTAAAGTGGTGGTTGGAGCCATGCATATTCCTTAAGGCTAGGGTGCCCTGAAACACCCATTGGAACGTGCCCTGAAACAACCCACAGGGTTCAGGGAGTCTAGTGCTGGGGAAGGTAAGTAAGCCCAGCTGGCCTGAGTTCCCATCCCCTGATCTAGATCGGGGGGGGGGGGGGGGATTACTTCCCTGATCTAGCACAAAGGATGAGAACTGAGTAATTGGGCTCAGTTCCTTTTCCCAGCCTGATTGCAGCGCTTGGGAGGGGAACTGAACCTGGGCTTTTGAAACTTTTCAGCTAGCCTCATTTTGTTTTGAGGCTGTTTTGAAGCCCTTTGTTTTGATTCAATTTCACTGTTTTGAGCTTGAAATGAGTCAAAACAATGTCAAATCTAAACAGCTGGTGAAATTTTGCACAGCCCTACTGGATATTGTAATAATTTACAAAATATGAAGTCATCAATAGTTTTTTCATAAGCAGCGGCTCTGCAGAAAGGACCTGGGGGTTACAGTGGACCAATAAGTTGTATATGAGCCAACAGTGTGCCCTAGTTGTGAAGAAGACTAACAGCATACTGGGCTGTAGGACCATTGCTAGCAGACTGAGGGAAGTGATTCTTTCCCTCTAGTTGGTACTGGTGAGTCCACATCTGGAGTTCAGTGTCCAGTTTTCGGCCCCCCACTACAGAAAGGATGTGGACAAATTGGAGAAAGTCCAACAGAGGGTAATGAAAATGGTTAGGGACACATGATTTATGAGGAGAGGCTAAGGGAACTAACTGGTCTTATTAAGTCTGGAGAAGAGAAGACTGGGGCAGGATTTAATAGCAGCCTTCAACTACCTGAAGGGGATTGAAAAGAGGATGGAGCTAGAATTGTTGTCAGTGGTGGCAGATGACAGAACAAGGAGCAATGGTCTCAAGTTGCAGCAAGGGAAGTTTAGGTTAGATATTAGGAAGAATTTTGTCACTAGGAGTGTAGTGAAACACTAGAACAGGTTACCCAGTAAGGTAGTGGAATCTTCATCCATGGAAGTTTTTAAGACCCAGCTAGACAAAGCCTTGGCCATGATCTAATTGGAGATGGTCGTACTATGAGCAGGGAGGTGGACTAGATGAGCTCCTGAAGTCCCTTCCAACTCTAATTTTCTGTGTTTCTCTGATTATATGGTTTGGCAAACAGAACACGAAATTGTCTTCCTCACCTCTGAAGCTCTGCTATTTTTGAAGTACAATGTCAGTCAGCCTATGCCCCTCCCTCCAACAGGAGATGAGCTTAACTCAAAAGGCTTAGCTTGAAATGAGAAAGAAATGATTAAGTGATATGCAGCTTTCACCTAGTTCCTCAGGACCATAGTCCCACAGGTTAGAGGTTTTAGTTAGGGGCCTACCTAACTGGATTTCTGCTTCAGGAGGGCACTTCAAGTTGCTGTGTGTGCAGTTATACCAATACTTATTTACAGAAATAGTGAAAGCATAATCTGAAATTTGGCTTTCATTTGTAGGAACTTCAGGAATCTTATGTGGGAGTGATAGATGTATAAGCAAAATCTGGAAAGGAGATGCATAGCTGCAGAAGGATATGCAACAAAATTACAGAGCCATTTATAAACCAATAACACATACTTCTAAAATAAAGAATTTCAGTGTGGAAAGCAGAGTCACAAAAGCATTGTTTTTATAGTAATTCCTAATTATATTTATGGAAAATAGGCCTTGTTACATTCCTTTCACATTTTTTGTAAAGCTTATAAATTTAGTGTGGCCTTTGACTTATTACATCATCTGTATTAATAAACTAGAATGATAGAAAAATTAATATGGTGTACATTAAATGGCTTAAAAATTAATTTATGTCCAGGTACAGACATTACACATAAACCAGTAAAAGTGACCTGTCACTGATGCTGAGCTCTGAGGGGCCCAATTCTTCCTTCTATGAAGCACCCCTGCCTATGCTGCCCAGCACAAGCCTCCTGGGCTACTGAATGTGTCCTGCTGGCTGCTGCTGGTGCCAAGCGTCTGGCAGGGTGCTCCCAGCAGCCCAGGAGCTTTGAGCCAGGTGGTAGGAACAGGGGCACCCCATAGAAGGGAGGATAGGGCATCTCAGAGCTCAGCACCAATGATCCTTCCTTCTACTGAGCCAACCCTGAATGGCTGCCAGGCACCCCCCCCAACCCCTTGTTATCATCGTGATTCCTCCCCTGTGCCCAGCCTAGGCTTCCATGAGAGCCCCAGAGCACATCATCATCACACACCCAGTGGCCTGACTGGTCTTTTCGAATGCCTGTACTAGCCTATCAATCTCAAAGGTGCCACGCTGCCCTGCCTTCTGCCTGGCTAAACAATAGGTCTCCATCTCATAGAATTACATTGAGAGGATCTGCCTTAAAATCTTCCTGGAGGGATCTATTCTTAGTCCGCATCCCAAGGGAAGACAAGGTCTAATGGTCATAAACTGCTGGAAGACTGTTTTAGACTGGACATAAGGAAAAACTTCTTTACCACCTGAGTCTCCAGAGTCTGGAGTAGACTACCCCCAGAAGTGGTGCAAGCACCTACTCTGGATACCTTTAAGAAACTCTTGGATGCTTATCTTGCCAGGGTGATCTGACATCAGCTGATTTCCTGCCCCTTGGGCAGGGGACTGGACCTGATGTTCTCACAAGGTCCCTTCCAGCCCTAATGTCTATGAATCTATGCTATTTAACACTTTGACTCGTGACTTTGATGAACAATAAAATTATTAATAGCTGAGGTCAGTAGATGCCACAGATTGAAGAAAATAAATAATGAAGAGTTACCTGGATTGTTTGGTAAGGTGTATGCAAAGAAATAATACCCCCATTGTACCAATTTGGTGCGATGTGGCCAAACTGTAGATCCATCTATCCAGGAAAAAAGATTAGGCTATGCTTACAGGATAAGCAACTCTGTTCTGAGAAGTAGAAGATCTTGCTGATCACAGTAATTAATCACGTAAATCAGGGGTAGGCAATGTTTTTTGACAAGAGTGCCAAAACCCCCACAATGTCTATTTTGAAAGGTGCCAGAGTTCTGGCATGCCAGAAAAACAAAAAGGGGGGTGGTACATGGCAGGACGCACTGCATATTAGTATATTTTAATAATCATAAATGTTTCCTTTATTGTTGTGTAGTCTTTTTTTGTTAAGCATGTTGCAGTAAGAGAGAGAGGGAAAAAAGAGAAATAAGAGAAAGAGGAGAGAGAAGGAAAAAGAAGAGCAGAGAGAACCAGACACACACACACACACACACACACACACACACAGAACCACATGTGCACCAACACAGAGAACTAGAACACATCCAGAACAGACACTTGCACACACACATCCAGAACCAGACACATGTGTGCACAGACAAACCCACAGAACCAGATGTGCAGGTGCACAGAGCTGGGCTGCTGGGCCACCAGACAAAGTCTTACCCAACAATGCCCTGGGCCTGCCAGAGCCCCTGTACTTCCCTGGGAAACCAGTCCCCGGGTTGCTGTGGCCAGCCAAGGCCCTGGCCCAGAGCCTGCCCATCAACCCAACCACGCACCCACTCCACACAGCAAAGCCTGCAAAAGTGCAGGGCTCCTGGCAAGGGGCAGTGCCAGCCTCATCCCAGTGTGGGGGCTGGGCCAGTGCTGAGCTTGGAGCAGGTGGGAATCAGGGGGGCTCAGCTGCAAGCCATGCTGCAAGTAGCCCAGGCTCTGTGGTTGGCAGCAGCTACCCAGAGTCAGGGCTGCCTGAAGCAGGCAGGCTGCAAACAGCTGCGCTGGGGTCCGGCATCAGCTCTGTACTGGTGCATGCACATGCACCTCGGAGTGGGCGGTGAGGGAGGGGCCTGAGGCAGTGTAACTCTGGTCCATCCCCCACTGCCAGCACAGAGCTGATGGCTGGGCTCCAGAGCACAGCACAGCTGCTTATAGCTAGCCTGGGCTCTGGGCAGCTGCAGCAAGCATGTTGGTAGTGACTGCATGCGTACCTTGGAGCGGACAGTGGGAGGGCTGCACTGCCGCACGGCGAGGCCCTATCCCCTCTGTCTGCTCCAAGGTGTGTGTGCAGTTGCTGCCAGCGTGGAGCTGATGCTGGAGCTGTGAAGCCCAGTATGGCTGTTTGCAGCCTGCCTGCTGCTTGCTGCAGCTGCCCAGAGCCCAGGTTGGCTACAAGCAGCTGTGCTGGCCTCCAGAGCCCAGTCACCAGCTCTGTGCTGGCAGCAGGGGAGAGACCGGGGTTGCATTGCCTCAGTCCCCTCCCCCACTGCCTGCTCTGAGGCATGCACGCATGCACCAGTACAGAGCTAATGCTGGAGCCCAGTGCAGCGGTTTCCAGCCTGCCTGTAGCAGCCAGCCCTGGCTTTGGGTACCTGCTGCCAACCACAGAACCTGGGCTGCTTGCAGCAGGGCTTGCAGCCTCCTAGCTTCCTGCTGGGAGCAGCCCAGGCTTCATAGCTGGCAGCAGCTACCCAGAGCTGGGGCTGGCAGTGGCATGCTGAGCAAAATGGCCTTGTGTCCCATGCAACCCCTGAGGTAAATGTAACCAAAAAGGTGTACAATATAATTTTGCTAAACTGCACCAAAACTTCGTGTTGATTACAATTGCTCCCTTTGAATAAAGATTTTCTGATGCATAACATGGGTTCCACGAAAACCTGCCATTTTGAAAAATACGTGCAGTCCTCAACTTACGTTTTGAGTTACAACGTTTTGCACTATAGCGTTTCTAAATTAACACCCTGTATCAACTTTCTGATGTCAGTTTTGACTTCATAATCCTTGATTCAATGTGATGCCACGCCAATGAACAATTCACTGTGTCACTCATCTCCCTGGAGAACATGTCCAAACTTCCTTGGACAGTTGCTTTAAGAAAGCAGACACAACTCCAGAAAAACCTGCAGCCAAGACTCCTGAGAAGACTCCAGCAAGAACCCTTCAAAAAGTCCAGCAAAGTCACCTCAAAGAAGTCCTTCCAAATCAATATGATTGCTGTTTATAATATAAATACATTAACGTAGCTCTATTACTCATCTATAATTAAGTACAAAATTCTGGGCTTTTCTTGGTGAAAACAGGGTTTTGGGTCTTGGTTTAGGAACCAATCCCCCATTTATAACATTATTTTTTATGGGAAAATCAGTTCCGTGTTACAACATTTCAGCTTAAGACGCTGTTTTCAGGAACCAATTGTGTTGTAAGTCTGAGGACTGCCTGTATACAGCAGTAATTATTACCTATTGTTAAAACTAAACTACAGTGATCAAAATTAATTAATAATGCTTGTACAATTTATATTCCTTACACTTCTTTAAATTTCTTTCCTTGAATCTTCTGACTAGCTAGGTTGTCTTATGTTTCTTTCATTTGTGATTACCAAGGTTTTACTGAATGTCTTCACAGTCAGATCCAGAAAGATAAGGGTAAAGTATAAAAATAAATGACAACTGCTCACAATTGGCTTTGTCCTGTCCAAAGTGCCCCAAGGTGGTCTCAGGTGGTCTCTTCTGTGAGGATCTTAAAGAGTAAAAACTTGAAAGGGAAAAAGACAAGATGTATTGAGTGGCAGGTATCTTCTAATCTTGCTTATTAATTGCATATAGTACCATATCAAGGTGTAGAAAGCACTTGGCATGGGTAAATGTTTATTTTCTATATTATCAATATAGAACAAATAATAAACATCCTAATGGTACTAACATGCAGCAGGGAAAAAATAGAAGA
Organism: Caiman crocodilus; assembly: GCA_030014935.1. Lineage (NCBI taxonomy): Eukaryota > Metazoa > Chordata > Crocodylia > Alligatoridae > Caiman > Caiman crocodilus. Next base: position 41,047,911 of record JAGPOW010003685.1, read on the forward strand.
AACTTTACTATACACACAGGTAAGTGGAACAGCCTTCCAAAGGCACCTTGTAGAATTGTGATCATTAGAGATAGTCTAGCCTTGACAGGGATCACTTTATTGCAGAGGTCAGCAACATTTTTGGGCAGGGTGCCAAAAACACCTACCACCTTGACTTGTAAGAATTTGGCATGCTGGAGCAGATGGTGCAGGAGCTGTGAGGGGCCCAATCCTTATTGTAGCAGCACAGCCCCTGCCCCTTCCCTGCTATCTGCGCCAAGGCATGTGTGCCAAGCAAAATGCCTAGGCCTGCTTTGTGGCATTGGATCAAGCATAATGAAACCAGCCTGACCTAAGTTCAGGGCAACAGATTTGATATGTCAAAGAGGATTTTTGAATCCACACAGATGACTAGTGAGCATGTGTATTGCAAGTTCTCCAACTGTGAAAAATACCCTTTGTTATCCAGAACCTTGTTCTAAAACAGCAAGGTGTCAGTGTAAAGAAATATGGTTTCTATAGAAGTAATTACTTTAAAAGAAATGCATTTAAATAGGGAAATGGCATAGAAATGGTGGGAACTACCTTTGAAAAGTATTTGAAGAACTTTCACTTTTGAAAAGAATGAGCTACAGACCTGTTTGCATAGTTGAGCTCTGTCCAACAAGAATTCCTGTCAAGTGAAACATTAACCCTGATGCTAAAGGAATGCAGTTTTCTCAGGGCAATGATATCTTTGCCACAAATGAAACTTTATCTCAGTGCTAAAGTGACTATTTAAGAAACATTTATGCATATGAAGGACCTGCTTGTTTGGGTTTGGTAGTGGGTTATGATATCTTTCAGTTCCAGTTCGTTGGCTTGTATTTGGCTCGGGTCAGTAATGATAAAAAAAAAGCACTACTCAATGATAGCTGTGTTGTGGCCTAATGTATAACATTTTGATTCTATCACTGTGATGTTTAACATGCATCTTGTGCAAATCACCATCACAGCTGGCAGCTTTATAGGCAACCTTATCCATGGGCAACTGGTGCCTCCTGAGTCTGGGGGGACACCAGTGGCTGATCACTGATTGGTGGTGTCCCGCAGAGGCCAATTGCTGACTGGGGGGGTTCCTCCCAGTGGCCAATCACCAACTGGGGTGGTGTTCTCCAGCAGCTGATTGTCACTGTTGCTTCCAAGATTGGCAAAACTAGAAGTTCTGCTGATGCTTCTCTCAGCACCCCCACTCTCCGGCCAGCAAAGGCCAATCTTGATGTGGGGTGGGAAGAGAGAAGGAGGAGGGGATGGGATATGTCCCCCCCCGTGCCCTCCTTATGTGCCACCTATGACCTTATCTTTCCAATAGGGGAAAGTACAAAGAGCATTTCTTTCAATGCTTGTGCTGATGCTCAAGAATTAGAGCTTGGTTGGGAAGCAGAACCTCTGATCCACAAATTTTGTCCCTGGCGGTGATATTTTCCCCACAAGAACAGAATGACATGGGGCTGTGAGCTCAACAAGGCAGAATAAAAAGCTGCAAGCCTATTCCCAAAGAGTGAATATAGGCAGCCCAGTGCCATCCCCTCAGTAGCCTATCCCTCCACTTCCGCTGATCAGTAGGAACTATTCCCCTTTAATTTATGATGGAGCCCCAAGAAGAATTTTTGCTAAATTGTGAGAATTCCAGCAGAACAGATCTTCCTTCTTTCTACGTATTAGCAAAGAGGTGAGTCATGAAACCTCAATATAAGCTTTAATGTTCACAGAAAATGGGCATGTGTTTCATTCTTTCATAGATTCAAAAGCATATTTTCCCCATTCTTAAGAACTTCCATAACTAAACTGATTCTGGTCACTTTCTAGGTTTACATATGCACAAATATAGTAGCTGATATTTACTGAGGGCTATGTTCATTGAGTTCTTTGGAAACCAACTTTCACAGGTTCTTCCTGGGATAGGCTGCAGCTTCAGAGAACTCTGCTTTCCTCGGAGGTCTGAGGAAATCCAAATACACTAGTACAGTTCAACTAAAGGATCCCCTCTCTTAGGGATTCCTGTATTGCTAGAGATTTGGCAGTTAAAACCAAATAGTCTTATAATAAAATCAGACAAACAAACCAATTCCCTACCCAGGGCTCCCTGCTGTGGTTCTAGGCTCTCCCTAAGGAGCAGTAAATTAAAACCAAACAGGCAAGTAAAACTCTTAGTCTCTTCAAGAGGCTCTCAGCAGCCCTAACTTCTTCCCCTAGGCTTCTGTTAGTCTGAGATGAAGGTTTTTTATATTCTGACTGTTTCCCCAGCCTACCCCACTGGTGAAGCCTACAAATCCCAGCTTCCTGAGAATCCACTGCTCAAAGTTCCCTATGACTGACTGAGAGAGAAGTAAGCCTTGTCCCATTTTTATTTCAATGCTCAGGGTCTGGTCCCAAGCTTCAGGAGATTGAGTCCTTTCCAAGCCACAAACTTCCTCTATCTGAGGGTTTTTTTTCTTCACGTTTTTTTTTTAAAGTGGGTATAAAGTGTCCACATGGAATCCCACCTTGTTGAATCTCACATTATTATAGGGCTACTATAACTTCTTGCAAGAAGTTAGTTTGCAACAGTATTCATTATTATTTCTAGGCCTGGGAAGAACTTTGCTGTTTTTCTTAAAGTAGAGCAGTTTTCAGAAATCCTGTCATGTGGTACTTAATCCTCTAGTTGGAACAAAATCCCATTTGTAGAATCCTATGTTTTTGTCTCCTTTGAACATATTAAATGCAGAGTGATGGCACTCTTCTAAGACCTGCTCACAAAATAAGCTCCACTTTTATGAACTGATAAAATTAGGCACAGTTCACTACAGATTATGCTGATTTTTAAAATCTGCACAAGTTTTGCACTATGGCTTCACTAAATTTCTGGTGAACAAAATTATGTGGCGGTATCTCCAAAATGCCAACCACTTCTATAGAACCATAATGAGCCATCGCTTATGGTAAATCTTTTTTTCTGGTCTAACATGAAGAATGAAATAGTTAACAGTGGAGGCATTAAAGTTATGATCATTAGGTATCTGATGTAACCCATCAGGTGAATAGGACATGTTCCACCTCTCACATTTATTTTTGTTGGCACATGTCTGTTTTGGGTATGCTTGGTAAATATGTTTCAGACATTTTTGTGACTAAATGCAAGCTAGCAATTATTTTAGATGAAAGCTGAAATTCTGAAGCACGTGGCAGAATCTTCTGAGAAGAACCAATGCAGGAGTGTACTAGCAGTTCTGAGACTATTAAATGTAGTCTGCTAAATTACTGCATTTAAACCAACCAGAGATTTCATAGGTACTTGAGCTACTTTTGTGCCTTTGTTAATTGCACAAAATGTTAACATAATTCACAGTATTATCGTTTTGTGGGGAAAAAAAACATCAGAAGCAGACAACGCCTTGTCTTACTGAACATATACTGAAAGATATGGAAGAGCCTGAATTGTAGTTGGTTTCTTTAGGAAGCTTCTCAGGGAATTAATTGTGAAAAATCTTTGAAAAATAAAAGAAAATAAAAAGCAACGCACAAGAGGGATTTGTAAATGCTTCCTTAATATAAAGATCTGCTGAGCTATATGCAATTTGTATAGGATTTGATCTTCTAAGTTATGCAGAATATAGAAGGCCTAAACCAGCTTCCACTGGGGTCAATGGCAAAATTCCCAGTAGCTCAAAAAAGGGTACCATGGAGCCCATGTTCAAGGTAGCTGTTATTATTTGTCATCTCTGCAAATGCAGTTGCTCCAGAAGCCTCAAGGAGCTCATGTCTCCAATGTAATAATCATTATTGTCAGACACTGTCAGTTACCTGGGTTAGGGACAGAAATGACACACAAACCATTATAAATAATCAGAAACCAGTTTAAATTGGTAACGCAACAGAACTTCAGTGCATGTAAACTGCTTTCAAAATGCTAAAACTGGTTTAAGATAAACCTGGATAGATGTAGTATCAGACTTAACTGATTTAGGTTAAACAAGTCTATCAAACTTTTGTCCCAGCTCCCTTCCAGATACAAGTTAACTCATAGGCTAGGGACACACATTCAAAAAGCCCAAGTCTGACTTGATTCAAACTTTGCAGGTTAGTCTAACCTGGCTACACTAAACCAGTTTGTAACTGTAGAGTCATCCCATCTGGACTGAAGAAAAGCAGGCACATACCTGCAGTGGCCTAAGTTGGGGGGTGCTAGAGCAGCCCCTTCCCTTTCACAGTGCTGAGCTGAGAGGTGGGGGTCTGTGGCCAGACCCCAGCAGGATGCTCTGATTAGGGAGGAGTTCCCCGCCTCCCTGCTCCTGACAAACCCAGCAAGCAGTTGATAACACAGTGTTTATTACTGCTAACTTGGTGTTTATCAGCCCATCAAGAAAACAAAGCCTTTCTCCATTACTTCTTAAACAACTTTTTCCAAGGAAGAAACAGAGGGACATTACCAGCTACCTGTTGATTAGCTCCCCAAAGCCCTAAACTGACACTGTCCTGACTGCCTTGTCTTGTCTTCCACAGCACGGACCATAGCCACCATATGGTATGCTAGCTAATACTGAGAGGTGTCTGTGTAAGGCAGAGGGGAGGGGAGGAATCCCTGTTTGAGCAGGGAGTGTGTGTGTGTGGGGGAACAGGAAGAAGCCAGGCAGTACCTGCAATGTCTGCCAGAGCTGCAGCCAGGGAACAGAGGGGAGGGGCCAGCCCTGCTGGGCTGGAGCACAGAGCAGAGCCTAGCCCAGAGTTGTAAAGCATCTGGGATGCTGGAGGACTCTAATTTTACTTAAACCAGGAAGGGGTCTGGGACAGACATTGCATAAACTGGTTTGAGCCAAGTCAATTAAGACTGACTTTTATTAGTAGATGTTAAGGATTTTCAAAATCCCAGAAAAGATGACAAAGCCATAAGAGAAATACAGAGCACCCGGGTGAGGGACTAACAATAAAAGGATGGGGGTGAGGTGGGGAATGCACCTAGGTTACATAAAATACAAAGTTAGCCAACTAAGCCTGGGGGGTAAGGGGAGTGGGAAGGGGGAAGGGAGGGGGGTTTTTGCGACGCTGAGAGAGAAAGAGGATAAAACACACATACCTGTGACAATGGTCCACGATGGTAAAGTAGTAGTCCAAATGGTAAAGAGTCTCAGTCTATACACAGTCTACCGCAGGGGTCCTCTTCGGGTGGCGTAGGGTCGTTGTCGTCCGTGGTTGATGAATCCTCTTGAAGTGAAGGTCCGTCTGGTGCGGGGGGGGTGGGGTGGTTCAGGCGGTCCCTCTGGGTCCAGTCCAGCAGCTGTTCTGCTGGGGTCCGTGTATTGGCGGTGGCCCGTGATATGCTCTACATAGATGTCGCGGGACCACCGGATGGTGTCGGACACCATCAGGCAGCGCATCAGTTTGGCATAGCAGCAGGAGACACGGCAGGCGCGCAGGACGCTCTCGTTGCCGGGGTCCCAGCCTCCGAGCGATCCCACGGTGAGCGGTCGACCGTCACATTGTACCTGCGGCTCCTCAGGGTGTTGGCCAGCGGAACGTACTTCTCCCGCTTGCGAGCCCGGGCATCGGTGAAGGCTTGGCTCTGGTTCTCAAATGGGATGGTGACGTCCACGATGATTTTCCTCTTGGCCTCCTCGTTGGTCAGCACGATGTCGGGGCGCATCTGGCTCTCGCAGCCCGGGACGGTGCGGTTGACGGAGACCTGCCCCGCTGTGGCTGGGATGGCTCTCACCAGCAGTTCCTGGATGACGTTGTGGTGGAGCTGCCAGGCCCTGGCGTGCGGCTTGCAGCTGCAGAGCACATGGGGGAGGGTCTTGGTCACGTATCCACACTGCCGGCACCTCTTGTTGCGGTGGCCGAAGCGGACAGCCCCGTTGAGAGGCAGGTAGCTGAGGCGGGTGCGGTGGACAAAGCGCCAGTCCGCGAAGCGTGTGAATCTCCTGCTTTGCATGAAGTGGTACTATAACCAAGTTTTAACCAAGTTTAGGTCAAACTAGTTTCAGCCATTTTCAAACTAGTTTATGTGCACTGAACATCTGTTCTGTTACAGGTTTAAGCCAGTTTCTGATCACTTAAACCAGTTAATGTGTAATGTCTGTCCCTAGCCACAGCCCCCCAGCTTTCTAGAATGCATCTCCCCCACAAACCCTCCCTCACAAAACACGCAGGCCAGACTTGGCCCAAGCTGTCTGCTCCAGCAGAACAGGGAGTCATGCTCTAGTGCCTCCTGGCTTCTGGCCTGGTCCACTGCAGGCATGTGGCTGCATTTCCAGAATCAAAAGTAAATGTCTGTTCGCTTGCTTATTGGTTCAATCTATGCAGCTTAGACGAACCTGCAAAGATTGAATTGATTCAGTCGTGGGCTTTTTGACTTAGCCCTGATGTTTGCATGGCACATTGTACAATAGGATACAACTGGCTTAAGCCTCTGGATGCTACCACAATATCAATTATAACAATTATTGAAAATTATCAGCCCCTGTCTCCAGGGTTTGATATGCAGATTCTTCTAAATGGAGAAGATATTCTCGTCAGCAACTAGTGAACATTGGTAACATATTTTAAAGAAATGGACAGAGAAGGCTCTTAGTTTTGCTTCTTTCATGCCAACTTATTTCTCTCCAGTCGGTGCATTTTTGAAGTAAAGAGAACAGTCATACATAATCTAAATAATTTCTTGTAAATTTGCTTAGGTGTCTCCTGAAATTTATAAATTTATCTGGTACCTTTAGTGGGCACTGAATATATTCACAATAAGCAAGCCCAAGGAAATTACAGTTCAAGGAAGATATTTCCTTGAGATTTATAGAAATTGCACATTATTGGATATTGGTCTGTTTTGTATTCTATTGTAGATGTTTGTAGTACAAACAAAAATGCATTCTGGAGTTTGTTGTATGCCAGTGGTTGCTCTTGTTAAGAACACATTTATATTTTGTTATGTTGGGCTATCTGCCACTTTATGTAAGCTGCACCAGCTGCTCTTGCACAGCAGATTACTGTATGTTTCACTTTATGTTTTTCCTAAAGCATATAGTGCAGTGGAAAATCCGGATTACCAAATCTCTAGGAAGTGATTTTAAGTTATATTAAAAATGTGACAACTGAAAACAGAAATGGCTTTGAAGAATGTTACCTTACCACTCTTAAGTGGCTTGTGATTATGGGTAGTTTGGTTTGTACATAAGTCTACTAACCTAAATTCTTTTAAGTTTTGCTGCTCTGTTCTAAATAAATCTTGTCATTAATAAAGGTAAAACCAGTAAAACCATCAGTTTGTAAGAAACTGTGGTAAAAACTAGCGTAAAATTTAAACACTGAGCAAATGTTTCATTTAATTTATATTGCTTGAAATATAAGCAGGTGTTTAATAAAATAGAGCCCAGAATACCTATTTGTTGCATTTCTGTGACTAATTTCATGCTCTGTTTCCTTGGCAGCAAGGAAAACAGTACTTAAGTTCAGTATTAGTAGGGGGAAGAGGTGGGAAATGGACAGGCTTCCCACGCACATGGTGTCAGGTAAAATCATATTATAATCATTTATTTTGCCTAAGTAATTCCTGAACTTAAAGTATGTTTGGCCAAAATGAAAACTTTGTCTAGGCTAGAGTTCATTTTTTATCTTATTTCTGTTATGTTTAGACTTGCTTACACCGACTGGCAGTGGCAGTGCTCAGACACTACCTTGCTTAATGCTTACCTATGGTAATTAAATCCTAGTGTTTAATGAAGTGTCAAAGCTTGGGCTGCTCATGAGTTCAAGGGTTGTGCAGGCACCTCTGCCATTGCAGGAAGAGGAGGCTAAAAGTGAATGACTTGGGAAAATCAGCATGGCATGTTAGTAGAGATACTAAAATCCCAACAGCATTACAGACATCTGCCAAATCTCCATCCTCACCATATGGAGCACCTGCTCCTGCCAAAGAGTTAGGAAAACAGATGGCTGTTCCTCTTTATGTCATTGACACATTTATCTCTCTGCTTCTTTCTTCTTCCCTTATTCTATTTTTAAGTTTCCAGTTCTTACCATGGCCCCAGGGCATGCATATTGGAAGGCAAACAAAATGGGGTAAGTAGCAAATGAAGGTAATAGTCTCTCTTTCAAATTGCCTGCATACATTGACAAATAGATACTAGGACTAGAAGTAGTGAGATGTGTGGCGGTACCAAGCATTTAATAGAGGATGTGTGGGACAGAGCCACTAGGGATATGGAGGAGGGTGCTGGTAGAGAGTTGTAGGTAGAAGAACGCAGCATTTCCTAAGACTGATAGGGAAATGACAGAAGTATGAGAGATTAATGTGTATGCTTCCTATAGACTCCACCTTCTCTGAAGCCTCATTACATTTTTTTAAGTTTCCAGTCTTTATAATGTATTTGTTTGCTGTCTGGATGACAAAAGGAAAAATTATTTGAAGGAAGACAAATCTGTCTGTGTGTAGTTTTTATTTTTGTTTTTAATTCTGCAGTTACAATGTTTTATGATTTTTTTAATGTCTCAGTGGAAGCAGGAGAGAAGGTGTAGGCTTCCATGAGTTGGGAATTCAATTATTTCTGTACTTCAAAACTGTATATAATATATAATAATAATTACAGAAGGTTGAAGTAATACCTGTATAAAGGGACAACTTATTTCATGTGCAGGTTTCTCACTGTTGATCTCAAACAGGCTGTTCATGATTCCAACAGATGTTTCTGATTTAGGCCAATGAAAGCTTACTGAGGCTTTTCCTTCTATCTGAGAGATTGAATGTCAGCTCAAATGAGCAAAGTTTTTACCTGATCAGATACCCAGAATCTTCTTTAAAAAAATGACCCACACGACACAACAGGGAGGAAGATTTGAAGACAGCATTTCTTCCAAGGAGGCTTGTAGAATTCCTTCTTGTAAATTTTCTAATGGTTGACTTTTAAGCTTGTTCTAGCAGGCAAAGTTCTGACTGACTTGGCCAGGAGAGAGTTTAGTTTTTGGCGGAGTCATCTGGCAGAGTCAGGCAGTTCCTCTTGCAAAATGCATGTGTTTCTTTATTCTGTGGTAGGCTAGAATATCTGATAATAAGAGACTTGAGGCTTTGTTACTTGTGCCACCTTCTGGTTTTAATCATTCATCCACACTTCTAAAAAAGACAATTTTCCAAAGGCAGGGGCCTAGCTTGTTGGTGCAAAATTGGGTATGATTCTGAAAAATATGGTAGTTGAATGTAAGTATACTTAGGCCATTTTAGCAACCAAATACCAGTACTTATTTATGTATGCAGCTACCTGATCTATGTAAGTTACTGTAGTAAATGTTCATATAACTGTAGCCATAAAATGAACACATGCGTCCTTCTGTTGGCTTATACCTTCCTCTCTGATTTTAACTTATCTTTATCATCATCTGCGTACTATAAAAGCAAAAAAGGAAAAAATATCCGTACCTCTCCTGAAACCAACTCCTGTTAAAGTCAGTGGAAGCGTTTCCCTTTATTTCAGTGGATGTTACAATGGGACCTAAATGTCTAGCTTTAAAAATAAAATCAGTTTTTATTCTTTTTAATAAAAAAGGTAGATTCAGTTAATTTTTATTAGTCACAGAGGTTTGTAGTACTTCACCAATTTCATAGATTTCATAGACATTAGGGGCTGGGAGGGACCTCACAAGATCACGGAGTCCAGCTGTTCTGCCACAGGGAGGGAGTCTGCGGGGATCAAATGATCCCAGCAAGATAAACATCCAAACACCTTTTGAATGAGTCCAGAGGAGGTGCTTGCTCCACCTCCAAGGGGAGTCTGTTCTAGACCCTGGACACTCGGACTGTGAAGAGGTTTTTCTGTATGTTTGACCTAAAATTGGCCTTCTAGGGGTTTGTGGCCATTGGGCCTTGTTATTCCTTGGGGAGCCCTGGTAAACAACTGTTCTCCCAGATCCTGATTCACCCCCCTTATTTATAGGGTGCCACCAAGTCACCCCTGAACCTTCTCTTCTCCAGGCTGAAGAGTCCTATATTCCTCAGACTCTCTTTGGAAGGTTTGCTCTCTTGGCCTTTGATCATATGGGTGTCTCTCCTCTGGACTCTCTCTCACCTATCCACCTCTCTCCTATCCTCCTCAACTGGGGGTCCCAAAACTGAATACAGTACTCTTGTTGTGGCCTCAACCAAAGCCAAGTAAAGTGGGAGGATGATGTCCCTGGTTTTGCTAGAGATGCATCCATGGATGCATGCCAGAGTTTGGTTAGCTTTGTCAGCCACGACATCGCATTGATGGCTTATGTTCATCTTGTGGTCAATCAGACCCCCCAAGTCTCTTTTGATCACAGTGCTAGCGAGCGTAGCAGTGCTGAGCCTATAAGTATGATGCTGGTTGTTCGTCCCAAGGTGGAGCACCCTGCAGTTCTCTACATTAAATGCCATCAGGTTTTGGTCCACCCACCTTGCAAGGGTGTCTAGGTCAGTCCGTATCCCCAGCCTGTCTTCTAGTATGGCCGTCTTCCTGCATAATTTGGGTCCACGAACTTTACCAGTCTGTACCTGATGCCCGAATCCAGATCATTAATGAAGATGTTGAAGAGTACCGGCCCAAGAACTGAGCCCTGGGGTACTCGACTGGTTGCCTTGCACCATATTGATTCACTCCCATCAACTAGTACTCATTGTGTCTGACCCCAAAGCCAGTTTCCCAGCCATCGGACCATGAGAGAATCAAGGCCACAGTTCCCCAGCTTAACCATGAGGACATCATAGGAGACCAAGTCAAAGGCTTTTTTGAAATCCAGGTATATAACATCAACCTACTCTCCCTTATTGAGGCAATGAGTCATAGAAGGTGATGAGATTGGTGATGAGGTCTTGTCACTGTAAGATCTTCCAGTGACAAAGCCATGTTGGCTGTTATTCAGAAGGTTGCCTTCTTTTAGCTTGTTGCTGATGGATCCCTGGATGATTTTCTCCAGGATCTTTCTAGGGATGGACATCAGGCTGATTGGCCTGTAGTTCCCTAGATCTTCCTTCCTTCCTTTTTTGAAGATTGGGACTATGTTGGCTCTTTTCTAGTTTTCCGACACCTTACTCAAGTGCCACAAATATCAAGCGCCACTCAAATTTCTTTGCCATAGGGCATGCTATGATGTCTGCCAGTTTGTTCAAGGCTCTTGGATGCATTCTGTCCCGGCCTGCAGATTTGTGGACATCTAGCCTTTCAAGTCGTCTGAATTTGTACCTGAGCAAGTCACGGTTCCAACATTTCAGCATACTAATTTGGTGCAGCATTGAGTCTTCTTGAGGTTCATACTTACAAAGACGGAGCCTGAAAGTCAACACAGAAGGTGTTAATTTGGCAAATTTCGGTAAATAGTAGTACCAGTGGATCAATTGCCATCCTTATTAGCTTCTTCAAAGTTGTTCAATGACACACCTGTTATAATGAAATATTTTCAAGGCCATGATTTAGAAATAAAGCATTGGTAATTAAGAGTGCATTAAGAACATTCATGCCATTTTGAGTTTGCTCAGTTTGTAGCTTCTTTATCCATTAGCAGGGAAAAAAATCTTAATAGAGTTCACAGACATTAGGTCTGGAAGAGACCTTGTGAGATCATCGGGTCCAGCCCCCTGCCCAAGGGGCAGGAATTCAGGTGGGTCAGATCACTCCAGCAAGATAATCATCCAAGTGTTTCTTAAAGGTATCCAGAGTAGGTACCACTTCTGGGGAGAGTATATTCCAGACTCTGGAGACTCTAACAGTAAAGAACTTTGATCCTATGCCTAAAACAGTCTTCCTGAAGTTTGTGACCATTAGACCTTGTCTTCCCATGCGGTGCCTTGGTGAACAGATGTTCTCCTAGTTCCTGATGCACACCCCTTATATACTTATAGGCTGCCACCAAGTCCCCTCTGAACCTTCTCTTCTCCATGCTGAAGAGTCCCATGCCTCTCCTCATAAGGCCTGTTTTCTTGACCTTTAATCATACATGTGGCCCTCCTCTGGACTCTCTTAAGCTTTTTCCACATTGTTTCTAAAGTGTGGATCCCAGAATTGGATGCAGTAGTCCAGCTGCAGTCTCACCCATGCTAAGTAAAACAGGAAGATGACTTCTTGAGTCTTGTTTGAGATGAATTGGTAGATACAAGCCAGATATTTATTTGCTTTGGTGTCTGCGACATTGCTTTGGTGGCTAATGTTCATCTTGTGGTCAATCATGACCCCCAAGTCTCTTTCAGTCATGGTACTAGTGAGTTTAGCACTGCTAAGCCAATACCTTGAGGTGGAGTACCTTGAGTTTTCTGTGTTGAGTGTCATCAGATTTTGAAACAACCACCTTGTTAGCCTGTCCAGGTTGGCCTGAATTGCCAACCTATCCTCTAGCATGACCATACTTCCCCATTATTTGGTGTCATCTGTGAGCTTAGCCAGTGCAGTTCTGACATCTGAATCCACATAATTTATGAATGTATTAAAGAGTTCTGGTCCAAATACTGAGCCCTGGAGGATGGCACTGGTCACCACATGCCATGTTGACTCAGTTCCATCAACTATCACTGTCTGGGTCCGACCATAGAGCCAGTTTCCCAGACATTGTAATGTTGTTGAAGCTGCAGTTCCCCAATTTTGTCATGAGGATATCATGGGAGATGAAGTCAAAGGTTTTGAAATCTAAATATATGACATCAATCTCTTCTTCTTTGTCCAGGTGATGCATCAGCTGGTCATAGAAGGAAATGAGGTTGGTCAGACAAGACCTATTCACAGTTAAGTCATTTTGGCTCTCTCTCAGAATGTTGCTTTCCATCAGTTCTGGGCACCACACTTCAAGAGGGATGTGGCTAAACTTGAGAGGGTTTAGAGAAGGGCCACTTGCATGGTCAGGGGGCAGTAGGCCAGACCCTATAAGGATATATTAAAGGGCATGAATCTATTCAGCCTCCACAACAGAAGACAGAGAGGGGATCTGGTGACCGTCTATAAACTCACCAGGGATGACAAGTGCGAAATAGGTGAGGCTATGTTCCCCCAGGCACCATCAGGGATAACAAGTAATAATGACCACAAATTGATTGAGAACAGGTTCAGGCTAGATATCAGGAGGCATTACTTTATGGTTAGGGCTGCCAGGCTCTGGAATGGGCTCCCACGGGCGGTGTGCTCTCCCCTACCTTGGGAGTCTTCAAGAGGAGGCTGGATAGATATCTGGCTGGGGTGTTATGACCCGAGCACTCGTTCCTGCCCAGGACAGGGAGTCAGACTTGATGATCTGTTCAGGTCCCTTCTGACCCAAGAAACTATGGAACTATTAGCCTGTTGTCGATGGTTTCTTTGATTTTTTTCCAAGATCTTTCTAGGAATTGAGGTCAAACTGATTGGCCTATAATTCGTTGGATCATCCTTTCTTCCTTTCTTGAAGATAAACACCATGTTGGCCCTCTTCCAAACTTCAGAAATCTCTCTTGAGTGCCATAAGTTATCAAATATCCTCACCATTAGTCATACTATGATGTCAGTCAACTCTTTTAGCACTCTTGGGTGCATTCCATCCTGACCAGCTAACCTGTTCAGCCTCTCAAGTTGTTGCTCTGTTCCCCTTGCACCGTTACCTTGAAAGATCTTCACCTATTATAGGTGTATGATCACTTTTACCCTGGTAGTCCTGCGTCCTGTCAGGCAGGGTGATTCCCTTGGGCTGGTGGAAAACCAATGCAAAATAATCGTTGAGAAGATTAGCTTTTGCTTGGGGTGTCGGTTGTCAACCGCTCCATTTGGTTCAGCAAGAGTCCAATGTTACCTTTGTTTTTTTTCTGACTTACTGTTATTTGTGTCATAACCAAATCAGTTGAGTGTCCAAGTTACAATAGACCGCATGGAGCCATTACCCCAAACTTGGTCACATTCTGCTTCATTAGTTATTCCTACCTAGCAGTCTGTTATTGGCCACTCTGGACATATAAAAGTTCATGCAGCTTCCGCCCAAGTCAGAAACCTCCGAGCACGTGGCAGAGTAACTACGGAGAACTCTGTAGCACAACCGAGGAAACTTGGCAGACTGATCACCCACCAATATCTCCCTGTCACCGGGTCCTCTTGACGTAGCCCCGTTATATTGCAGGTTCCTTTTCGTTCATAAACTTGTTAACTTGTAACTCGTTTTGCTATCCATAACAATGCAAGCAAGCTACCTCGAGGCCTACGCTGCCATTCCACATGGCGTAAGTAAAATAATCTTTTAAAACCAATAAGCTGTCTCACCTCTCCATCATCAGCCCGCCTGATGTCTGATTAAATTAGTGATCCTCTGGTCGGCTCCGGCTGCCTGAGACATGGCGTCATGAATAGGATCTAAGGGCATGGTGGTGGAGATGAATTTAATTGAGTGCTGCCCCTGGCGCACCAGGACCTGCCGCATGGAAAACACGGATGAACTCTGGGTGCACATTGCCTACCACCAGGCGGTAGGAGGGGATGGAAGGAACATTGATGGCTACTTCTTAGCGAAAAGGGAAGGAGCAGTCATGAAGGAGTGGAGAGCAAAGCTGTTTCCTGGGGCATTCGGGCGTGTAATGGGCAGTGACCGGGTTTGCTATCAGCCCCCGGATGAAACACCAACCCTATCCCTAGGGGGGGTGAAGGCGAAGAAGGCAGAAAATCTGAACCCCGCTCAAGAGTTTGCCCAGTGCACCTGATACCTGAGGGAAGGAGGGGAACCCACCCCGCTGGACTAGTTTAACTGTCTGGCTTTAGTGCCTGGATCACGTGGTCACGAACTCCTCGGTCAGCTCCGGGAAGGCCTAGAGACCAAGGGCCGCCACGTGGCAAGATGGGGGGTGACAAAGTGGAATAAAGGAAAAATAAATGTGTTATTTCGTGCGGTAGCGGGTCTACTGCGGGAAAATGCAACTTTAGAAAAGCAATTACGAACATTGGGCATGGAGTCACTGGAGCAGGCGGTGGGGGGCTCCAAGCCGCTGCTAAAAAATGGTGCCAGCCATGTGTAGATGCTGCCAAAAAATGGCACTGAGGAAAGGAAAAAGGGCGCGAAAATCCCCCTGGGAGGTGGGCCAGCCGTGTCACCACCCTCAGCCCTGCCCCCCGGAGAAAGAAAAGCTGCCCCCCCACGAGGGAGGAAAATTGTATCCAGCGCTCCCAGCTGATGTGGGGAGAGAGAAATTGTATCCAGTGCTCCCACCCAATGAATTTAACCCTCTCCTGACTGCAGCTCACCTGAAAGCACTGGTCAAGCAAGTTACTGATGCACAGGGCGCAACTCATACTACCACCACATACTGCACCTGGGGTGAATTGCAGGAGTTGTACAGAGGATCAAAAGTGAAACCCAAGTGGTGTAAGTAAAATAATCTTTTAAAACCAATAAGCTGTCTTGCCTCTCCATCACTGGCCCCCCTGATGTCCAATTAAATTAGCAATCCTCTGGTCGGCTCTGGCCGCCCGAGACAATTTGAAGAAGAACATTTTATTGTGCTTGATTTGCATAGCCAGTATGAGTTCAATTTCAGCCTTGGCTTTTCTGGTCCACTCCCTACAGGTGCAGGCCAGTGCTTCATAATCCTCCTTAGTGGTAGTTCCTGACTTCCATCACTTACAAGCTTCTATTTTCAGATTAAGGGGTTCCATTAGTTCCCTATTGAGCCAAGGGGGTCTCCCAGCCTTTTTCTACTTTTCCTATGGGCTGGAATGGACTTCCCCTGTGTTTTTAGAATCATGTCCTTAAGGAGCGACCAGTTATCATGGACTCCCATCCCTGTCAGATCGTGGTCTCTCTGAGCCAACCTCCTCAGCTTGTGAAAGCCAGCTTTCCTGAAGTCAAGGATTTCTGCATTGCTAACTGTGGTGCCCTCAGTTGATGCTGTGAGTATCTCCCCACTCCCTGAGTCAGGCCCCTGACTTTCCTGCCATGACTTGATGGAACCATAATTGAAAGGAAAGGTTCAGTGGTGTTCCTTCTATGGCCTGGAAAGGGTAATATTCACTGGACAGAAGCCTCAGGATTAGCGGCACTGCCTCTCCTACATCCCAGTCTACTCACCAACCGTGAGGGCTGTCATGTTGCAACTCCAACTCCTGGCTCTGGCCTCTTATGTCCCCCCGTTGGGCCTTGGTCCCATCAGCCTCAGTATGAAGTGCAGGCTTGTAGTTGCAGTCTGCCACTTGACCCTAATCCTTGGCCCTGCTTTGCCACTGCACCAGGCCTGTATCTGCCATAGCCTCTGCAGGCTTGAGTATGGCTGTGCCAATCCAGGGCAACCTGGGCAGTGACCGACCCCAATCCCCTTCCCAGGGAGCTCAGTGTTGGGGACTCCCATCTGACTCCCTTGCACTGCACCCACTTGCCGCTGGTGGGACAGCGTCATGGGGGAATCTGCTCTGGCCAGGTTACATCCCAGCGACCTCTGCTTCTTGCTGCCTACCTACCTTGCACAGGCATTTCTTCTCTTCTTCCATCACTCTCTAACCTGCACCAGAACAGTGTAGATTGGATCCCACTCGCGGCCTATGACCATCACTCTGGCCAAAGATGGGGCCAGCCCATCCCTCAGTTTACCCTTAAGCTTCATCACCCTTCCCTGAAGGGCAGATAACAGCTTTCAAAGTACATCTCTCCTCCTAGAATACACACCATGGTGAGAGGTCCAGCCCTCTTCATGCTGGCTTTACAGCTGCAAATTATGTCTGTGTGATAAAGGGGCGTGCTGAAGGCTCTATGAAGATTAGACTAAGTGTTTTTCTGTCATTTGTTCAGATATTAGGCTATATATTGTTGCTGAGAGCCTAATTAAAGTCTAAGATGTAGTGAGCCCTTGTATGAGGCCTAGTAAATTTAGCAAAGCCTTATAGAAGTGATGGTAGGCCCTGTGCCGTAGTTAAAATTAACCTTATCACAAGAATGCAAGGCTTGTACTGCTATTGGTCAGTCTAAGGACAGTTGAAGTATAAAGAATCTGAATGCCTGTAAGTTATCAGCATAGCTCAGAAGTTATAAATTGGCTGGCACATCCAGAAATCATTTAGAAGAAAGATACAGCTCTGTGAAAGGAACTATTAATTTGCTGGGTCAGCGGGCCCATGGCTCTCGAGGAGCCCAAGGACTGAATACCAGGGTCCTTCCCGGTACCTCTCGGACAGTGTTGATGGGGGACGCCTGACTTTGCTGAGCTTTGTGGAAAGAGAAACTTGTCATGCATCAGAGGGGACTGCTGATAAATTGCCAATGTGAATTATTATCATCTGTCATTATCTGTCTTATAATACTATGCATAGTTGTGTTTTTGTTGTCAATAAACCTTTCGTACCTTTCTACCCCCAACCATAGTCTCAATCCCAAACCTTCCACAGGCGGCTGGGACACACCATCACCACAGGGCATTCCCATTCACCCTCCTGTGATGTGGACCCCAAACTACAGTCCATGGGTTTTCTGTGCTCTGCTTCCCTGGGCCTGTCCCTCAGGAAGGTTGCTGGTGCTGTCCCGCAGCTCAAATTGCTCAGGCTCAGGCCAGAAGACATGACTGAACGATTAAATTAACAATCCTAAGGCTTAGGTCAGGGGTTATGTTCCTGGGTCATAAACCCCATACAGGAGGAGAATATGGCAGGACCCCAGAAGGGGAAAACAAAGGGCGTCGTATGCTACCACTGCAGCAAGTTCGGTCATGTCCTATTTTTGAAGCTAATATCATGAGTTGTGTTCTCATTACTCTTTATGTGGTGTGGAAGGTGGTATAGAGTTGCATCTTTGTCTTGGTTCATGCAACATACATTTCGTATCATTTGTACAAAATGATACCGTTTGCCTCTAGCGATGCTTCTGACTTGTCTAGAGCAGTTTAAGTTCAGCTTCTTGTTTGTAAATGAATCAACACTTCTTGAACAAAATCTCTAACAAGAAATGCAGTATGATGTACTAATATTCTGCTTAGGCAAAGTATTATTACTTGGATGACAACTGTAAGGCAGGAAGGCAATGAGAGGACAGCATGAATTTCCCTTATTTCCATGATCCCCTCTCCTGGTAGAAGATGTCTTCTGTTGGGCCTGTGCCTAAGAGCCCTCTGCAACTCAGGTTATGTTTAATTTATCTAAAGCAGGTGTGCTCAACCTTTTTGCCCGATGGGTCAGTTAGGTAGTACACAGTCTGTCCATGGTCCAGATCTAGGCTGTGGCTGGATCCAATTCAGAGCATGGGGCAGGTATAGTGGGGCTCATCTGGCCATGTGGAGTGGTACAAGGCAGCCCAGCCCTGAACCAACCATGTAAGTGCAGGCAGTGTGGCCCAGCCCCAATCCAGCCATGTGGGGGGCTGGGGAGTGTGGCCTGGCCCTGATCTGGAT
Organism: Caiman crocodilus; assembly: GCA_030014935.1. NCBI lineage: Eukaryota > Metazoa > Chordata > Crocodylia > Alligatoridae > Caiman > Caiman crocodilus. The sequence goes on from JAGPOW010003685.1 coordinate 41,066,209, forward strand.
GTACAGGGTATGGGAATTTGGAAGTGGGGAGGTGTGGCAGTATTAATTGCCATTGCTCCCATCCTGCCAAATTTCCCAAACCATGGGGAGCCCCAGGGGCCAGATGCCGTAGCTCTGCAGGCCACATTTGAGTTGTGTGACAGGGTTTGAGCAACCCCTATTTAATGGTTTAGAAAGCAAGATGCAAAAAAGACATTTGAAAAGGTTGTTTTAGGGTTTTTCTGTGGAGTGAGGTTGCACTTCTAAAAATGTGGGACATAGTATCTGACTGTGACATGTAAACTCACTGACTTGAGCCTGGGATATGAGAATTTTCTCACAGCTGCAGGATTTAGTAATCCCTTGGCTGGAACATTTGAACTGAATATACACACACTGATAGATTCTGTAGGCTCTAATGATGTGGGATTATGAAGATAACTGTGTGCTCTAGTAAAATGTAACCGGGATTTGAGTAGAGGGAGTTATTTATAGTATGCCACCACAAGGTCTGGCCACAATAATTAAATATGCAGCTCCCAAGTACTACTGAGGAATGAACTGACCATCTGAATTTGCAAGAGGAGACAAGGAAAAATAAGATTGAAACAGATGCTTAAAACCAATTTATAAAAACCCTGTGTACATTGCATAGGCCTTTAACATACTAATTTGGTGCCTTGTGAAGACAGCAAATACTCGTCTATTTTAACCTTTCCATTTTGTAAAATGAGATATTCCTGAGTTAGAATGGGGAGGGGAAATATGGCATACTTGTATTTCCTCCAGTTTCCTATAGCAGGCTTGCCTTTTGGAGCTTGGGTTGAGTCCCAGGCTTGAAATCTTGTGGTTCTGGTTGGTGGAGCCCATCCACCAATCAGGAGGCAGCAAGAGGAGTTAAGTCATGCCCCTTTCCTGAGGGGAGAGGGAGAGGAGTTCTCCCCCTCACCCCCCAGACCTGATTGAAGACTGCAACACTCAGGTCCAGAAGACTTCAGGGGTGGAGCCCTGGAGTATATAAAAGGAGCTGCGTGCCCAGCATGAGAGGAATACATGCAGGACAGAGAAGAGAGAAGAGTGGGGCTTAGAAGAGCTAAGGATTGCTGCTCAGCAGGATGAATCAGTAGCCCAGAAGTGCCCCTGAAGACTTCCATCAGCAGGGAATGGCGGATGATTCCAGCAGCTAAGCTCTCAGTGTGCAGCACGGTGTCCAGACTCTGGGAGCTGTGTGAGGTGGCTTGGGTTTGCAACCCTCTGGCAGGTGGCCAGACACGGTGCACAGGCCAGTGCACGGAGTAGGACCTTTGGAACACTTGGGCGGCTAAGGTCCTCAACCCCCAGAACGAGTCTGGGAGCTCGATGCAGGAGGCGTTGCACAGGTCTGGGAGTGGACTGAGCCTTGTGCTACACGAGGCAGCCCAGGCCTCCAAGCCACAGTAAAAGGTTGAGTCCAGGGAGCCAGATGGTGTTCTGGCTACCGAGCCAGCAGACAGGGCTTAGCCAGTGGCCCCAGAAGCCCTGCACAGCAACCCTGTTCCAGAGGACAGTCACCCAAAGCACACTGCAGGTGAGAGAGCAGCTTGGTGCAAAGGACAGGGTCCACCCTCCAGGCCAGGGAGCCGTGAGTTGCAGGGAAAAGAGGATTTGCACAGGGGAGAGGGAAACCCGTCTGGTTAGTTAAGGGCTCCTGAAAGTGGAGATCTCCCTTCCCCCAAAGTTACCAGTTTCCTTGTAGGGCTTAGGAAAAGCCCAAGGACATTGGGGTTTCCCCTTGGGATTATGTTTATTTTGGGGTTTATCTGTTTCAGATCAGATACCGTGACTTACCTGTATCTGGAGCACTGGTATAAGGTTTTATGGCATTTACCCAGAGGGTATTGTTTATGTTATTTGTTTAGATATCTTATAAATATATATTGTACGTATGTTTATATCCATGTTTCTTTTCCTTGTGATAAATTAATGTAAATAAATGTGTATATAATTAAATAAGGTCACTGGGGACTCCATCCTGAGGGGCACGGAGTGTCCCATCTGCCGTTCTGACCCCTTGGGCCGAGAGGTCTGCTGTCTGCCTGGAGCGCGGGTTCGGGACGTCACGGAGTGCATCCAGAAGATGGTGAGGCCCACAGATTACTATCCGTTAGTGGTAGTCCACGTGGGGACCAACGACGCTTCGAAAGGCCGGCCGGAGGACATCATGGAAGACTTTAAGTCTTTTGGACGGCAGCTCAAGTCAATTGGAGCGCAAGTGGTGTTTTCCTCCATTCTGCTGGTGAGTCAACGGGGAAAGTGACATGAGGCGTATATCAAGGCTGTAAACCAGCGCCTTTGGGGTTGGTGCTACGATGTGGGCTTTGGATTTTTTGATCACAGCCCACATTTCTCTACGCGGAGCATGCTGGCGGAGGATGGACTTCACCTATCGCCTAGGGGTAAGCGTTTCTTTTCTTCCAGTTTGGCTGATCTCGTGATGCGGGCTTTAAACTAGCTTCGATGGGGGATGGGCCTGCCAAAAGAGAAGAGGATGCTCGGCCCCTAAGTCAGGTAAGTCAGGAGGGCAAAGGTGGTGGTAGCTTGGGGGATACACATGAGGAGGGGGAGGCAGCAGTGCATAGCCTTAAGTGCTTCTATACAAATGCACGCAGCATGGGAGG
>JAGPOW010003685.1:41068944-41101492 GCA_030014935.1 Caiman crocodilus
GTTAGGGTGGCTAGGATGTGGAACCGGCTTCCTAGGGAAGTGGTTCTTGCTCTTACCTTGGGCATCTTCAAGAGTAGATTGGATAGGTACTTGGCTGGGATCCTGTGACCCTGGCACTCGTTCCTGCCATTGGCGGGGGTCAGACTAGATGGCCTGCTCTAGGCCCCTTCTGACGCTAGTTACTATGAAACTATGAAACTATGAAATCCCCTGACTGTCCTGGCTTCATTCTATAGGGATGGAAGGAAACTGAGCGGTCTGCAGTTCCCCCACAGCACACCTGCCAGTTAATAATCCCCTTCAATTGGAGAAGGGGAATATATACTCGAGTTACCTGGGCTATACTCCCCTTTCATTCTCAGGAGTATAAGCTTATCTCCCTCCAGCCCACTCTTTTTTTTTTTTTAAAGAATGAAACATTCTTTTTTTTTTTTTTTTTGCTCATGAAGAAAACCTTCAAAATGTGAACCAATGATAGGAGATACAGTGATGCCTGGAATGCTAAATCTGCCCTAGAGCAACACACTCATAGTTGTCTGAATTTCCATGGTTTGAAACTCCTCTTTGAACTACACTATAGCCTACTTCTTTGCTGCAGTGATTTGCTGTGGATTTGAATGACTGGTTATCTCAGTTTTGCAAATGAGTTATCCAAACAAGTTCACTGTTCCTGAGGCAGTCCTACTGTACCTAATACAGTGTTAGGAGTGCCAGTTTTTTTAAATAAAGATCTAAAGTTCTTCATTCAGTGGCTGAGGCCCTTTTTAAACCTGGGCTATTTGGTGCTTGGACTTGTACCTTCACTACTGTGTTTAAATGTTGGCAAGTAGACACAGACCCAAGTACACATACATTTGCTCTATTGCCACAGCAGGAGACTGGAAGTGGCCTGAACACATATACTTATTTATATAATTAGTTAAAATTATTAATTTATCCAAAAAGTCTTCCTTTTGACACCTCTTCCAAAATCCTGGAGCTGGTTTTCCCTATACATAGTTTAATCAACATGCATAGGTTTTGGTTCTGGATGGGTGTAACAGGGAACCCTAACCCTGTTACTAGGAGATAGGGTGGTCCCTTTAAGTCCAGAACATTCCAGTCATGGTCGGCCAGTCACGTAAGGGTTAAAGCTCAAGCACTGCCAGTTGGTCAGGTGACAAGAAGAGGAAGGCCAGGATACTACAAATGGCAAGTGGAGAAGGCCAGAGGGGCAGTGGGGAGGTGGACTCCTAATCACCATGGTGCTGTGGCTGCAGTCTGTCGGAAGACTATGCCATGCCCTGAGCGATCCTCATGATCATCTAAAGTAAGCAGGCATGTTGCCTCTCTTGTTTCAGTATTATCATTTTTCCATTATATGGTCTTAGAAGCCTATGTTAAGTTATAGCCCAGGGGCTTATGTTTTGTTTGTAGTTTGATAAGACCAGTGCTTTGGGTGAGGTTATTTGGGGAAGGAGGAGGCCTCATTGGGGGGTCACTGCAGCGTGGGGACCCTAGCGCCAGAGAGGGTGCAGTATTCGGGGTGAGCAGACCCCAGCGCCACAGAGGGGCAGGAGTCCGAGTAAGGTTTGTTTTTTTTTTTGAGAGCTGGAGCCTGGGAGTCAAACCCTGATTAGTGGGTGTCGCGGTGGCATTCTCCAGGAGGGCTGTGATCTCCTGAAGGCCCTCTGCCTGCGCCAAGTCTGGCCCAAGACACCCTCAATTCTCACCCGCCACGTCTTTGTTCTTAATAAGTATAAGATGGGAGGCTGCCTTCTACTGCCCTGGGCGTGACGTATCGGGACCCTCATCCCTGTGATCTCTCAGACTCGCTGGAATGTTCCCCCGTATGATGGGTGCCCTCCAGGCACCCCTGGGCTGTCTCTATTTTCTCCCCTGCTCTGGGCCTCCCATCAGCGCCCCCTCTCCTGTAGGGCCATCTCATCAATGTTGCCCCTCGTGGGCCATCTCATCAATATTGCCCCCCGTGGGCCGTCTCATCACCGCTCCCTCTTTGGGGCCACCCAGCGAGCCACTGGTCTTCTCAGCCCACCGCATGATTACCCTCTTCTTAGGCTGGGCATACTGTGCTACTATCCCCTTTTCAACCAGGGGACCACCGCAGCACTTGCCCTTTCTTTAGGAGGCGCTGTGCTGCTAACCCCATTCTCTGAGCCCACTGCAGCACCCTGTCCCTGGCTGGGGTCTATTGCCGTGCTAGCCTAATGCCATGCTTGCTCCTTGACTTGCCCTTCTTGGGCTTCTCAATAGTGCTCCTCATCTGGGCTTCTCAATAGTGCCCTTGTCTGGGCTTCTCAGTAGTACTGCCCCCTTCTAGGGCTCCTCAAATGCTGCCTTTCATGAGCTCCTTAAAATACTGCCCCCCGTCTGGGCTTCTCAGTACTGCCCCTCATCTGGGTTTCTCGAATGGCGCTCCCCTCTTTAGGGCTTGCCATGCCCCACAGGGCTTCTCAATAATGTTGCTCCCTGTCGAGGGCCTCAATATCGCCCCCTCCTGGGACTGACTATGCCCAACTTGGGCTCCTTAATAAATGCAGCCCCTTCTCGGGCCTCTCAACAATACTGCCTCTCATGGGCTTGGGGTCTCCGCACCTCGTGTTGCTGCGCCCTCTTTAGTGCTTGCTGTGCCCCACTGGGCTTCTTCAATGCTTGCCCCCTCTCTGGGGCTTGCTGTGCCCAAACTGGCACTGAATTGTGCCCTCCTGGGTGCCAGGATCCCCACACTGCTGGGGTCCCTGCTGAGGTTATTGCGCCCCACTGGTGCCGGGATTCTCACGTTCTGTTACGAGTCCCCGCTGAGGCCTCCTCCACCCCTACAGCCTCGCCCAAACTACCGGTGTAATCCAATACTAACGAAACATAACACAAGCCTCCGGGCTATAACCAAACATCAGGCACCTGGCCATAATAGCATAAGCCTCCTGGCTCCAACTTAACATCATTACTCCAGCCTCTGGAGCTCTTGTGAGCTGCACTCATAGACTGTCTCCTGGAGCTCCTGCCCCTCCAGCTGCTGGCAGGGAACTCCCAGCCTGACTCTGGCTCTGGGCTTTATAGGACCAAGCCCTGCCCCTTAGGTCAGCTGACTCTCATTAATTGCCTCAGCAACCCTCAGCTGTGCTGCTCATTACCACACTGCTAGGGCTTTCCCCTGCAGTCTTCACACACAAGGAGTGGTGCAGCGAGGTGTGCCACGACAGTGGGTTTTGTTTGTTTTTTTTTTTTGACTGGCAGGCCTAGCTAGAGAGAAAAAGGGTAGGTTCACAGTGCCTGAGACCCCAACATAAAGAGTATTTTTAGTAATACCATCTGTGAGGCTTGAGCTGCAGTTTACGGGGGGAACGGAGTTGCAGGTAGCACCCCCTGGCATCAGGGCATACAGTGGGCAGCTTCCTGCTTAATTAACAACAATTAATTAACAACAAGACATAGCAGGTGAGAAGGTGGGTGGTGGGCCCATAACAGGTGGGCGGGGCCACCAGTAGATGGACCCTGAGCAGGCCCCCCCGTTACACTGGGGTATACATGTATAAGTGCACTGGAGCATAATTACATTTGATACCAAACAACCTATAGATGATGACCACTTTCAATCATTGATTTCCTGGACTTGAATTAAATAAGTGACTGACTAGATCTATATGCCACCCTTCCCATACCATAGGGTTTACAAGTTTTGTAGCTCTTAGTCGCATTGTGTACTAGAAACTTGAAAGAGGTATATGGTACTAACAAGGAGGTAGAAGACAAAATGTGACACTTGTTGGTCTGTCCTGAGGTTTTAAAAGGAAAAAGTTGTACATCTCTGAACTACAAGGCTAAGTACAGACAATCAAAAAGCCTGAGGCTGAATTGATTCAGTCTTTTAAGATTAGTCTAAGATGCAGAAATTAAATTGAAATAGAACTGAATAGACATTTACCTTTGATTCAGGATATGCAGCCACATGCCTGCAGTGGCTCAGGCCAGAAGCTGGGAGGTGCTTAGGCTTGCCAACCCTCTAGGACTGCCCTGGAATCTCCAGGAATTGGATATAATCTGCAGAAGGCTGGTGAGAGTCATCTGGGAGATAAATGATAGAGTATTAATTAAAATAAATATTAAATGTTGAATCCAATTTATACAGTAGTCCAGTGGGTTTTTAAAATATAATAGTAATGTACATTTGCCTTCCTGCGTACAGTACAGTAGATCAGTCATTAATGTCATTGCATCATGTGATGAAACCTCCTGGAATACATTCAAACAGAGTTGGCAACCCTAGGAGTGCTAGAACATGGCTGTCTGGCATGTGGCCAGCATGGGCTGTATTCACTTCCTCTTTCTGCTGCTCCTGAGGTCTCTGGGATTTGCAGCCCAAAATCACAGCTACAGGAATCTGCAGGGTTGCTCATCACTTCCTGCTTCCAGGTACCTCTTGGATTTGTAGGTTGAGTAGGGGAAGGGGTATTTAACACCCCCCCCAGCCCCTGACCCAAGCTGGGGTTTCCCGGGGGGGGGGGCAGTCACCCCAGCTGGGCTTGCCTCTCCCCACCCCCTTGTCAGCCAGCCCTCACTGCTTCAGCCAGGGAGCAGAGGGGCAGGGCCAACCCTACTTTCTGAAGTAGATAGCACAGCCCAGCCCAGGACTGCAAAACATGCTGGGAGACTGTGGTTTAATTTGAACTAGGATGGGGTCTGGGACAGAAGTTTCATAAACTGGTTTGACCCAAATCAGTTAAATTGGTTGAACTAAGTATCAGACTTATTTTAAATCAGTTTCAGCCATTTTGAAACTGGTTTATGTGCACTGAGCTTCTGTGATGTTACAGGTTTAAACCAGTTTCTGATCACTTAAACTGATTTATGTGTAACATCTGTCCCTAGCTCAAGAGTGATTTAAAACACATGATGTTTTCTTATTCCTTTTCAAAGCACATGTTCATTTGAACATCACTTTTTGCAGAGAGAAATTACAAAGTGATCCAACCCCATCATACATAGGTGTGACACTTGACAGCACCATAACCTTTTGTAATCATCTTTGAAAAATAGCTGTGAAAATCAAAAGTTAGGTGAACATAGTGTGAAAACTTGCCAGAACAAACTGAGGTGCCACTGTGAGAGTACTGAGCACCTCTGCTATGGCTCTGGTCTTCTCAACAGCCAAGTACTGTGCACCTGTCTGGGCTGCTAGGACTCATACCAAATGTGTGGTTGTCCAGTTAAATTCTGCAGTGTGTGCTGTCACTGGAGCCCTGAAATCTACACTGATTCAATGGTTACTGGTGCTGGCTAATATTGCTTTTCCAGACATTTGCCATGATGATGCTACATACAGAGAGGTTGTTCGCATGAATGACAACTCAGACCTTCCCATCCATAGAGATTTACAGAACCTTCCAGCTCACTGCTTGGTCTCCCAGAAACCTTTATAGTGACACGTACAAGCTCTTGTAGGGCATGACAGTGTAGCGGCTTGAAGAAAAGCATAGAATGAAACCACCATTCAGAATAAACTTCTAATCTCTGACCCAACAATAAAACCTCCTGGTTTTGACCTTCTGCAAGAACGTGGAAGGTTCTAAATTGGATGGCTGCTGCGGTCACTTAATGCACAAATGGTGTAGTAAGAGTTCTGCAAAATGTGATTGTGGCAATCCTGATCAAACTATGGACCACATAACAACACTCTGCTCTCTATACAAATTTGATGGTGAGATATATTTCCTTTCCTTAAGATCATTAGACTGGTTAACTAACCTTAAACTAGACTTATAATCGTTGCTTCCGGTCAGCCATATGAAAGAAGAAGATTCTTTTTCTTATACCTTTTTAACTGTGTATGCAAGGAATACCCTTCCAGATCCCGTCCATCAAGCCACTATCACCTAAAAAATGAGTTATAACTCAGGGAATATCCTACTCTGTAAGCACATCAGGCTCTAATATGTATATGGTGGATCTGTCTTCCTAAAAAATATAGAAGGCAAAATAAAAACAATGAGAATCATTAATCTAGCTGGTGTCTCTTAAAGGCAGTGAGGCAGAACTTCATCCTGCTGTGCTTCTGCTCTTTCCACTATCTGTCCTCTCCTAATACCTGGTTTGTACCTTGTGAGGCAAGAGCAGCCCCTCTCCTGAGGCTATACCTGTGGGGTCTCACCACCCCAGTGGCCCTGCCTGCTGGTTTCAGGAGTGTGGGAAGAGTGAAGGGGACCAGTCAGGCTCCAAAGTGTGGCTCTGAGTGTTTCCCTACCTGCCTCTTTGCATCAGAGCATGCTGTTGGGAGCTTGGTGGGAGGCCAACACATGGGCTGCTTGGGGTCAGGGAAGGCAAGGGAAGGCAGCAGCAGGAGCGGACACAGCCTCTAGAGGAGCAGCGGCAGGTGCTGCTGGAGTAGCTGGTGTACGTGCAGGGTGGCGGACAAGCAAAAAGATCATTTACCTCCTCACACAAGGGGATCTTGCAGCACACTTCCATTGCTTTAACAGCACACCCTTTGAGAATCACTGCATTAAGGCTTTCCACATGTGTCACAGCATGTATCAGAGTGTGGGTGCTATTGGAATACAATCAGCAATAAGAAAAATATTTCTCCATCATATCCACAAACTAACTAGGTTTCCCAAGAGCATCATTTTATCTTGGGATACAGAATTTGGGGCAGGAAATCCCCATTTGTATCCTGTATACATGGCAAGCAAGCTTACATCATGTGATGGACAATAAAACATTGAATCATTCCACTCATTTTGCTTGTATATTTTTCTGTGATCTTTGTGTTTGTCATGTGCACAGGCTCTTCTGTGTTGATATAAATACTGTTTTCTTCCCAGTTCAGGCTTCAGTTGCATAGGTTATTGTAATCATGTTCTAATTCAGGGGCGGGCAATTATTTTAGGCAGAGGGCTGCTTACTGAGTTTTGGCCAGCCATTGAGGGCCGTATTACAGGCAGCCCAGGGCAGATTAATATTAATTTTCTAAATTTTTTTAGGGGCCCCACAGGCCAGGTAGAATGGCCTGGCAGGCTGCATCTGGCCCCTGGGCTGTATTTTGCCCACCCCTGTTCTAATTGGTCTTCCATGAGGTATATTATCCTATTTACATCTGGATTTGAATGTGATCATATGCATTTTTTACAAGGAATACAAAACCCCCCAAAACAAACTCTTGAGCAATGGGCAAGTTTTTAGCAAAGGCTGTGTTTTGATTCTATGTTTTGTATCTGGCTCAGCTCCCTAATCATTTTTTGGATTGTTTACCATTTATTTTCATTTCATTCACTACTTGTGCAGGCAACTACTCTAGCGACTGCACAGCTGCTGCTGACCCCTGCAGTAGAATCTGGAAAAGTGCTTGTAGGGATAGCGTAGTATGAGAAAATCCAGCAGTAGCAGATGTTTCCTAGTGCTAAAAAATACACTTTTATACTACAAGTTCACTGCCTCCTGTCCATACCTAACAAATAAATGTGTATTATACTGTTAAAGGAGTTCAGCATTATGTACTGCAGCTGTAAAATTCTTTACAAAAGTAAGGGTAAGCATCTATCTTTGATCTATTCAATTCTTTTTAAATTGAGAGTTTGGTTTTATTACCCAATCTTATATGACAGAGATGCACAAAAACCTAGGATTCTTAGTGGGAGAGAATCTCAGCATTTTAGAATGTAGTTTTTAGTTTACCACCTGATATTAAGATATTTTTCTGAACTCTTAAGCTAAATACAAACAGTCAAAAAGCTCAAGGCTGAATCAGTTCAAGCTTCACAGATTAGTCTAAGCTGTGTAGATTGAACTGATAAGCAAGTGAACAGGCACTTGCTTTTGAATCCAGAAATGCAGCCACTTGCCAGAAATGTAGTGGCCCAGGCCAGAAGCTGAAGGGTGCTAGAGCATGCCTCCCTGCTGGGCTGAACCAAACAGCTTGGGCCAAGGCTAGTCTACCCACAGTGCAAGGCAGGGGGAGTTACAGGGGAGGTGGAAAGCTTCCTGGGATGCTGAGGGACTGTGAGTTAACTTGAATCTGGAGGGGATGTGGGACAGAAGTTGAATAAACTGATTTAACCTAGATCAGTTAAAAGTCTGATACTACATCCATCCAGGTTTATTTTAAACAAGTTTTAGAAATTCTGAAAATGAATAATGCGAACTGAACTTTTGTTATGTTACAGATTTGAGCCAGTTTCCAATCTCTTACATCAGTTAATGTGTAATTTCTGTCCTTAGTTCTATGGTGTGCCTGTAGACACTGCGGGGCTGCTGCAATGAACTGCAATTACAGCACATCAGAATAGACCTGATTAATCGAGACTGCTGGAGCATGTTAATTGCCATTGTCCAGCCAGCATCCATGTCTTGTGTATTAGAGTCCCCATGCTTTAAAATGGCAGTGGGGTGCTTGAATTTCAGCTTGTTGAATTAGCAGTTTTGAAGTGCAGGGATGCTAATACATGAGATGCTGCGGCACTTTAATTAGAGAGGCTCCTGGAGAAATTTGGCACATCTGGTTTTGGCCAGCTTTCAAATTTGTTTTTAAAATTGGTGAAGATTTAATGGAAGATTTTTTTTTAATTTAACTTTTATCTTGATCTGCTATTTTTGTCCAAATTTATTTGGGCTTATGGTATTCAGAACTCCTGCAAAATATCTTTCTCCATTAATTCCCTTAGTTTTCTTGTGTAGGCAATCAGCTTAAGTCTGTGAGGCATTGAGTGTGTCCAACTTCCATTAAAATTTTGTACCTTAGTGAGCTCTCAGTTGCTGAGTGATTTGTCTCATGGATGGGAATGGTCAAAACCATTGTTTTTAAACTCACGAACATTTCAAACATTTCATTTGGTTGCTTCTTTAAACCAACACTTTCTTTCCCTTTAAAAAATTGTGATTTTTGAGAGTGACTGGTCAATTAAAAAAAATTGAATAATGAAATAATTTTAGAGTTTTTTTACTTAATTTTTTTCTGGCTTAAGCTATCTGCCATTGGTGTTAACCTAGTGGAGAAAAACATGATAAAGGATTCCTTTTAAATACACTATTTTTTTTCTTCCTGTATAGTTACTTATATACCCTAATTAAGATGCCTCTCGGTTTTCTTACTTTACAAAGTAAACAGATTGAGGTTTTAAAGTACTTCACTATAAAGTATTCAAATAATTCTACAGCCTTCAAATCATTTTTTTGTCGTTTTCAAATTTTCAAAATTCTTTAAAAATGCAAGTATCTACTCTGGACAAAGCGTTACAGTAATGGTACCAATATAGCACCAGAGCTATATACATAGATAAAATCACTCTTTTACTCATTGCTCATCCGCTCCCTTTTCATATATCCTAGTATCACATCAAAACTTTTTTGCCACAGCATTTCATTAGGACCTTATGTTGATTTGCTTTTATACTTATGTTGTATTACCTAAATCCTTTACAGAGTCCTTGTTTTGCAGGATACAGCGTGCCCCCCCACATGCCCCATTCAGATAGTGTTTTTGTAATCTTGATTTCTAGAATGTAACTTTGCATTTGGATACATTAAAATGCATTTTGTACATGAAAGTTGCTTGTTAAGAGGTTTATATTTTAGTTCTTTTTCATTTTTCTTGGATAGGAAAATAAGAATATTATATAATAGTACTTTTTCCCAAGCATCTCATACAATATTAATCAGTTAAGTTTTGCAAAGGGTTAGGCCAGAGTTCTGTTTTTATTTTAGTAAGGTGCTCAGTTTCAAGGAAATTGAACAACTGTTATTTATGCCATATACCTAGCATGTCAGGTCACAGTCTCAGCTGTTAGTCTGTGTGACTGAGTACACACAAGCCATTGCAAAGCTGAGGGGAGGTTGTCTTTCCTGGAGTTATAACAAAACAACAGATTTTTGCAAATTTGCACAGTAAAAAAAACCTCTGTAGAGGTTTTGAGGAGAACAGGTGGTCAAAACTCAGAGGTAATTGCTCTTTTTGAGTAATAATAGTAATAATAATCTCTAATGAAACATGTACATTCCAAAGCTCTTGGTAGGAGTACAAAGTTACACTCAGAATGTAGTATATAAGATGGGCACGTAATAGAGAAGCCATGTTCTGACAGAATGTCTCTGCTTTCAGAAATACATCAGTCTGCCAGACTGTTTAGAGCCAAGCCAGGCCTATATAACTACATGTGCTTCAGTGGACAGCTACCTGCTTCTATATATATTTCAGCAGAATAAGATGCTCACAATCTAAATTGGCCCTTGTGATTTGCATTTTTAGCTTTTGAGACAGATTTAAGGGATATGTTTCCTGCCATTCCTCTACTATACACAATATACTGTGAAATAAATAGGCCTTTGTTGAATGGTTCTTGTGAAAAAGTGTTGTGTAGACATAAACCATATAGAAAACAATACTTCATCCCTATATCCTCATCTCATCCCGCAACTTATAGTTTAAGTTTAACTCTGAAAAACTTGATTAGTGTGATTGAACAGCTTAGGGCACTGGAGTTACTTCACAGGGTAGCAGGCATAGACAATCTCATGAAATTTAGAATGATAGTCATTATGGCACCTGTTGTTGGTTGTGGTCTACTTTTATTTGTGTAAGAGAAGAATGGTGTGCATGTGTACATGCACACATTTATGAAGAATTTTTTCAGGAAGAGCCCCCAGTTTCTTAGTTCAGGTTCTGTTCTTGACTTTAAGTTCCTTATTACAGTTATCCTGTAATTTCAGGTAAGATTTATCCCTTTGATCAGTTTAGTAGAGCTATTGAGGAGACAAGACTAACAAATAAATTTGTCATAAGTCTTCATGTAATTTATATGAATATCTCTGATATGGTTAATGCTTTATAGCCATTACTTGAGTTTGTAGGGTGGGCGTAGCCTCTCTATCTTGGAATTCCTTACCTGATCCTCCATTTGGACAGAATAGTTCTAAGGACGTTTCCTTTCCATACTTCTCTAAAATGTTCTACCCTTTCCTCTGCAAGCTGACCTATCGTTCAGTTGTTTATAGGTATCATTAGCTTTCTCATGCTTTTATTCACTCACTATCTCAAGCAGCCTTGCTCTCAGAAACACACAAAGCCAATGTTCTTGTGACAGGTGGGCAGCACTTCTTGTGCAAATCAATTCATTTGCATGTGAATGTGTTAATTTGCACACAAATACCTGCATTCAGATGAATAAAAGGCTTTTATCCAGTTGTGACACTTGAGCAAACAAAAACAGGGTTCATGAATGTATAGAGAAAATGGGGGAAAGGTTATGTCTTCCTGAGAACTGGAATTTTGTTAGTATGTTTATGAATAACTTTTAAGTCCATTAACTATCTTAGAAAGCTGCAGGCTGTAGACTTGTAATCTCTTTGGGATAGGATCTGCCTTTTCACTATGTGTATGTACTGTTCCTGGCAGAATAGGTCTCAAATCCCTAACTGAAGCCACTAGGAATAGCTGCAATATACATATTTAGTATATTAAAATTTCACTTGACCAGAATGAAACAATTTCCATTTAGGTAAATAGAAGAGGCCCAGAAATAATTATTTTAAATAATTATGAGAGATGTACTGAATCACTGTAGTGAAGCCTGTACAGCAGTGGGCTTATCTGTAAAAATGTCCCATTTCATGGGCAGAGGCCTCATTTATAGAGCTTCTGTAGGTTGGATGATGATTACATAGATGTCCACAAATAACTTCCATAAGCATCTAAAGAGTCTCCTTTGGTTTGATAATGTTGTTTTGTGCCATAGAGTTCTCTGGGTCATCATTACCATATAAAATATTCTTCCTCCCTACACAATAAGAGTCAGTATGTGCATTATTTTTCTACAAGGAACTGCTAGTTCAGCTGTTTACATCTTAATGTATTATCACTCCAAATACTTCTAGTGTACCCATCAGCAAGGAATTAACAGGTGAAAAGAATCAGCTGCCGACTGATAAGATACCTGGCACCTTTCCTTTCTTGTTCAGTTGATATATTTCTGAATCTCTGAGGAAAAGACCGACACAGAAATGAGGTGTGCATTTCTTTACGTTTTGAAGCCTCCTTTTTTTTTAATTGGTGGAAGGCCAATGCAAAGAAATACATCCTTACCTATTTTTTTTAAAAGAATGTGACTCGAATCCTATTTTACCCTCAGGAATCTTTTACAGATAAAATGTCTACCCTCATACCAAAGATTACTGTCTAAGGCTCCAAGATCCATAGCAAAGCTATGTCTGGAAGGATTCTGGAGTAAAATTGTACACAAAAAGAGGTTCATCCTTGAATTTAGGACTTTGCAGATTAAGAATAAGACTTTACTATTGTTCCAGTGTTGAACTGGGAAGCAATGGAGAGTAAGGAGAGAATGTATTACACTGTTATATCAACATGTTCCTGCATGTTCCAAGAATTCATGTTGGAATGACTGAAGGATGTACTCCTTTTTATTCTGAAGTAGGAGGTCTTGCAGTTGGCCTTGGGGTTGTGGACCTAGAAAGTTTCTGGTTTCCTATAAACTGCAGTACGCTTATATGTAACACCCATCCTTCAAACCTTGATTGGTTTAGGATTCAGAGTGAGTTTAGATTGGTCATCATGATTTAGTTTGTGATTACCATACACAAAGTGTAGTTGGGATTATGACAGAATTCAGTAGAGATTCTGCTGTTGAAATAAAAAGAAATGCTTTGGATATGGAAGCCTTGCAGCAAGAGACTGTCAAAACAGGAGACAAATTGTAGAACAAGTCATTAGAAATGGTTTGACTTTTCACCCTGTTGAGTTTGGTGACAACTCATCAGATACAAAGTAATGTTCTGAGGTGACCAAAACCCAGTGAATTAATAAGATTTCCAATATTGAAAGTTTTGCAAAAGCTGCAGTGAGAGAAGTCCTAGTAAAATGAATTTGTGTCCTTGCTTCGATGCATCAAACCCTCTCATAGGCACCTAGCAGCAGCACAGAGGAGCTCTAACACTTTTATAAATCCAATACTTTGACTGGATAATTTATAGTCATTACAGTCAATATGTGTTTCAAAAAAGTGAGAAAAGAATAGGACAGGGGTTATTCCTGGCCAGTGTTTGGAAAGATGAAATAGAAATAACAGGAAGATGTTTCACAGCTTTTTCAGAACCACAACTCAAAGGAATCATTACAAAGTGAAGAAGTAAAGGCCAGTGTCGCCGCCTTGCACAGAAGGATCTAAAAACTTTTTGTATTTTCTATCTCTGATTTCATTACTCCTAATAACTCGTTTCCTGATGGAAGGTAAAGAGGTACCTGAAATACAGATTCGAGTTCTTTTAGTTAAACCTTTATCTCTTTGTCATAGCGGGTTTTTTTTCTTCTGTAGTTCCATTCATCTGCTCTACTGGAACTTTCAGTCGCACTGTGTTAAAATATGGCTGTTCTAAGCTAATATGCATTAACTTTTTAGAAACTGTTTTATACATAACCTATTGTATTAATATAAAACGTTAAGGCCATTTTTTCGTTTCCTGGGAATGGCCCATTACATTGTGAGCAATCTACTCTTGCTTTTTTAAAAAAGACTTTGAACTCAATACAAAAGGAAAATATAATCATGTACAACTATAAAGACGGCTTTTTTCCCTTTTGTGCAGTGTAACAGAGGTGGATGAGTAGCATGGTAATGAAGAGATGGACCGTCTTTATTAGCACGCTCAGTGAAAAGGTTCTTTTCAGAACTTCAACTTTTCTTATCTTCTTAGTTTTCATGGTGTCTATTGGGACTCTTTCCTTTTCTTGACTTACTTTTAAATACGGCTAGCTGACTGGCAGAGCCAAGCCAGTTCATCCTTTTTCCAACAAGGGATAGACACACAAGGTCTAGTGACTTGGATACTTCCATAAAAGTTTTCTTTATATTTAGATGTATAATGTCACTGCATTTGACTGGGTATTGGTATTATATGAATTGTGTAGTAATTTTTTAATATCTATAACAACAAACCCAGTAATAGCTGCAGTAAGACATATTTATATGGTAGTTAATGATGGCTAATGATATAGGAAGTTTTTGAATACTAAAATAAGACCAGTAATGCCACTTAACCTTCTGCCCTAGAAATTGTTTAATATGGCAGATTTGCTAAGGACTGTTTGATCCCTAGTCCTCTTCTGCAGTTTTCTCCTACAACCCTTTTGATATGTCTCTGCTCCTCCTCCATGCTCCTTATTTTTTTCTGTGTTCCTCCCACCCTTTCTGCTTCTACATTCATTCTTTGTTACACAGGGAATTCACTTTTAATCTTTCTCATTTTAAAAAACCCACAACTTAAAAGATAGTGATTGTATAATTTTTTTATGGGTCCCCTATAGGCAATTGAATAAAAGAAAAACATGCTTTCCAGTGCTTTCCACTTCCATTGTGATGCAGAGTAAAATATTCTACCATTACTACACTGAGCAATATGGTAGGCCTTGCAAACAGAATCACTAAGGGATTAATTTTTTGGTGGTGGAAAAGCTGCAGTCTCACTTTGATTATGAGTGTGTAGTTACTATATTATTATACATTATTATATTTATATTAATGATGTAAATATAACATTGCGGAATTTTGATGGGTTGTTTTGTAGGAGTACTCTTGTTACATTACTGGGGCAAAGTGAAAAAGAAGAATTTCCAATTGAGAAGTGCTGTTATTCCTGACACGTCTTTAAGATTTTAGATGTCTTAGTTGACTGGGACCTTCTTGGAAATGGTGTCCTTGAAGCAAAGGCATATGAGTCTTATGTTTATTAAAGCACAAAATAAAACTGCAAATAAAAAGCTATAGAGTGCATTAAATGAAGACAGTGGTGTAGATCTGGATCATATATGGGATTGAATATAGAGTCAACTTTGCTCAATCAGCTGTGGTTCTTAAAGTACTAAACACAACCAATTTCATTTTAGGAATCCTGGACTCCAAAGAGGCTGTTTTCCTGACTTGTAAGATCCAACACAATATTGATATAGAGTCAGTATAGTCACATATTGCACTTTTGCTTATAAATAAAAGTTGACTGTCCTAACAGTGACACGAACTACTCAGAGAATTATGCCCCCAAAGTCAAAATCCATTGCTCGTTTATAAAATCAACTATTATGCCAGAAATGTAAGTTTTTCTTCATAAATATGAAAGTTTTCCCATGCTTGTTAGCCATTTGGTCAACCTTTTAAATGCTTTAGGATCTTCTGAAGAAAACTTCTAACAGTATTATTACTGAAAATATCATTGATTCCTTATGGATTACAGCAATGCTGCCTGGTGTTTTGCTAGCTAATATGTAAAGAATCAAACTGAACTAG
This sequence comes from Caiman crocodilus, assembly GCA_030014935.1. Lineage (NCBI taxonomy): Eukaryota > Metazoa > Chordata > Crocodylia > Alligatoridae > Caiman > Caiman crocodilus. The sequence continues at coordinate 41,084,226 of JAGPOW010003685.1, forward strand.
ATAAAGGACAGCTAATGCTTTTTATTTTGCTTCATTATTATTTTGAACTCAAATTTGAGTATTTTACTTAACTATGTTGTATATAATTTTTTTTTTAGTAGAAACAAATGCCTGAAAAAAAGAAGCACTAGAAGGAGACATTTTTGTCAAATCTCCTGATTTATTTTTATTTTTTGGTAATACGCATGATGTAGAATGTTACTGTTTAGGAGAATGACATGTAGCTAATGAACCCCTAAATGTAAATATGCTGCAAATTGATTTTGGGATATTTACATTTAGAACACATATAAAGAGATTGCTTCTTTTTTTCTTGGCACCTTCAGTTATTTCTGAGTCATCATAGTTGTAAAAGTTATTCTGTACCTAAGGCTGCTCAAGTAGTAACTGGCAGTAACAGGATATAACTTAAATACAAATGGGATATATGTGCATTCTAGCCTGACAGGCCCTGACAGGCTGTAGCATAACCTTGTTTACAAGATTACCAAAATCAACTCTTCCTGGTTCCAATTTCCACTAATCATTCAAGTTATTTAAGAGCATTACATTTTTGTAATGGAGGAACTCTGATTTTCTGTGCAAGTGCATATTTTGTTTAAGGCATTACTAGCTATTACAAAAACCTGGAATAATTTTTTTTTGCTGACACTTTCCAATATAATGAGATCTTCTATATGGCAGTTAGCTGAATATATGTTTGTGTGCATTGTGTTCTGGAATATCCATTTTTGTTAAGATGCAGGTATGTCGAGGAACAGTTTTTAGGAATGCAATGGAAAATTCTGTAAGGTCTTTGTGCACAGAACCGCCTCAAGTCCATATGTTAGAAGATATAATTAAATAGATATTATTCTTTGGTAGAAGAAGGGTATGGAAAAGTTTTCACCATCCCTTCCAAATGCCATCAGGAAACCACTCTTTGAAAATTTACTTGGATATATCAAATCTTTCTCGATTTCACTATATTAGTTATATCCTTTGAGGCTTAAATTGTATGAATGCCTCTATGGGAATGATTGTCACCTTGTGCAGCCAGAAATGTAACCATCAGAATGTCAAAATACGGTGAAGTATAAGTACAGTAATCAAGTATATGAAGTTGGTTTACTTATGTTTGTGTAAAGCTGGAGCAATGCAGTGATGAAACAGTCCTACTCTACAAAAAGTTGTAGTCTGTTTTGATAGACTTCTCATTATGGTCAACCCTGATACACTAACTTGAGTTTAAAAGGAGTAACATCTTTGCTAGGTTCTAAGTTGTGTTATTAATGGCCTTAGCTAAGAATATTAAAAAACACCTTTTATTGTAAAAAGCAAGAAAAACCCTGGGACTTACAAGCTCTTGCAGTGGCCTTGAGGGTTTGGGGGGGCTCCCACATGGCATGGGGCAGCAGGGATCACATCCTGCTAGGCAGGAATGGTGAGTTGGGGGGTGGTGGTGTTGTTTTTCTTAAACGACCGGAGCTGGGTTGGGTGGGACAGCCATGGGGGGGAACAGGGGGAGTAGGGGGAGGTCAGGGGTCTTGTGCAGAGCCCCCCACACAGCAGGGGCAGCAGGAATTACCCCTCGCCCTCCAGTACCCAGTGAGTTGGGGCCTTTTTATTCAAAGAGCTGGGAGCTGGGGCAGGCAGGACAGCCATTGCCGGGGCTGGGAGAGAGGGCTGGGGGATGGGCCTGGGTGATTCAGAGATTCGGCAGCAGCTGAATCTCCAAATCAGATTTGGCTAAATCAATTTGGGACAGTGATTCGAATCACCAAATCAAATCACTGTCCCCTGAATCGACTGAATCCGAATCTGAAGTGAATACCAGCCACTTTGCACAGGCCTACTGGTTGCCAGTGTGGAAAATTCTCTGAAATAAAAATATTACTGGAAATATTATTATTCCATTAGCTAAATCCATGATACTCTCTCCTCTGGAATATTTTATTTACTTCAGAGATAGAATGTAACACGAAGTAAAAAATGTTACGACTGCCATATGAAAACTTTGGAAAGGCCGAAACTAATTTTACAGAAGACTGGAGGAGACTAATATAATAGAGGTCTACAAAATAATGAATGGTTTTGAGACGGTAAATCAGTTGCTCCTAATTACTTCTCACAGTAGAAAAATGAGGCATATTAGTGAAACTGTCAGGCACCACATTCAACCTTGATAAAAGAGTATTTTTCAGAGAGCATAATTAACCTGTATCCCTCATTAGCATAAGGCTCAGAGCTCAATAGGAATAAAAAAGTATGATTTAATTTTATGGATAATGAGAAAGTCCTCAATTACTCATATGGAAAAAATAAATAGAGGCAAAAATCCTAACTGATGGGGCTAGGTTGAAGCTACTCTTTATGGACTGGCTATCTCTTGTTGTTTTCCCTTTCCCTTTTAAAGCATCTGGTACCACCTGCTGTCCAGAGCTGGATACCAGACTAGAGGGATCCCTGATCAGACTAACTAGAGCAGCTCTTAAATTCTTGTTCTACAGGGACCATCAAGTTGTTTATTCAACACATTTGGTATTAACATTTCCTGTTGAGACTGAAGACAAACACAGACTTTCTCGGAAAATTTTTTAGTTTTGGAAATGGGTAACTCTACTGCTTTTTTTCACGAACTAACAATTTTCATTATTACCCAGATGAGCTGAATTTGGACCAGTCATACATTGGTAGCATGCTACATGACATTCCAATCTCAAAGATAAGTGGGGGAGTAAGGGGAGGGCATGTTTTATACTCCTTCTGCGGGGAGCAAGTAACTGGACATGTCTACATGCATATTTAAGTATGTCTAAACTTAATGCACCTTTGCTTAAGGTGCATTAAGGTGATTTAGGAACATGTCTACGTGTAGACATGTTAATAAGCATGAAGGCCCCCTTAATTAAGCTATGCAACTTTCTGTCTATATCATTTTGGGTAAATGCTGCATTACCCGTTATCCTGGTTCTCTGGGTTTTGCTACAATTTCACTAATAGTTGGTGTGATAGAAAGATCTTTTAGTACGTGCTAAAGAAAAAGACTCAGGCACTAAAACACTGGCAGTTAATACATTACATTTTTACATTGCGTACCACAGAAAGTAGTACAGCAGATTGGGTAAGGGAAAAGGATTGGAGTGGCACTCAGGAAGGGTGTGGGGCATGCCTATGGAAAAGGTTGGTCCCCACTGAAGTAAAGTATGTTTCAGTGAGTGCCTCTATATGATATGTTTACAGTGCAGTAGACTAATTAGCTGCACAGTAAACATTGCATGTCTACACATGTGCCTCTATTAAACTGGAATAAACTAATTTATTCTTAGTAAATAAATACAAGTACTATCCTGCTGTGGGGTAAAAAACTCCACAACAGCACATGTGCAGATGCTGCCCTGGCTGGCTGGGACATAAGCGTGCGTTAGAGCGGGGGCTGCCTGCTTGCTAGCCTGTGCACTAAAGCACCTTTGTGCCCCAGCCAGCCCCTCCGCAGCATATTGAGGTTAGGTGCAATAAACACTGGAGTTTATTGCAGTGCATTAATATGCATGTGTAGACATGTTCAATGTTTCCTTTTCTGACCTTGGGTTTCCTTGAGGTCATAGGGTATGGAAGGAGCTCAGCACTTCTGAAGATCAGAACCTTGAAAATGATGTGTGTCATATTAGAAGGAACTTTTCAAACAATAGCTGTACATGTTCCAACAAAAGCACATTTCACATCATGTCTCCTTTTGCTACTTAACTTCCATTTTATTAGTCTTGTTGCATTATAAAGATTGCTGATAAAACTTAACATATCCCTGCCCTTTTCTCAGGGCCAGGTGGCCAGTGACAAGGCATAGGGGGTGCATCCACCAAGAAAAAGTGCTGTTGACAGTGTTGGTGGCACTTGCAAGTGGTCATCACTTGCCACTCCTGCTGCCGACGCTGCTGGTGGTGTCTGCGGGTGATCATTGATTGCTGCTGGCCGCCGACAATGCTGCTGGTGGCATCTGCAGGTGGTTACTGACTCCTGGCCAGCACTTGCCACCTCCCCCTGCCCCCGGCTGACAGTGCTGGCAACATTGGCGGGAGCTCTCCCGCTTACTATCACCATGTTCCCACTGCTGCACTCCCACTGGCGCCAGCACCGCCATGTCCCCCAGCCACAGGGGGCACGAATTGTTCATGCAGGTGGCAGACTTCCCTTCCTTCTACTGAATGGTTTTTGACTAGTGCAACATCCTTGTCTTTTTTCCTTTACGTGAAAATTAGAAGATTAAGAGGTAACTTGATTCAAATCTATAAGAACCTCTATGAAGATTACTGATAGTAGAAGACTTTTTAATCTAGCATATGGAGGCATAACAATATCCAGAAGTCAGAGGCAGAACTAGATAAATTCAGACTAGGACAGACATTCAAAAAGCCTGACCCTAAATTGATTCAATCTTTGCAGGTTAGTTTAACCTCGCTAAGCTGAACTGGTTTGAAACCAGATAGACATTCTCTCTAGACTGAGGAAATTGAGGCACATGCCTTCAGTGGCTCAGGCTAGAAGTTGGGGGGGTGCTAAAGCAGCCCTCCCTTCCCTTCTGCAGGGAGCTGAGCTGAGGGGGGTGTGGCTGGGTCCTGGCTAGACTCTCTCATTAAGGAGGTCTGCCTGCATGGGCCCAGGCTTTTTCTCAGTGGCTGCTCAAGGGGCAGGAGTGTTGCCAGCCCGCAGCCCTGGGCTAGTACTCTAAGGCAAAGGGGAAGAGCGGGGTGCAGTGTATGGGTCTGTTGATGATACAGAGCTTTTCAATCTCCCTCCCTGCTTCATCATACTGTCTTCAGCAAATTGACAGGCAAGCAAGACAAGGACTGTTAGTGATAACAGTCTTTATCACCTGATTAGCAAAAAGTAGCCTCTTTCCATTACTTCAGATGTCTTAAACAGCTTACCAGATGACCTGTTGATTAGCTCCAAGCAGCCCTAAGCAATCACTGTTCTGTCTGCCTGCCCCAGTGAAATTGGAGAGAAACACATACATAGACACCTCTCAGCATTAGTTAGCATACCACATGTCTAGGTTCTGTGGGGCTGGGGTCCATGCTGTGGGAGATGGGAGAGAGGGAGTGGGGAATTCCTCCTTAAGCAATGAGGCAGGGGGAGAGCAGGGGGAAGCCAGGCAGACCCTGCTGTGTCTGCAGTCTCTGCTGGAACCTTAGATAGCATTAGCTAGTGTAACACATACTGGCTATAGTCCATGCTGTGCCAGAGAGGAGGAAGGGATCCTTGCTTAAGCAGTGAGTGGTGAAGGGGTGGAAGGAGTGGGGCAGGAGAAGCCAGCAGACAATGCTGTGCTTGCAGTCTCTGCTGGAGCTCTGGTCAGGGAGCAGAGGAGAAAGGCCAGCTCTGCTGTGGAGCAGAGAGCTCCGCCCAGCTTGGAGAGCATGCCAGGATGCTGGGGGACTCTGGTTTAACTTAAACCAGGAGGGGGTCTGGGACAGATATTGCATAAACCGGTTCGAGCCAAATCAATTAAGTCTGATACTACATTCAACCAGCTTTACCTCAAACTAGTTTCAGCCATTTTCAAACTGGTTTATGTGCACTGAACATCTGTTCTGTTACAGGTTTAAACCAGTTTTTGATAACTTCAACTAGTTTATGTGTCTGTCCCTAGCCCAAATGGAGTGCAAAGGTGAACAATGAGGGCAGTTCACCATTTGGAGCCTGTGCTTTTCCAAGCTGAAGAGACCCATGGCTCTCAGCCTCTCATCATAAGGACTGCTTTCCTGACCTCTGATCATGCGCATGCTCTCCTCTGCACCCTCTCAAGCATCTCCACATCCTTTTTGAATTGTGGAGGCCAAAACCAGATACAGTACTCCAGCTGCAGTCTTACCAAGACTTTCCCTGGGATAGAGGTCAGGAAGATGGGCCTAGAGTTTGCTGGATCCACTTTCCTCCCTTTCTTGAAGATAGGCACCAGATTGGCCTTCTTCTAATCATTGGGAACTTCACCAGAGCGCCAGGAGTTCTCAAAGATCCAAGCCAGAGGCTGGGCTATGATGCTCACCATCTCCCCAAGTACCCTGGGGTGTAAACTGTCAGGGCTGGCTAGCTTGAAGGTGTCCAGCCTCTCAAGGTGTTCCTTGATGAGGTCAGCATTGATGGAGGGTAAGGAATCTCCTTCACCCAGGCCTCCCTGTCCTGTAGTGGGCAGGGATGTCCCATGGGACTGGTGAAAGACAGATGAAAATTACCCATTTAGCAAGTTGGCTTTTTTCTGGGCATCGGTTGTCAGTTGTCTCATATGGTTTAGCAGGGGTCCAATGTTGCCCTTGCTTTTCTTCCAGCTCCCCATATATCTAAAAAAGGACTTTTTATTGTCCTTGATATTTGTAGTGAGCTGGAGTTCTGTTGCAGCCTTGGCTTTTCTGGTTTGCTCCCTGCAGGTCAGGACCAGCGCAGAGTATTCCTTCTTGGAGGTGGATCCAGTCCTCTATCCTTTGTAGGCCTGTCTGTTAACCCAACTGATGTTGTAATTGTCTTACTCTCATCCATCCCTCTTTAAATGAAATAGATATAGTAGAATATATGGAAAACCTGAGTAGCTGAAAACCTTTGCTCTCTAAACATTCCTTTTGAGTAAGCGTGAATCTCTGATATGTCCCCACATATTAGTAGCAAACGCATAACTAAATTAACTCAGCCTCAATTCTTGTTGATGATCTACTTAGAGACAGATAAAGCACCTATAACCTGACAGCTAAAACATTTGGATTACAATAGTGCTCTTTAAAGTTTAGATAAACTGAACAACTGGGTTGCACTGGATATGAACAAGAGCAGGTTAAGAACAACTTTGTTTGTTCAGGAAAGTTTAGAGGCAGTTGTGATATTTGTTTTGTTACAGTGAATTTGCCTCTATTATACACTGAAAAATATACTTTCCCAGGACAAATGTTATTTTGAAACCAAGATACTGATTATTTTTAAAATAGAACCCTCTCCCCAGGCCTCCCCCCAAACAATCTAACGCACACACACACACACACAAACAACAACTCTAATTCTAACTCAAAGCATTGAGGAATGTGAGCAATACTGCACATAAACTGCCAAGAGATTTCAGCTGCCATTTTTTGTCCTAATCAAAGCAATTAATCCAGAAGTTAAAATCATATATTAATGGCTGGACTTGGCAGTCAGCACATAGTATGTTGAACAAAATATGGTAGGTTTGAGAGATTTAAATTTGCCTGGATATGATTTGAAAATTATTTGTATAAGACATACATCTTTAATTTGCATTCCATTATATTAGAATAGATAATTTTGTAGATTACTGAACTGCAAGAGAACTAGCACAAATCTAGATGTCTTGTAGGGCAATCCTAGGAGCTACACTCATATTTCGGTGGGAATTAGATGCTCTATTTTATGTTGTATCATGTCTAGGTTTTTGTGTGCTAACCGATCATCTTTGTGGTATCTGCTCAGCAGTTCAGTACACTTTATTTTAAATGAAGAAGTTGATTAGTAGTTTTGTTAAATTGTAAATTAATCTAAATTTTAAAGACTGTGAACTCTAGCACCTTTAACTGGATTTAAACAAAAATCTAGAATTGATGCCATTTATTTGTAGGTTTCCCTTTCCCTCTTTATATAATATGATTTTTATTATATTTTTACATTACATACTATTAAGTTACAATTGTATTAAATTCTTGGTTCAGAGTAAACTAGGACTGCACACAAATACTTTTTTCTATTAAAAATATTGTAAAAATGATTACTGATTTTAAAAATAAACACAACAATTGTAGGTTTAAAGTAATCTGAGCATGTTCCTTAGATGTGTGCATTACAGGGGTGTTTGGATGTAAAATGCATGTGGTTAGCTCAGAAGAATCTTCAGAGAGCTTATCAAAGGAACTGCAAAATAAATATTTGTGATTTTGTTCCCTCCCTTTCTGAAATCACTAAGAAAGTTTCCATTAACTACAGAATTGGACTGGGCCCATAAAATTCCAGTCCTGTAAGCTGCTTTTCACAGGCAGATATTGAAACTTGTATGGGTCACAGATAAATCCATGAGACTGCAAATTGGCACAAATGCCCACCACTTCCCTGATTACAGAATCAGGGCCAGAGTTTGAAAAGAGATTATCCTACTGTGATATCATATAAAGGCCACCTTCTTAAGATTTTTAAGAGCTTGCTTGCTTGATGAATTTCAGGCTGACAGCATTTGAATTCTGATCCACGTTGAAAATAAAACTTAACATTGCACTGCATTTAAAATGTTTGTTCTAAGGATGTTTGAGACCTTCCCAAGCTATTACTAGAAGCACAGGAGAGAATATCAAAGTGCTTCTTGGTTTATTTTCTGCTTTTAGTTCTAGTATGTTACTAAGCAGCAAAACCAGACAAAAGGATGAATTATTCTCAAAATATCTAGATATCAACTTGAGAAAACATTTTTCCAAGCAGAGCAGACAAGGTGACTCCAGGGTGTTCCCTGGTGAGGCACTTGCCTGCCCATCAATTTTTCTTCTCTACACTTCTCATTTCAAACAGTGCAATCATTTTTAGGCATTTAGCAGCATTTTCCTGTGTATTTCTATTGCTTTCATGCAAATATACTTTTTATATAGTTTAAAGGAAATTTTAAAGCCTGTGCATTTGCTGTTTATAATAAATGTGATGCAGAGAGAGACTATTTCCTCAGTATCGAGGAATTCATAATCCTGAATTCCCCACAAATCCTGATTGCTGACAGTGTGACATATATGACAGTTTATTCAGAATTTCTAATCAATGAGTAAAATTTAAAACAAGCATTGACTTCATAAGTCTCCCACACCCTTAGGGCAGCAGAAGTGATTTGAGAAGGACACAAGATATATTTATTATTGTTACCTCTTTTGGACACAAGTGATCGTCCAAAGGTTGTTTCTGTTTGGAGAAGAAACTGATCACAGAGTCAGTATCTTTGTTACAATCCTGGTTTATTTGTAAAAGGCTGTATCAGATCCTTGCACATAGGAAAAATCAAAGCTACAGGAGATAATTTTTGCACACTTCTCACATGATTATTTCAGCTGGCTCGTAGCTCCAAAAGTGTGCTCCTTATATTTTGTTTGGTCTGGGCCATGCCCCTGGTTCTTGGCCATGATGCCAAGAATATCTTATGCTTTGTCACTGCTTCTGTCTGCTTCTCTGGTACTTCTGGCTTCTGGTACAAAGATCACAGAGATTCTTCCCAATCATGATCACAGAGATTCATGGCATTTCTGGCCATGAGCCCCAGGCTCAAGGGGACATTTCAAGGATTTGTCCTATCTCCTGAGATTAGTTTTCTGTCTCAGTATCACAAATACTCCTCATTCAGACTCCAGGATTCATCCCTAGAACAGAAAAAAATATTCTGATTCCTGATCTTAACCTGCTCTTCTCCTTCTTTCTCTCCTTTTTCCACCCTCCCCAATAAGGAAGTTGTCCCTCCTTCAGCACCATTGATGATTAATTCCAGGTTAATTCAGGACCTCATGAAGTGTTTTTTTAATGGAGGAGGCTGAGGAGTCAACACAAAGCTTGTAGACACTTTGCAATGATCTGTGACTAGCAAGTTCACCCTCTATGTAAGAAAGGCAATAATTGATCTAACCAGAATTGTATGGTGCTTGATAACCCCCTCTGCCTGATTATAATTGTTGGTAAGTGATATCTGGAGTCTCTGGCCCACCTGGAGGTAGGTCTTACAGTTCTATATAAGTGGAGGGCTGCACTAATTGCCTCCACAGTGGCATAATGTTTGGAGCTCCCAGATGGATGCCTTTCAGGAACATGTCCAGATAAGTGTGCATGTGTGTTCCCTGGTGACAAAAAGCAATGGCACATAGTTGTGCTGCTGCTGTTTGTCCCTGGGGAATACCTGTACACATGCACTCTGGCACATGGCAAGTCCCCTCGATGGGATAGGGAAGGCTGGCACCAGCATCTGGTTTAGCCCCAACAGCCTTACTTGGGTTCCTGGGCAGAGGGGAGAGAGAGGTGCTTCCTGTGGCTTCGGCAGCAGCCTGGCTGTAGCCAACCAGGTTCTGGTTTGGGGCAGCACATGCTCTTGGCACATGCACAGCCTTGCTTTTTTCAGGTGCTGGGTTTTTCTGGCATTGGGACCTTCTGGTGTCAAACCCCCCACACCATGCTGCAAATAAGCACTGTGGTGAGTACACATGCATGCTTGTTTGGACATGGACATGCCCCAGGTGTCTGGCACATTGACATTACAAAGAAAGGCCACCAAAGTTGCTTGGGCCCTAATCACTGCTGGTGGATCCATTATTGTAATTTTGTGGACATATCATCACAGCCCAAGATCCAATTAGACATGTACATAGAGATCACTATGCCTTTTGGTTCTCAAGCTACAGAAATAAGAGCTGAGGAGGTCTCTGGACAGGCCTGGTATAAGTAGTTGGCTTAGGCTGTTGGCTTCTGCAAAAGGGCTTTACTCCCTGAGGAGCTCCTTAGCCAGTCCTCCCAAATAAAACAGTTGTTTTGCTTGTTTTTTGTTTAAACAAAATCCTGATGTTCTGTTCTGGACACTGGGGAAGAATTCCTTTGGCTCTGGTCCCAGCACAGTAGCCTGACCCCTCTGGGCAGCAAGCTGTTCAGCCTCTAGCTTGCTTCCTCCTTCTGCCTATTCAAGTGCTCTGCAACTAGGCTCTCTCAACAGGGCTGACTTAGAGACAGACTACCCTTACACTTGTAAGCATGTGCGCTTGCAGCAGCTCAAGTAGAAGCAGTGCAAATTTGAGCTGGGTTTTTTTGCCTCAGAGTGTGTGCTTGCACATGCACTTTGTTGTGGGACAAAATAACCCTGCCTGGCTTCTCCCGGCTCTGCAGCCAGGGGGAGCTAGAACCCAGAGCCAGCACCTGTGCTGTCCCCATATGTACAAAAAGCTGCCCTGTTAAGTAGCTCAGGGCTACTCACTCTCGAGAGCTTCTGGGCCTCAGCCACTTGATACCTTGACACTAACATTTGTGCCAGGGCACAAACATTTGTGCTGAAGCAGCCCTGAGAGTTATTGCACCCTCTACCCACTGCAGCAGTCTGGCAGTGGGGGCTGCTGCCTGGCTGTGACCTGCTGTGCACCTGCCAGACCCAGATGAGGCATCTGCCCCCAGGCCAGTTACCAGTGGGCTGTGGCTGAAGAGTTGGCCTTTGTGCAGCACTACTGCTATGTGTGCCCCCTGCCTGGCCTTCTGGGCAGCTATTGCCTGGAAGATGTTCCAGGTGTAGTGGCCTGCTTTGAACTGTCAAAGCATGTCCTCCTGGCCGCAATTGGCTCAGAGGACATGCTTTGACATGTCTAAGAGGACATGTCTAAGAGGTCAGCCATAGCCAGCTGGGTCCAAGGCACCAGGTCTGAGCAGGCAGGGTCCTGCCACTGGCCTCCCCAGCAGGAATTCTGGTGTTCCCTATTGGAAAAATGAAAATTCTCTGATAAAAAAAATTCCAAAGTCACTCTGTGAAATACCCCAAAATCCATGTTCCTCCACAATTAAAACAAAAGACCACTAGAGAGAGAGAAACAAAGAAACAGTGATCAGTTGGGCAATGTTTTATTGATATATCTACAGTGTTAAAGCAATTTGGAAGACTACCAGTGTCTCTATCAGAACAATAAAGTGAATTCTAAATACATGTTTCATGAATACATGAATATGTTTTGCTGCCCCCCATAGGGGCCATAGCCCCCCCCAGGGCCACGGTCCCCCCCAACAGGGGCACCTGGCCCCATTCTCCATCGGCTCCTGCAGCCCCCCTTAAAGGCTTCCCCACTCAGCCCCTGCCCCCACTTGCACCCCCAGCCCTCCATGGCTCCCCCCAACTTCTGGCACTTAAAAAAAAAAAGCCTTTACTCACTGAGCAGGGGCTGTGGGGGCCCTCAGGCCTCCTGGCAGAGCCCCCCTGGGCAGTACAGGGCAGTGGGGGGCAGAAGGACCTGAGCTGGGGCAACTAGGGCTATCACCCTAAGCCACACTGTGTGTGTGGGGGAGGGCCTAGTGACCTTGATGGCAAGTGGAACTGCTGGTAAGTGCTGAGGTTTTTTTGTTTGTTTGTTTCCCTGTCCCCTGGGATGCTGGCGTGGGGGGGCAGAGCTCAGGGGGCAGGTCGGGGTAGGGCCACGCGGGGCAGGGATTGGAGGGGTCAGGGCTGGGGGCTGGGGGCTGGGAGGGGCAGGATTTATGGGGTGTAGGGGAGCAGGCAGAGCCAGCAGGTTTCCTCCCCATGGTCCCCTCTCCCCTCTTCCAACCACCCCGACCACTTACTTCCAGCAGAGCCTGGGTCTAGCTCCCTGCAGCTGGCAGGCAACGTGCTTCAGCACTGGGGTGAGGGCTAACCATAGAGACACTCTGGCAGGCAGAGTGTCTCTGTGGAGGACCTAGCCTCTGGTTGCCTGCCCTGATTTTTTTCTCAAAGGGGTTTTTTGACCCCTGGATATCCAGGGGTCTAATTTTGCCCTTGTGCTGCAAATTTGCACCACAGGGAACATTTTGTCATTCCTGCACATGCCTCTTGCAGCATTGCAAAGGGGCTTGAGATGTGGCAAGAGGCACATGCAGGCTCATCTGGATGTGGAAGAACAGGAAGAATTGGAAAATTTGACTCTTGCCATAGTTTGCACATTATTTGGAGAGTAGTAAAAAGAAGATGCTATTGAGGAAGGATGTTTCATTTTGGGAAATCATTGGCACTTCCTCCAGGTGTCTGTAGTGGAATGTAACGGGGGGGCTTCCTTGGGCCAGTCTGCCAATGGCCTGTCCACCTGTTTCTGGGCCAAACACCTGCCGTCTTGTCTGCCATACCTTGTTGATATATAATTATGATATTCATTAGGTGGGAGGCTGCCCATTTCTTGCCTCGATGCCAGGGGGTGCTATCTGGAGCTCCATTCCTCCCCTACACCACAGCCCAAGCCTCACAGATGCCATTCACAGGTCTTATCACTGACCTCACATTGGGCCCCAGAATCCTCCAATCAGGGAGCCTACTTTGCCTTCATTTGGGGTTGCCTAGCTTCCTGAACTCTTTCCCCTCTTGGGCGTGGTCCCCCTGGGACCTTTGGCCACATACGCCCTGCCCTCACCTCCAAGGCCAGTCAGAAACCCCAGGCCCTCAGCTCTGGGCATCCCTTGTAGAGAGCTCCTGGCCCTTTTGACCATTCTGGTCCTGGCCCCAGCATTGACCAGTCAAGGGTATTTTAAGTCAGGCTTCTGAGTCTATAGCCCATTTTCTAACCTGGGTCTGCCTTCTTGATCCTGCTGTGGGTTAACCCACCCAGTTGTGGGAGCTGGGGTTATTAAAGTGCCCTGACCCATCTTTCACCAGGGTGGTAATTGGCCTGGCATTTCCTGGGGACTTCTGCACTACTGAGAGCCCCACCAGGCCACCCACTCCTGGCAGGCTGCAGTTTTAGGTCCTGCTGAGGACCAGGAACCTCCAAACCATCCCCTTAAGCTCCTGCCCTTACCTCCAGGGATGTTGCATACAGCCTTGCAATCAGGCGATGTTACTGCCTGGCCTGCCAGCAGCAAACTGTTCTGTTTATATAGGCTGCCAGAGATCTAAAATGGGCACCGCAATCAAGCACCTGCTGGCTGCATGGCTCAGCCCTTAAAGTGGCAAGCACCAACACTGCCCTGACACACAGAGTTTGTGAAGGGTTCAGAGGTGTTTCTGGATGAGTTTGATTTCTGCTTCCACTTTTGAAGAAAGTGAGGGGTGGCCCTGGAGCCTTTGATTAAATACAGAGCCCAATCTATCTCCAGGCTGATTCTACTCTTTCTTGGAGGAGAAAGAAGTGAATGGCCTGTAACTGTACATTCCACATCCCAACCTTCTTCCCATTTTCCTTGGAATTTCTGGTTGAGTGGAAACTGAGGAATGGGAAGAGTATACCATACTTTAGACCCTCAGCAGGAGAACAGGTAGGATGCACACATTATACTGCTATACAGTGGAATATAGACAATACATCTCAAAATCAAGTTATTGGTTATAGTTTCCTTCTGTTGCTTTATTCTCTTCCTTGTATCCTTAGTCTAGTGTCTTGATGTCTAGTTCTGTATCTCCTGTTGAGGTAAATCTTGTCGACTTCAGTGGGCTTTTTGCCTGAGCAAGGACTTCAAGTTACTATTGCAAAGCCACATCTGTAGCATAAAGTCCTGAATATTTTTCTTCTCTACTGCTGGGTAATTGTGTTGCAGTGAAAAGCTTTTAACTAAAAAATCTGACTGAATTGCTCAATCCCCCCAGGAGACATTCCTGAAACATGAATTCCAGTCTGGCATGCTGAATGTGCTGTTCCCACAGCTGGTGCGATTACTGACTGGATCATCTGTAGGAAGATGAGAGCACTTTTAAGACCATGGTGGATAGGCATGTTAGAAAGGGAGAGGGGGAGAAATACTGCTGCTAGAATATTTAGCAGCTATGAATTGAAACAGGAGCGTCAACTTTTTCTTATTAATGTAAGAAGTAGTGGAAGTATGTATCTTTTTATATACAAAATAATCTCTTGTATATATAGGCTTGCACACAGTTATGATTATGGTCCTCTTCAGTGTGTATAAATTCTACTTGCATTGCTGTTCAACTTGAGAATAAAAAGGCATTTTTCAATTTGCTTATTTCCAAAATAGAGTTAGTTTCTACTACATACCATAACTACTGTTATTCTTACAATGGTGACTATTTGTATACTGAAAAACAGCTTTGTCTCACCACTGTCTGATACATGAATTAAGCACTAAGAAATCACATGGAAAAAATGGTTAGTACCAAGTAATTTGAGCTCCAGACTCTGTTTTAATTTTATGTTTGCTTTTTAAATTAAAGTATAATGCATATTTTAATAATAAGCTTCTTCTGTATACAATAGATGAAAGAATAGGGAAAGAACAAAAGACTTGGACAGAATGTAAAGCTATGTCTCCATTACTCATTTACTATGCAAGATGGCACTGTGCTGAAACTTTCCATGTTGACCTGCTTCCATTAGCTCACAAACTGGAAGTAGCATAATCACATTAATTGCTTTGCCTCTGTTGCAGGTTAGCAAGGTTTCAGTTTTCAGTATGTTTTCCCAATTTTGGCAGGTTTGGTGGTGGTGTTTTTTTAAATTATAGTTCCTTATTTAGTAGTAACACGACTTGCATGTGATGCTTAAATGTTTTCCAGTTGTATTTTCAAAGACAGTTCTGAAGCCCCTAAACCTTGAACACAAACTTTCTGTGAAAACAAGAGATTCTCAGTGCCTGCAAGTTCAGTCTGCACCCAGCTCCTGAGACTGTATACATTAAAAAAAAGCAAACCTGAGACACTTCCAGTTTTTCAACTACATATTAGCTGATGTTAGGGAGATACTTTCACCTTGTACTTTCTTTGCACTTTCCTCTTAAGTGCCTGGTCCTGTCTATATACAGGATACTGGACAACATGTTTGTTCCAGTATAGGAATTGTTCTGTTTGTACCTCCTATGTGTCAGCATGTTTGCGTGAGTCATCCTTTCTTCTGCTCAGGGGAAAGCTAATGCATAAATAATTAAAAAGCTGGGTGTGGAGAGATTTTTCTCTTGTGGTAATGTGACTAATATGTGTCAGTCAGAGGATGAAGGTGAACAGCAGAAATGCTTTTTGTAGCACAGTGCACTATAAAATGAATGCCTTCTTTCTGTAAGAGTCAGACAAAGAGCAGAAAAGAAGACCAAACTCAAAAGTATTTGACAGTGTCCTTTGAACAACTAAAGTCAAACGAGAGGATGCTTAGTGATAGATGTTGTTCTGTGCTCCCTAAGGTGATTTAGGCATAGGATTTCTGCAGTGGTGAGTTGGAATGTAAGGGAGAACGGTCAGTTTTAGCATATATTCATAAGGTATGTGGCTGCAGGACAGTAAGGCTTAATTGGTGCAACCAGGGGCATAAGGAACAGGATTTTTGCCCTGGGTAAACCCTGCTGGAGAGTGTTTCGGGGGGAAGGTGCTGCTGAATGCCAGATGGGAGGGGACACCCAGAGCAGGGGCCAGGGTAGTAATTGGAGTCTTACCTTCTTCTAGGGTTTAAAAAACATTTCTGGCTGTTGCTGTCACAGTGTGCTCTGCCTTCCCCAATTATTGCTGCTTTGTGCATGCACCTGGCTACTGCTGCAATAGCAAAGCCATAGTGCTGCTTCTGCAGAGTCACTGGGGAGCAAAGGAGGGGATGGAAGGGGCACCATTATGGTGCCCCCACTTGAGAGGTACCCATAGCTGGTGCCCTCTTGCTCTCCTCCAAATTACACTACTGAATGCAGTTTCCAATCAATGGAGCCTGCTTTGGTAGCCTGCCAGACTAAATGAAGAGATAGGCAAAAGCAATAGTTTTCATATAGGCCATATTAGAAATACAGTAAAAGCTCTGTTATCCAGCATCCCCCGGGAATGGGGGATGCTGGATAACAAAATATGCCAGTTAATTGAGTGGCCCAGGCTTCTGCTTCGCCCGTCGTGTCTGGGGCATCTTGCCGCCCCTCCCATGGCATTGCCGCCCTCCCACGGCATTGCTGCCCCTCCCACGGACCTTGTGGACCCCATGGGACAAGGAGGTAGACCCTGCACAGCCCTACACAGCTTGTTATGTCCCCACAGGCTGCTTTGCCCCAGACCATGGGGGGCTCAGAGAAACCGGAAGTGCCACAGTTGGCACTTCCGGTTTCACTTTATCTTACAAGCCAGCATGCCGGTAAATTGAGCATGCTGGCTTGTAAGATGCCGGTTAACAGAACTTTTACTGTTCTGTAAATGTGCAAATAGTGTAGGTTTGTATGTGTAAGTTAGACTTTGAGAAATGGGAGATTCCCTGAGAGGCGAACTGGGGCTCATGCCACCTGGAAGAAAGAAGAGGTGATTCAGCTGGTCCTGTAACTCAGGAAGCAAGTCCTTATTAGTTTTAGGAAACAGGCTACATTTTTAGATCTGTTTTAAATATGTGAGTGGTCTTCTCTTTAAAAATGTCTCTAATACTTATTTCTATTTGCTAAGTAAATATGCCAGCTTCAAGAAGGTATCCAGGGTGTATCTGTATTGATCTAGAAGAAAAGGCAATCAGGACTTGTAGTAGAGATGATATCTTTTATTAGACCAACAAGATTTTTGCTAATTTTTTTCCATCTATTGACTCCTCTGTGAAATCCTATGAAATATGAACTTTCATTTCTACCCAGGAGAACTTTTACAGTCTTTTCTCCAATGCCTGATGAAG
>JAGPOW010003685.1:41101592-41118189 GCA_030014935.1 Caiman crocodilus
TCTATTGACTCCTCTGTGAAATCCTATGAAATATGAACTTTCATTTCTACCCAGGAGAACTTTTACAGTCTTTTCTCCAATGCCTGATGAAGGGTGTTTGTGCCCGAAAGCTTGCAATTAAAGATTTTTTTTTTTGCAAAAATCTTGTTGGTCTAATATATCATCTCTACTATGAGTCCTGATTGCGTAGCTTCAAAAAGGCTGTTCATCACTATATAGCACTGCTTACAAGCTCCCAAAGAAAGAGACATGAAGCCCAGTCAGAACTGTAAGGTAATTAGCTATTGGCATAGACTGGGTTTTGTGCCTTGATCCTACTCTAATCTCAGAATATTTTTCACAGGTGTTAAACTCTTCATTTGGTTAGATTTTGAAAAAAAGAAAGCTGCTGGAAGGATTAAAATCACTCATTGAATGTTCTGCCTTTGGGAAGAGCTGAAATTTGCCTAGTTTCTTTTGTTTTTCCTTTTATTCAGTGGTTTGGGGATTTATTTACCAGGATATCAGCTGGCTTTTAGATTTCTTTGCATTTCTTTTGTTGTATCATTGCCTTGAGGGCTGACCTCTGTTCCTCTCTCCTCTATGCATGTTCCAGACTGGTGTAGTTTTCAGGGAAGCAAAGAATCTCCTGGCTAAGGGAGTTACTGTGTTTTCGCGTGTATAACTCCCCCACAGGCATAAGCCGCACCCACGTATAACTCGCGGAAAATTGTATTTTTGTAAGTTAGTCTGTGTATATTCTGCACCTCTGTATTCCCTGCGGTGGCATACACACAGGGAGGCAGCACAGCCCGGCCTGCCCTGGCCCTGGTCCTGGCCCCTGCAGCAGCGGCGGCGCAGCCCACCCTGGCCTTGGAGAAAAAAAAGTCTGTTGATAGCTCACACCCCTGTATAGCCTGCACCCATCCATTTTTTTTTTGTAAAATCACATATATCCCATGGGATATATACGCAAAAATATGGTATGCCTCCCAGGAGCTCAAGGGCTTTCCTAGTGTAGCTGTAGGTTTTGGTGAGCAGGATACAATGTTTGTTGGCCTGCATTTATCTTCAGAAAAGCTGCTCCCAATGGGAAGAGCAAAGGGTTTGGGAGAGCTTTATGCTTCCAATCTTTCTATTTTCTTTTCTTTTCTTTTATATGCAACATATACAGCAACTCTGAAAGCTTCTGTTTTGTTGGCAGGTCTCTCTCTGAACTCAGCCAAGAAGAACCTTATTTATTGTCTGCTTTTGCTGAAACTCTCTGCCTGTAATACTGTCTGTGGGATTTCAGAACAGACACTTCTCTTGGTTACACTCAAGTAATGTAAATAAAAGGGCAGAAGAGGACAGGGTGTCTTGCTCAAATTCTAAATCTTCTAATTGGGAAACCCTATAGTGATGTCATGTAATAACTTTTCAGTTATGACTAGTGCATACAAGTGTGTGTGTGGTCCAAGGTTAGGAATAATTATAAATTGAGGATACTTATACTCTCCCTATAATGATTTTTACCTTAAAACACTGAGATATACTTTTCACTCTTTCACACTTTTCACTAAGAATGGATGATGTGGAGGTATTTCATAACTTTTTCTCTTTTCTTTTCTTTTTTGTTAACATCAGTCTTTACCTCAGATAAGATCAGCTATCAGATGATAAGCATAGCTGGCACCAAGGATATGGGAGGAGATAATCAAACTAGCATAGGGGAAAGAACAGGTTAGAAATTACTTAGTGAAGCTGGATGTTTTTAAGTCTTTAGGGCCAGACAAAATTCATCCTAGAATACTCCAGAAATTAGTCGAGGTAACTGCAGAACCATTGGCTAGTCTCTGATAATTTCATGGAGGTCAGTTGCCATTCTAGGTAACTGGGAAATGGCAAATGTAGTGCTCCTTTTTAGGAAGTAGAGGAGAAGGATCCAGGGATTGCAGGCCAGTCAGTCTGTCCCTGATACCTGGAAAAAGTATAAAGTATCTAATCAAATAATCTATATCTAAGCACCTAAAGTATAATAAGGTTATCAAGGACAGCCATCTTAGATTTGTCAACACCAAGTCATGCTGGGCCAACCTGATTTCTTTTTACAACAAGGTGATGGGTTTTATGGATGGAGGATAGAAGTGGATGTAATAGATCTCAACTTTAGCAAGACTTTTAGCACTGGGGAGCCACGGGAAGCATATGCCCTCCCCCCAGTCTTTGCACAGGGCAAGGGCAGGCTGCAGATGTGAGGTGAGCTTGGCTCTGCCTGCTCCGCACCGCGCTGCAGCCTTTGAAAGTGGTGTGGCACAGTGCCATGTGCCTTGCTGCTCAGCCTGCCCAGTGGCGGGACATACATGGTGGCATGCCACTTTCAAAATCTGCAGCGAGGTACAGAGGCACGGAGCCATGACTATTAGGAAACTAAGAAAATACAGTTTACTGGACTAACTGGATCACTGTGCTCAAAGAGTAGTTATTGCTTACTTTCAATTGGGAGGAGTTATGAAGTGGGGTTCCTCAGGGCTTTGTCAGATGTCTGAGATGTGCTTGGTAGCATTGGCGATGCATAGGGGGGTGCATGGGAGTACACACGCACCCCCTGAGATTGGCTGTGCCTCCCCTGAGAGAAGCACTTCCACTGGCGGCAGGGATTGGCTGCTGGGGCGGTGGTGTGGGGGGCTAATGGGGTTCAGCTCCCCTAAATGCCAGGGCAACTTGGCCACAGGTTGCTGTAGCTGGGGGGAGGGGTGCACCAGGCTCGCAGCTAGCCCAGCACAGCAGGCAGGTAAGTAAGTTTTCTTCTTCCTTTATTTTCTGGGATGGGGGGAGGAAATCAAGATCCTCATAGTGCAGGAGGGAGCCAGGTAAGGTCCTGCCACTACACGCATTGTGGGGGAGCTGGGGGAGGGGTGGCATGTTTGCCCAACCCCTTGGCTCCAGTGTGCCACAGCCCTGGATGAGCTACTGGGCTCTGATTGCCCCATGACTTGGCCTGGTCAGGGCCCCATTCATGGTGAATGGAGCCTCAGCTAGGCCAGGTTGCGGGGCTACAGAGTTGCAGCGCTGGGGAGCCACGGGAGGCATATGCCCTCCCCCCCCAGTCTTTGCACAGGGCAAGGGCAGGCTGCAGATGTGAGGCGAGCTCGGCTCTGCCTGCTCTGCAGCCTTTGAAAGTGGTGTGGCACAGTGCCATGTGCCTTGCTGCTCAGCCTGCCCAGTGGCAGGACATACATGGTGGCATGCCGCTTTCAAAATCTGCAGCGAGGTGCAGAGGCACGGAGCATGCAGAGCCAAGCTCACCTTGTATCTGCAGCCCACCCTTGCCTCATGCAAATATCAGTGGGGGGCATGTGGCCCCCTTGGCTCCCTGGTGCCATGACTGCAAGAGCCACTGGGCTCTTCCTGGGGATGACTTAGATGGAGTGGGCATGGGGGTCCCGGGGGCTCCATTTCCTCTGGCCCAGTGGCACAGCTGAGGCTGTCCCCACACCAGCTCTGGTTCCCTCTGGGCAGTGTGGGGCTGGGGCTGGACTGGGACTGGTGTGAGGAGGCAGCCTGTGCTAGTGCAAGGCTGAGGAGCGGTGGATGCCAGTACTGGGCAATGACCCCTGGCACAGGGGAAGGGCAGCTGCACGACGGTTGCAGTGGACCTCGGCCCCAAGCCTGATCCCTGCTCAGTGACAGCTGCAGCCTCACTCCCTCCCCCTCTCCCTTCCCCTGCAGACTTTCATGTAGGGGGGTGGGCACACGCATGAGTGCACATGCTCAGTCCCTCCCGCCCATTTTTTTCTCCTTCTGCCCCCAGCCCTCTAGTCAGTGATTGGCCACTGGGGACCCTCCCACCCAGTTGGTGATTGGCTGCTTGTGCCCCCCCAGTATTAGGAGGCACCACTTGCCCATGCATTGACATGAGTCTAGATCAGGCTGATAACCTATGACCTGTAGGCTAAATCCATCCTATGGAGCTATTTTATCTGGGCTGCAAAGTCAAAGGGATTCAGCAATGGGAAGCTTTAGCACTGAGAGACTTTGCTTGTGTGGTGATTGAGCAGCAGGTAAAAGTGGCAACAGTGGCACTGTTTGGGTGAGAGGGGAAGATAGTGGTGACTATGGTGTTAGTACAGGCCAAGTTGGAAGTAGCCTGTGGCTGGACCTAAGCTCCATTAAAGCAGCATCCACTTTCCCCTGCCCCCCCACAAAAAACCAACGTTGCTAAGGTCAGTGATGCTCAACCTATGTAGCCACATGAGACAGATCCCATATATAGAGCCAGCCCACAGATGTGATCTAGATCCAGCTGCAAAGCAATCTCATGCCCTGGCCTGACTCGGCCTGTACAGCCATCTATCTAGCTTGTGGAGGCCCCCACAGGTCCAGAAATTTGGGGGCAGGGAGCAATGGCAGTGTTAATTTCTATGGCTCTAAGAACCATGGCAATTAATGTTGCCACCAGTCCCCTGCTGCCAAATCTCCAGATCTGCAGGGAGCCCCAGAGGCTGGATGCCACAGTAGTTTGAGTTCTGCTGGTACAGTTAAGTGAAAAAATGCCATCTAGACCTTCATTTCAGGACTCTAGAAAATAACTGCATTCAATTTCCCAATCATTATATTTATTGTAATCCCCCCGCCTTTTATTCCCTTCCCACTTAATCCTGTGAAGTGATTATTAAGGACTGGGACAAAGGCAGCTATGAACTTGAAGGACAGGACATAATGGGGCCATTAAAGCAGAGAGGGAGCCAGGGAGAACCTGGCTGGTTTCAGCCCCCTGAAGGAACTGATAGTGGCAGATGACCAGCAAGTGCTGACAGTGATTGACAAGCTTCGCGTGGAAGTAGTGGGTCGGGGGGTGGAGTGTGGGGGGATTATAGACACCTTATCAAATCAGGACTGTGGTTGAGGCCTCAGGTGAGATGGGCCTTAACTGGCCAAGGAGGAAGGACTCTGGACTGTTGAGAGTTGCAAGGAAGCCCCTGCACCACCAGGAAGCAGAGCTAAGTATTTTGCCTTTGTGTTGTAGTTCATTGCTACAGTGTGACATTGACCCAGGATTGGGGGTACCTTTGGTTTGGGAGCAGATGCTTGTATTTTTGGTTGTGTTGAAGTTAAACTGGGTTGCAGATGTAGGGAAGGAAGAGAAGGCTACCAAGAAGGGTGCCAGCCCCTAAACCCTTCAAAAGGGGTCAGGCAGCATAGCGGGCTGCCAAGGCCCAGTCACAAATCCCAAGAAGCTTGGAGACCACAGGCTTGGTGGTGGCTTGGTCTCTCCAAGGCCTGACCTGCTACACAAGGACAAGAGGCATCATCAGGTACCAAGTCAAAAAAGTCGAGAGACAGAACCTGGACTAACTTTGAAAGAAGATGCTGAGGAGTCCAAGGCAGAATAAGTGAGCCAGAGGCAGAGACCAGAGTGGCAGGCAACCCCCGAAGTCAGAGTTCAGCTGCCAGTGTCCAAAGCCCTAGGGGTCAAGAGCCAGCAGCAGAAACCAGGATGCCAGGCAGGGAACTAGGCAGAACCAGGCACTAGGACAGTAACAGGGTCAGGTAAACAAGGCTTAGGAGACAGTCAGAGACCAGGTATGGTTTCAAGCTTATGAGCAGGGCTTGATTTAAATTTCAGGCCCAGATCATGGCACAGCAGCTTCTTTAATCTTGGAGTTTCTCCTGCGTGCCCTGTCCTTGCCACTTGCTCTTGCTCTTGATGGCCAGGAGGCAAAAAACGCCTTTATTTGGCTCTCTTCTTAATACAATATATAAGGTCATATGGATTAGCAAAATACAACTGGCCAAGTACATCTAGACAAATTAGTTAAAAATATAGACATTAGATGCAACATGTTTCCAAGTCATGAATAACCCAAGTGATATTTTTCAAGTTGCTTAGTTACAGTTTCTGGGGTAGCTGACAGTGGGTTCCAATTAAAATGCTTTAGCTTTTGCTCCTCTCAGTTAGTTATAAGTATGCTTTTACATGTAAGCATACATATAAAATCTTGTCATAGGGTTGGAAAGGACCTCAAAGATAATCTATTCCAACATCTGGCAAGAATGCAGGATATGCTATTCCTATACTGTTTCAGACAAATGCCTATATGGTCTTCAACTTCAGTGGAAGAGATTCCATAACTTCTCTGGGAAAAAACACTATGAAATTCATGCCCCATATACCTTCACAAAAGAAAATGAAAAACAGCATATCAAAGATATTGTGTTATTACTTGAACAATCTTGTTGTATTTGGCTAATTAAAAAGTTTGCTGGTTGACTATTGCTACAGTTCTTTGTCACGAGTGAAACATAGCCTTCAGTTGCAAAAATCATTAAATTGTTCTTCTGTCTGGCAAGGATCTCATGACACGTTTGGTCTCAGGAGATTGGTGTTGCTTTCATGACTCTTTCACCACTATTTAGATCCAGTCTTCCAAAAGCTACTTGTCTTTCTAACCTTCTTGGTAAGGGCTGGTACAGAAGGATGATGTGTAACTAGTATCTTTGGAGAGTTGGGGCTTGGACTTCAAGGGAAAATTGAAACCTTATGATCTGTGCTTGGATTAGCCAAATCCAAACAGCAATCTGCTTGGAACAGTGAAAACACTCAGTTTTCACCATGGGCAAGGTTTGTGGGATGACATTTTCTGTTTTGTGAGAGAACCTGCTTCTCAGATGCAAAATAATTTATTTTAAAAATAGGGAAATTTATGTTAAAAATAAGTGGGAAGAGTTAATCTAACAAACACCACTTATCCTGTTTTCAAGTGATGCCATTTGGATTTAAAAATATAATGAGGCAATTTAAAATATAAGTTGCAGAAGAGACTGAGAAGTACTGCTAGTTACAGCTCCTATGAATTTTTAAATTACTTTAATATAACATGGGAGTGCACTTTTTAAGTAGGGGGGTGAGGAGGAACCAAAATGATCTTGTGAATGAAACAGAGTAATGTGACACAAAGCATTCTGATATTTTCTTGAAATATGTAATTCATTTTAATACACAGATAGTTTTGTGGACTTACTCCCTTTGTGTTTGTTATCCCATAGCATCCTCAAGGCTATGCTTTTTGTCTGTCTATCTATCTATCTATCTATCTATCTATCTATCTATCTATCTATCTATCTATCTATATTTCTTATATGACTAAGTAAAATGATGGAAACATTTAATGTAGTTTAGATTTATTTTAATTATGTTTAGTATCTTAAACTTATAATTAAGAGAGCATATATGAGGAAGGGGTGTCTTATAGTGTAAATGGACATGATGAGTACATGCTTGGGATAGATCCTTTTTCAACATACATGATTGGCTTAGGCAGAGATGCCAGAGACTAATCAGAAGATAAAAACCCTTGTTAAAACTCATGGCTTTTCTTGTTGGGGCTGAAGATCCTTAACAATACAGTGTGAGAAAGCCTATGACCATGCCAAGGCTATTTATGAAAAAATAAAGTATTTTAGTCTTCTAGTCTTTAGTCAACCCACACGGTGGTATAACTGGGGTAGAGGGAGCATTAGGGGCAACTGCTATGGGTGCGAACATGGTGGGGAACCATAAAAAAAAAAGAAGCAGCTGGTACTGTCAGCTGTGCATTTGCATTTGTGATTGCATAGCAACCCTAAGTCACCACTTCTATTTTACCTTGGGTGCCCTGCCATGTCCCTACGCTGCATAATGCAAGCCCTTTCACCAGTTTTTAATTCCCTAAAAAAATTAAAGAAAATTAAAAAAACCAAACACATTCTATTCTGTTCCAACAAAATAGGGCATAGATCAATGGAATGGATCCCAGAAATATCATCAGCTGCTTTTTAAACAGTCAAAAGTTACAACTTCCCTTTTTCTGGAATGAGAGGGAAAGTTACACTACTCTTGAAAATAGTTAATTATTCATGTTTACCCTGCAGGCAGCATTACAGCAGAGACATCTGAATTAGCTTTAAACTACCTCAAGTATGAATAGTAGGGGTGTGTGAAATAGGCAATATTCAATTTGGATTCTGCCTGATTCAGGGGACAGTGATTTGATTCACTGATTTGCATCACTGTCCCAATTCAGTTTGGCCAAATCTGAAGATTCAATTCTGATTCGGAGAACCAGTGATTTGGCCATAAACACAGCTTTGTATGTTTCTTCTACATACCTTGAGATACCAGGTGCTGCCCACAGGAGTGTTGGGGATGCACTTGGCGGGTATCAGATGCAGTGTGCAGTAGTGTTCCTTTGGGCCCCGGAAAACAGCAGCATTACTACATTGTTGTTCAGTATATTCTACTGAATCGCTATTAGTTTCCAAATCAAGTTCTGATTTCATAGTCCTAAATTTTAAGACTCTTTCCTATTAAGGACTTTAATAGCTTAGAAGTTTGTGTGCATACAACAACTGTGATCAACAGGGACACTGACAGAGCCCAGAGTGAAATTCTAGGACATGGGGGCAGAGTATTCTTGGTGGAGGACTGCCAGCTGTGCAATTTCTTATCACAGATCAGCAATACTACAGATTTTAGACAAATAGTTTTTTTTTTTAACGTGATGTGAATTCTAGCTTTTTCTGAACAAGACTTCTTCAGGAAGTGAAAATTTGAGAACATATCAACATCTTGCATTGATGATGATAGAACAAATAAATAAACAATCACCTCCTGGTAACAAAGTACTTTTCCTAAGTAAAAATCAATGACTGGTAAAAATTGGGTCTTTTATAGGCAAATTTGGTGGGGCCCTTAATTTTGTAGTTGGTGCTTTGTGCCACGGTGATGTCTGCCACTATTAAATACAACAGGTATCACCTCGGAAAAGATTAACTTGTGCATCTACATGATCATCTTTACCTAGAAGTGTGCCAAGAAAATTATCTCACTCACATTTGCAGCACTGAATCAGTATGTTGTTTCCCAACAATGAGTATCCTAAATATTCTGTCACTCGTTAAACAGAAAATTACTAATGGCATGTTTCCATGTTAGTATGTTGTATAGAGTATTAATAAGAAATGGCAACCTTAGCCTAGGTATGAGCTGATGATCATCAACATCATGTTCTGACAAACAATTAAGAAAAAGGCACCTTTGGAACCTCCAGAATTTCACCAATGATATGTAATCAACTGTGTTCTGCACCAGAAGACCTTGGGCAAGGACAGAGTAAGTCTGCCATGCATAGTACTGACTGAAAAAACTACTTGCATGACTTGCTCAAAATTATCCCTATAAGCCACCCCCAAATATTGAATAACAGCTGTTAAGCAACCACAGGAGTTAGACATGGAGAAACTAAACAGCAAGGACAATTGTAAGAAGCTGTGGGTGAAATTAACGGCTCTTCTGTCTGTTGCTGACACCCATTCTCATGAGGCCAGGATTTAGCAGGAACAGCAAACCTTCAGCAATATCTCATCCTTTGTCTGAGCAAACTGTTTGGTATCTAGATGACACCAAGACTGGTGGGAGGGATGACAATGATGCAGACATTCATCTTCCATTTGAATAAAAACAAAGCACACATCAAAATGTACTGACTCATTTAGATTCAACTGCTGACAGCCTGGCTTACAGAAAGGCTTGCCATTAAATGCAAATCCAGTTATATCAGAAAGATCTGTGATGGAACTGCAGGGCAGATTAATTGTAGGCATATTTCAATAGGCAGCAGCAGCAACTACAGGTGATTTATGAAACCTTGTGGGATGTGATGATGGCTGTCTAGAGCAAGGATGAAAATGTGTTGATCAGCAACTGTAAAGACATAAAGCAGCACTGGGCCGAGCACTTCACTAACTGCTTAGTGTCAGACTTGCTGTCAACAGAAATGCATTGGATTACAGCCTACATGAGAAGCCCATCATCAGGTTGGACAGTTAACACTGCTTTCTGGACCAGCTGTTATAACAAACTTGGTGAAATCTGCTAAGTCCACTGCAAGATCTTGACCCTAATCACTCCTAGACTTTTCACTGAATTTAGGATTGTCCTAAAGGCTGTCCTTTAGAACAATTATTGAGTTTCTAAAGGGCAAAGGGAAGAAAACTGACTAGAATAATTACTACAGAGGGGCTTGTCTACTAGTTACAGCTGCCAGATTCTCCTCAACTGACTGTTGAACCTTGTAGAGAAGAAGCTAACAGAATCACACTGCAGGTGCCAGGCCAACTGTAGAGTGGTTAACATGACTTTCTGTTGGCCTTATTCCTGTTGGCCTTGATAGGATGGTACATGTGACAGTAAAGCTCAAGATTGACCTTTTTGTTGTGACAGATGATGTAAAACAAGGATTCACCTTAGGACCAATTCTCTTCACAGTACAGTAGTATTAGGTAAGGTAACTTGTAACCTTTACACATCAGGTTTCATTTTTCAGCTGCAGGGGTATTCTTTAACCTTTCTGGACTGCATGATAGGATTAGAGTTACTAACTGGTTTAAAAAAATTCTTGTCTGCTAATGTCTGTATACCAGTGGTCTGGTAAGGAGAGGGGAAATCTGTAGACTGTTTTCTTGTCCACAACTTTGAACTAACCATCAATTTGAGGAGAACTGAGGTTATTCAACAATAACACTGAAAGAGAGTATGTTGATTTTTTTACATTAATTGGTTGAACTGAACTTCTAGTTTTTTTATGAGTTCATTTACCTTGAAATCATTTAAAATGGTTCAACCAGTATGCTGGTGATATAGCTTTCTTGATGCAAAAGACTGGCATGGCCTGTGGCAGGCTCACAAAGTAAGCATGGGTCAAGCTCCCTACCAAGTTTAAGGTATACACATCTGTTCTGGTTACTGCACTGTTGTATGGGAACAAAAATTGACATTATATAGAATGTAGATCTGACAATTAGAGAAGTTCCAGCAGAGACACCATTGCATCTTACTCTGAGTGATAGAGAATACCAAAGTCATGTAGTGTACCAATTCATGCTCACTGAGGCATTACCAACGAAAATATAGCTATAAGGGATGCCAAAGTAGCTTTTGCATAAAGAACTGGAGTGCAGGAAGAGGTAGCATGATTGCCGAAGGAAGGTACACTTTATCAGATGCTACCTATGTTCCTCTTTTGAGCTCCTAACTGTAAATAGTCAGAAATAGAGTACCAAGGTGAGGCAAAGTAAAGTGTATAAGATGCAGGATGTAGCAGCAAAAGCAATGGCCATAGGCCAGTTCACAGGTTGGGTGGTTCTGAAAATTATGCAACAAAAGGTGGTTATTGTATAGATACCTGCAGAATCATCTAGGAACTCTCTGTGTGTGATTTAACCACTCTTACTGTGGCACTGCCAACCATGGCTGCACAGAATTCACAATGAACACTAATATTTTCATGCATTTTGCTGAGTTTTAACTATTGTTAAATTTTATGCCCTTTGCTCAGTCTGCTGATTGAAATTTGTAATTGTCACACTGACTTCTGTGGACATGTACAGGAATTACATTTAGATCACCCAAGCCAAAGTTAAGATGATCTAACTGCCCATGTGTGCAAACTTTTGCAGGGCTTAGGTTGCCCTAAAAATGGGGTGCCTAATCTAAAGTTTGTTCTCTTCATAGAGACTGAACTAACTTCAGATAGGTAGGGAGTTAATTCAATGTAGTGAGGGTTAACCTGGCCTAATAAACACTGGTGTGCGTCCACAGCATAGCTCTGGGGTTAGGAAAACCCAGCTTCTCTCCAGAGCCCTTGGGATGTACTGTTTTTAGCCCCCCAGTCACTGACCAGGTTATTTTGCTCCCTTGTCTAGCCTTCCCTTAGACCCCCAGCTTACTTGTATCTAGATGTCTGTGCCTCCTCCTGGCAAGTGGGGAATGCTTGCACTTAGTGACAGGTTTAAGTGGCTTAAACTAAGCCGTCTAAATCCAATTTGGGTCCTATGAAAGCTTGTTCATATATGAGACTACTTTCCTTTTTTACCTTACTGGAATCTTTGGATGCCTACACATGAGCATTGAGACTGCTCCGGAGGCTCTCAGAGCCGCTCTAATTAAAGTGTCCCCCCCAACACACACACACACTCCCAGAGACCTTGTAAAAGTGCCCATAAGTGCTAAATAAAATCAAATGGTATTTGGGGGAAGAAGGATCTGTATAGAAAATAAAATAGCTGTTTATTTCCATCAAACATGTACCTTTCCCCCTCATTTTTTACCAAAATATTTGCAAAGTCTATTTGTACATGGTCCCTGTTTGGTCTGGCTACTGCCATTAATAATAATGGTAGAATTGGAAGAATCTAGCTCTCTCCTCTTAGTAGTGTTTGGTTTATAAATAATTATGCAGAGAAATCAAAATAAATTGGCAATAACATTATGAAAAGAATATGAATGAAGGTCTTAATCCTTGTGCAAAGACTTGAGCATATATGTAATTTATTATAGCTGCATAACTAAGGCAGGGCAACAGGGGCAACCACCCCAGCCACTGATGGGGATGAAGGGTGGGGTGGGGGAGGTTGAAAAATCTGGTATTGCTGCAGCTCTGCTGCAGTGACAGTGGTGACAGCGGCAATTGGGAATCGCTGTTGCGCTGGTGTGCAGCTGCTACCCCAGGTACCTAGCCACATTGTTACAGTGCTGTTTACTTATCTGATTTCACTGAAGTTCATGAGACATAATTATGTAATTTGTGTACATGCAGAAATTAATTACATTGTAGCCATCTTCTTTGTCAAATAGTGCATCTTCACTGAGTGTATGTTTTAATCCAGCTAATATTTTTTGGTTCAAAATAATTCAGAATACATGTTTTTATATAGTTTCATATATTCCTGGACGGTGTTTCATTTAGGTTTAGATTGTTTAAACTATTTCCCTTGCCTGTAGTCTGATTTCTAAAGTATCATATTTTTCTAACCATAGTCATTCCCTGGTGGTTAGTGGATCCTATTTAATGCCATTAGATATTAACCAGTTGCATCCATTATCTCAATAGGGTCCTAATTCATTGGCTTTGGGGTCTTTCATACTGTTTCATTTTCAATAAAGGCTGTTTTTTAGTTTTAGTTTTTCTGTTACCAGGTATTCAAAATCTAATTCTGTTAGTCTAATACTATTTGCCATTTTGTATCAGACTACTTAAGGCAAGAGAATAATTTTGAATATTCTGTTTTTGAAGAGCATTTGAAGAGCATTTGTGTGATTTCCACATGTTCCCTCACCCTCCAAGAACATTTCAACACATGCATTCAATCATTGATTGGGGATTTTAAATGGTCTTTTCATTTTAACTTTATAAATAGTTGTGCAATTTTCCTTTTAAAATATCTACTTCTACATCCATTCTTTCAGAAGCTGAATTTAATTATATTCATAGAATGGGAAGGAAAAGCATGGAACATGGCATTTATTCATAGGTGACTCTGATTCACTTTATACATTGTTTTTATGATAACTTGGTGAATAATGTAGGAAAGGTTTACTTTGCAAAGGCCCAGACAGATGCTGGCTCAAATGAAGAATAGTTCTTTTTCTTTCATTGGAATATTAAACAGCAATAAACTTAGTTGAGAAAAATAGCATACTAATCTACTAAGTGATACTACAGACATAAGAGGTCATTTGGCTATTTTTCTGCAGAATAATTCTTATTCAGTTCATCTTTATGAGAGAAGCCATTTTTAGATCACAGTGCACATAGGATTTTGATGCAAGAAGAGTAGTTGCCTTTAAAATTGGCGTTGGAATGATCAAAAATAAATAAAACAGGATTTAAAGATCTGAACTGAAGCATTTAAAGATCTGGAGAAAGTAGAAGGAAAGTTTTAGTACAAATACAAATCTAGTCAACTTTTTACATTACAAGTTAAGATAAATTTCAGAAACATGGTACCATTAGTATTTAATCCTTCCAGTGTATTTTCTTATGACTGAGATGTCAGTTATGGCATAAAGTATTCTGCAGGAAAATGAACATTGTTTTTATAAATGGTGCTACTAAAATAATAGAATATGAATAACCACAAAGATCACAAATGAATGTGTGTTTTTAAATGTATCAAAACTCATGGAAGAGGTGATATCTTTTATTAGACCGATTAGATATTTACAAACAAATTATCTAGTTGATCTAATAAAAGATATCACCTGTTCCATGAGTTTTGATTCCTATTGCCTTCTAGACCAATACAGCTACAACCTGGATACCTATTTTTAAATGTTGCATATATGAAAGTTCCATTTAATATTAATAAATTACTATTAAAGCTGCATAGCTATCTCCAAGCCTGGAATTCCTTAAACTTTGAGAGTTTGACTTCACAAATTAACAACATTATTCATATTAACATACCAAAAATACATTTTTAAATATACAAACATGTACAGTACTAAAGGGGTTCTCAAAAGAGAAAATGCTGAAAGGGCATGTACTTTCTTTCCCTAGTGGCACAGATTCCCTTAACATTAGGAGTCTATCAGCTTGTTTTGCCAAATTCAGATTCTAAATAATCTATTTTAATTATGTTTCCTTTGCGCTGTTGACACCTTTCAAAGAGTGTAAAATTAATCTTAGAGGATGATGGGTTGGCTCATAAAGATACAAATAGCACCTTCCTGAAACAGCATGGTCTGGTATGTCCTTGAGTAGAATTATGCTAAAAAAAAGAGTAGTTACTGGCGTGATGCTGCTGTTACCACTGTCTGGGTTTTCTGGTAGGGATAGACCTAGTCATTCTGGGGTGGGAATGAACAAATATTAATATGGGTCTTATTTAGATCTTGTAAGAATGTGAGTGCAAAGCTCCAGTTTGCATGGGCAAGATTCACCCTAATACAAAGGGCAAAGCTATCTGCAACATTTCATTCTGGTATTAAGGGCCAAGTCCTAGTCCTATAAAAGACAATGGAAGTTATTGCCATTTACTTCAGTGGGACATTTGTGAAGCTACGTGCATAGTTTGAATCTTGAATGCTGAAGCTAATGGGATAACTATAGGTGCACACATCAGTGGTACAGAAATTCCCAGCATGCAATCTGGAGGGGAAAATATATTTTGGCAAAACAAGCTACCAGGTTCCTAATGTTAAAACAAATCTGTGCCACTGAGTAAAGAAACTACATGTCATTTCAGTATTTCCTCTTTTGAAAACTCCTCTAGCACTGTACATGTACATGTATTTATATTTAAACATATGTTTTTGGTATGTTAATTTAAAAGAATGCTTTTAAGTTGCAAAGGCAAGAAAGCACTCAAAGTTAAGAAATGTCAGACTTGGAGATGTCTGTGAAACCTTAATTTTGCCATCTTCACATGTGCAGTATGATACAGCCAGTAATTTATTTTCACATCCTGTTTTTTCCACAGGCCTGTCTCATTCAATGCAGACAAACAGTGCTCCATTAATGAGCACCCATTCATTATTTTTGGCTTCACTTTCTTGTTCAGGCCCTATGACTTATTTTTTGCACAGTATTCAATGCCACCTCTGATGACTTCATCACTGAAATCCTGATGAGATTTTTCTGTACTGGCCATTACTGTAGTTGCTGAGTGTTTCACAAATATTACTACCTTTCTTCTCACATTGTCCCTGAGAGATGAGAGAGTGTTACTATTACGTGGCAGATGGAGAATAGGTATATGAAAACATGAAGGTAAAAAGGTTCCTGCTAATTCTGGGAACTCAATTAGAGAGACATGGGACCTGATTTTCAGATCTCTTAGCTCTGTATACTATATTATAGGTTCATAGCACAGCCCCATTAACTTAATTTGCAGCTATGAGGGTGGCTTAGCATGTGCGCAAATCAGACCCCAGCATCTCTAGGCAAGCAATCAAAAACTGAAGACTACACAGCTAGTGACCATAACTCTGTGTCTGGTTCCTGTGGCACCAGGGTTCAAACTGCACTTTGACTTTTGTGGGTTCCACAAAAAAAATTGGCCAGGGTCTGGGCCCTGTGCTCAAGTCCCTATCAGTACTGTACTGTAGGCCTGGGGCCAGCAGCAGTGGCAGCCAGAGGGAGCCTCTGCTGCTGCCTGGGATGCTTAGAAAGATGTTGGGTGGGCTGGGGACTCTGTGCGATGGCACATGGCTCTGGGCTGTTGTGGGGGCAGGGGAGGGGGTGCTGACTGCCCTGTGGGGGGGGGGGGGGGGCTCTCATTTCTTATGGGGAGCACAGCCCTTTCCCCCCATTAGCACCCCCATAAATAAAATCAAAGATTGTAACTTTAATTTAATGTATTGCAGGAAGTGGGATTCTGCATTCAAATCCTATAATGCCTTTACCTGCAGATCTAGAGGGGCCCATAGGAACATTTAAGCAAAGGCAGTGGTAACATCTGGTTCTGCAGGCCAGCATTTAACTGCCTGAACTATGAGACTATTGTATCTCCTCCTGAAATCCCTTGCCTTATATGGTCAGCTCTTCATCCAGTCTTTCTCTCTCTTTTCAGGCTCCCCAGGCTTGTCTTCCAATCACTCTCTTCTTTCCTCCCACAGTCCTTATCCCAGATTCCTCCATCTTCGGCTTTTTGCTCCAGTATATTTACTGAACCAGTCTCAACTTTTCTTTTCATGTCATGTCTTGTCAGATCTATGTAGATTTCATAGACATTAGGGCTGGAAGGGACCTCAGAAGATCATCAAGTCCAGCCCCCTGCCCAAAGGGCAGGAAGTCAGCTGGGGTCATAGGATCCC
>JAGPOW010003685.1:41118289-41135142 GCA_030014935.1 Caiman crocodilus
GTGAAGATTGTCAGGGCCGGCTGACTTGAAGGTATCCAGCTTCTCAAGATGTTCCTTCACGAAGTCAGCATTAATGGAGGGCAGGGGATCACCCTCACCTGGACTTCCCTGTCCTGTAGTGGGCATGGGCGTCCCATGGGACTGATGAAAGACCGCCGCAAACCTATTTAATAGGTTGGCTTTTTCCTAGGTGTCAGTTGTCAGTGCCCCATCTGGTTCAGCAGGGGTCCAATGTTGCCCCTGCTTTTTCTCCGGCTCCCCACATATCTGAAAAAGGACTTATTATTGTCCTTGATGCTCAAAGCTAGTTGGAGTTCAGTTGCAGCCTTGGCTTTCCTGGTATGCTCCCTACAGGACCAGACCAGTGCAGAACAATCCTCCTTGGAGGTGACTCCCATCCTCCATCCTTTGTAGGCCTTTCTTTTTAGCCTCAGGAGGTCTGCTAGGGCCCTGGAGAGCCGGGGGGCTGCTGTGCCTTCTTGCTGCCTTTCCTCCAAGATGGAATAGACTTAGTATGTGCATTGAGGATTGCTGTTTTTTGGCCCCTTGTTCTCCATCTGGGCAGGTTTTTAAAATGTGAGCAAATGTCCAGACTTTTGATTTCCCTCTGCTTTTGCTTAGGCCTGGGGGCAGTGTGTAAACTGATTAGTTGTCAGGAGATCATGTGCTCTGTGCGTGGGCACTAGTAGCTGTTGGAAGGTGTGTGTGTGTGTGTGTGTGCGCACGCGCACGTGTGCGAGCAAGTTGCTTGGCCATCAGGGCTGGGAGGAAGGAGGGGTTGCAGGTCAGAAGTGCAGGGCACTGACAGGGCTGGGGGAAGCAGGGAGCTGTAGGTCAGGAGTGCAGGGGACCAGAAGGGCTTGGGGGCCATAGGGCTGCAAGTCAGGAGTGGGAGGTGCTGGGGAGAGCAGGAAGATGTGGGTCAGGAGTGAGGAGCACTGGCAGGGCTGGGGGGAGGGCAGGGGGGCATTACTGCCCCCCCAATCATAGATGTCATAGATTTTATAGACATGGGACAAGAAGAGTTCTTGTGAGATTGAGTCCAGCCCCCCTGCCAGAGGCAGGAAATCTGTAGGGATCGAATGATCCCGGCAAGATAAATATCCAAATGCCTTTTGAATGAGTCCAGAGTAGGTGCTTGCACTACCTTTGAGGAAAGTCTGTTCCAGACCTTGGACACTCGGACTGTAAAGAAGTTTTTCCTTACATTGAGTCTGAATCAGCCTTCTAGAAGTCTGTGGCTGTTAGACTTAGTTATCCTTTGCGGAGCCCTGGTGAACAAGTGTTCTTCCAGATCCTGATGCACGCCCTCCCACTTGCATACTTATAGGCTGCCATCAAGTCCCCCCTGAGCTTCTCTTCACCAGGCTGAAGAGTTCCATGTCCCTCAGCCTTTCCTTCTAAGGCTTGCTCTCTTGGCCTTTGATTATATGGACTGCTCTCCTCTGGACTCTCTTGAGCTTATCCACATGCCTCCTGAAGTGGAGGGCCCAAAACTGGATGCAGTACTCCAGCTGTGGCCTCACTAATGCCAAGTAAAGCAGGAGTACGATGTCCCTGGTTTTGTTTGAGATGCATCGGTGGATGCATGCCAGAGTTTGGTTTGCTCTGCTGGCCATGGCATCACATTGGGGCTCATGTTCATTTTGTAGTCAGTCAAGACCCCCAAGGCTCTTTTGGTCATGGTGCTAGAGCATACCACGACTCAGCCTATAAATATGATGCTGTTTTTCCCCTCCCAAGGTGAAGTAACCTGCATTTCTCTATGTTGAAAGCCATCCCATTTTGGTCTGCCCACTTTGCAAGTGCATCCAGGTCAGCCTGTATCCCCAGACTATCCTCCAGTGTGACTGCCTTCCCCCATAGTTTAGTGTTGTTTGCCAGTCTACATCTAATGCCCAAATCCAGATCATTAATGAATATATTGAAGAGTACTGGCTTGAGCCCTGAGACCTGGGCGATTCCACTGGTAACCTTGTGTCACATTGATTTGTCCCCATCAACTAGTACTCTTTGGGTCCAACCCTGGAGCCAATTCCCTAGCCATCGGATTGTGAGACAGTCAAGGCCACAAGTTCCCCAGCTTGGTCATGAGGACATCATGGGAGACCAAGTCAAAGGCCTTTTTGAAATCCAGATAAATGACATCAATTTCTTCTCTCTTGTCCAAGCAATGTGTCACCTGGTCATGGAAGAAGACGAGGTTGGTAAGGCAAGAACTTCCAGTAATAAAACCATACTGGCTGGCATTCATTAGGTTGCCTTCCATTAGCCTGTTGCAGATGGATCCCTTGATAATTTTCTCCAAGATCTTTCCAGGGATGGATGTCAGACTGATAGGTCTGTAATTCCCTCTTTTAGACTCTTGAATGCAATCTGTGCGGGCTTGCAGACTAATGGATGTCAAGTCTCTCACGGTGTTCTCTCACTTGATCTATGTCAATTGTGGGCCCATCTTCCGAGCCCTGGATGCTTTGTGTCCTGTCTGACAGCATAACCCCCTTGGGTGGGTAGAAAATTGACCCAAAGTAATTATTTAGGAGATTGGCCTTTTCTTGGGTGTCAGATATCAGCTGCCCCATGTAATCTTACAGAGGACCAATGTTCCTCCAACTTCCCACATATCTGAAGAACAACTTTTTGTTATCCCTGATTCTGGTGGCTAGCCTGAGTTTGGTTACTGCTTTGGCTTTTCTGGACCACTCCCTACAGGTACAGGCTAGTACTGAATAGTAGGGTTGTGCAAAACAGTACCGTTTCATTTCAACTTCCATTTCACCATTTCACTTGAGCAGTGTTTTGAGTTTCATTTAATTTCAAAACCACTGTTCCATTTCATTTCATCAAAACTGTTTCGCTGTTTTGATTCTGTTTTGACATTTTGCCTATAGGCTATAATGGGGAAACATGAAACTGTCTATAATTTTGTCATTTTTTGGCAGATCTGGATGAAAACAGCAGGGATGGTAGCCCCTTCTGAGGACATGAAGCCTGACATGTTTCAAGGAGATAGGTGCAGGGGTTTCTGGGAAACTGCACCTCAAGCTTGTCAGCAGACAAGCAAAACTCGTGACATGCATGACTCTGTGTGTGTGTGTGTATTAAGGTGCACCCTCACTGCCACTGGGGCCTCTACATGACACAGTAGTATGCCCCCAATGAGATTTCCTTCTCCCCTACAGCCTCATCCTGGTCCACCACTTTAAATAACAACAGGTAAAATAATAACTTAGTGAGGAGCAGCACAGTAGCACCAGTAGTATCTCAGGCAGCCGAAGTGTGACAGAGCCTTTCTTTTCTCTCCTGCAAGAGCTTCTTCTCCAATGTGTATGTTAAGGCACACCCTCACTGTGTCCTTCCCCCCTCTTCCCCCTCCCTCTTCTTACTTTCTGTTTCTCTGCAGGCAAGCCCATCTTCAGATTCAAATTGCAAAACATTTGGAAACTTTCAAAATGTTTGACTGCCCCTGTTTCACTTTGAGGCTGTTTTGAAGCCCTTCATTTCATTTAGATTTTGCTGTTGCAAGCTCAAAACTAGTTGAAACAGTGTTGAAATGAAACAGCTGGCAAAATTTTGCACAGCCCTACTGAGTAGTCCTCCTTGGTGTTTTTCATCTGGTGTAGGCTTCTCTTTTAAGTTTCAGGAGACCCAGAAGTTCCCTGTTGAACTAAGAGGCCTTGCCTGCTCTCTGACTACTTTTCCTGTGGAATGGGATAGACTTCCCTGTCACTTCAAGGATTGAGTTCTTTAGGAACAACCATTCCTTATGGACTCCCCTTCCCAGGGGGGCATGGTCCCTTAGTGCCTGACTGACCAGTCTCCTGAGTTTGTGAAAGTCAGCCTTCCCAAAGTTGAGGATGTCTGTTTTACTGAGGGATTTACCCACCTTGTGTTGGACAGAGAAAGTAATCAGATCATGGTTGCTGTCACCGAGCTTGCCCTTGATCCTCAGATCACTCACTAGATCATCCCCTTTGGCCAGAGTCAGATCCAGCAGTGCCTTTCCCCTAGTTGGCCTGTAGACCTCTTGCATCAGTTACAGGTTGTCAATGCAGGAGAGAAAGTTATGTGACTAGTCAGATTTGGCCGTGTGCTCTTCCCACAAGATGTTTGGGAGGTTGAAGTCTCACATGATGATTATATATCAGGAATGTGTGGCCTCAGCCAGTTCCATATTGAATTTGAGATCCAGTTCTTTTTCTTGGTTAGGAGGTCTGTAATAGACTTCTACAAGTATATCCTCCCTACCCATGCACCCCCCCTGTACTTTAACCCAGAGGGTCTCAAGACCCCCCATGGTTAGAGAACTCAGTCTGAAGGGAAGTGTACTGCGCCTTGACATAGAGAGCTACACCCCCACCCCTCTTCCCATCATGATCTCTCCTGTAGAGAGTATAGCTTTCTATATCTACTGACTAGTCAGAAGAGGAGTCCCACCGTTATCCCTATGAGGTCATAATCTTTATTGGTCCAGGAGAAGGGTCAACTCCTCTTGCTTGTTAAACAGGCTCCTGGCATTTATATATAGGCAGTTGAGTCTCCCACGGGAAGCCCTAGACATCCTTATGTGATTGGATGTGACGTTTCCTTGGGCTCTCATTAGAGTGGATTCTGTTGGGCTACCTAGGCTGTTGCTACTGTGATTGGCATAACTGAAGCTAGAACTTTTAACTGATTGTTCATCCCCCAGTGATCTTAGTTTAAAGCCCTGTTGAGTAGGTCAGCCATTCTGGCCAAAAGGAACTTCTTGTCTTTCCAGATCAGGTGAAGGCCATCCCTTCCCAGCAGTCTACTACCTCTCTTACTGAAGTGCGGAGTGTGGTCAAAAAAACCAAACCCCTCACTATGGCACCATTGCCAGAGTCTTCTGTTCAACTCACCAATGCACATATCCCTCCAGGGCCTGTGACCTGTGACTGAGAGGATCAAAGGAAAAACTACCTGAGCCCCCAGACACTTGAGTCCAACCTGCAGAGCCCTATAGTTATGCGTGACCTGGCTGGAATTGCTCTGAGCTGTGTTGTGTGCGCCCATGTGGATGAGTAGCATGGGATGGATGTCTGAGGGCTGGATGAGTTTGGGGATTCTCTGTCACATCACAGATACAAGCCCCAGGGAGGCAGCAAACATCATGGGCTATGGGGTTCAGGAGACAGATTGTACCCTCTGTCCCCTCAGGTGCCTACCATGATTTACCACTTCTCTCCCTCTGCCCTACAGGTGTCCTCTTTTTTAAAATTGGAAATATGGTAAACCTACCCCAGAAGTAGCACCAAAACACATCACAATATAGATAAACCTCCTCCAGAAAAAAGAGAGCATGCACTGGTTCTTCCTATGCATTGGGTATGTCTGTGTGCTTCACTACAGCAAGCAGGAGCACCACAATGAGGAACGCACCATGGGCTCTGCATAAACCTGACATGGAAGTGCATCATCAGTAGGCTCACCCAAGACCTAGAGCTAGAGCTCACTGGATCCAGCCAGTACCATGCCAATGGGTGGTTACATTGCATCAGTTTGAGAAGGCAGCATGCATAGGAGCAGGCATGATGTACCTCACTACAGTACTCCCTGCTGGAGTACAATGCAGCCCAGACAGGCCCATTATAACAAAAGCTTGCAGGACACTACTTTGCAATGATGCTAAAACAACAGCCAAAAACTTTAGTCATAAAAATGGGAATGAGTCCTAGGTTAGCTGACTGTGGATGTGCTTTTGTTTACAAGGATTTATGCTGACATGTGCCAGGCCTGGGATACAGAAGATGGCTTATATGTTTCTGAGGTAAATATCTTGTAAAGCCTTCGGTAACAGAACCCGAGAAGGATGGGCCACAAAAGGTCTCTTGGCTCTCCCAGCTAACCCCTTGCATTCTGGAGGCTCTTCACTATTTCATTCCCTTCTAATATATGCTCTTCACCTCTACACAGAGGTTGCCTCTAGCCATGCAGTGCAGTCTGTTCCCCTGCCCAGTTGCTTTACCTCTTAAGATCTTTGGTTCCAATCTTGCTATCCCTGAAGTCAAGGGGTATTTTTCCACTAGTTTCCACTGGAGTAGGACAGAGAGTGCTTTTTTCCTAATCTTTGTGCTAACTATTGTTTCTTTTACTCTAGTCCATCCTGTCCATTATGTCCTTAAAAACTAGTTGTTGCCTGTGATACATGTAGTCTTTGTAGACCCACGTCTTGCAAACTTCAGCACGTGCATAAAATCATGGACTTCACATAAAGTAATATGTTACCTTAGGAATCATCATTTAAGAAGGGTATTGAAATCTTTGAATGCATGGGAATGTAGATTGCAAACATGAAAGCATTATTACTACTGTCTATGGCATTAGCGAGCTCATTACTGGATGCTGTATCCAGTTCTCATGTTCACACTAAAAGGAATGCCGATAAACAAAAAAAGGTTCATAAAAGAAATACGAGATTGAACTTAGGTCTCAAAACCCTTCCTCAGTGTGAGAGACTAAAGAAGCTCTATCTATTCAACCTAAAAGAGAAAAGGTTTAGCAGCAATTTGATCATGGGCTAAAAGCATCTCTATGTAGGGAAAGTTTCTTATTGGTAAAGGTTTTTAAATTTTGCAGCCAGAGCCAGAAGAGAAAGCAGCGGCTGGAAGATGTAAGTTGAAGGATTCATTCTAGAAATAAGGTGCACACTATTTCCTTGCTATACAACAGGTTATTAATTAAAGGAACAGCTTACCCAGGGCTATGATGTATGTTCCCTCACCCGAAGGCTGGTTCTTTGTAAAAGACAGGTGGGAGCATCACCTGAAATTATTTGTGTCGATGCTGATAGCACTTGCTGAAGTTTTGCTTGCAGGCTTAGTGGGGATCACGCTAGGTGATCACTCTGGTCTCTCTCTGCCCTTCAAATCTATGAAGACTTTGTACATTTGAAGTCTTAGTGCCCCTTCTTTCCTTTCCATCCTTTGGATTGCCCTTCTCTGCCTTCCTTTAGCTCTTCTGTCATTTTCTTACACGCTGAGGACAAGAACTGTTTTCCCCTCCCTCATTCTGGATGAGTTGTTTTAGCTGTATCCACTCCTCTTTGCAACAGTGTCCATGCTGTTAACCCTTAGCTACTTTGCTCATTCCTAGAGATTCTTGCGCTCTTTGCTTTCTGGATGCCCAGTAGTGTAGATGAAGGGTACCTGTGCTGTGTCTCCTCTGCTTAGGTTGGCTGGTTCTGTAGGATTAGTATGAGATGCTATCCCTTCCATGCAATTTGCTTCTGTCATCTTTCCAATACAACAGGTAGCTTGGGTCTGTTCCCTTGGTGGTGCTCAGAGTGATGCCAAATGGCACATTTCATTGGTCAGGTGCCATGTCTAAGAATTGTGTTGATTGAGCAATACTTCCTGACCTGGACTTTGCAAGTTCTGCCACCCTGGACACGCACAGAAAGGTGCAGAAAGGAGCTAGCAGACCTCTTTTGGTAGTGAATGGAGGGTGGACAGCAAAGGCAGTGGTAGAGCTTCAAAGAGTTCTAAGGAGGGACTAGCAAGGTTGGCAGGAGTAGGCAGGAAAGATACTCACATTGCACAAGGGATGAACAGAGAAACTGAAGATGTTATGAAGAGGAGGGAAAGCAGAAGAGGCTGGGAAGGGGCTGAGCTGAGGCTCCTGTATGGAAGACCAGTCCACACTCAACTTAAGAAGGTAGGAGAGAAGTGGCCCTCATTCCATCCATGGACCTGGGCTCCACCTGGCCATTCACAGCACCACCAGGAACTGTGGCTGGGAGGACAGCCTGACCATCACTGCCTGTCCCTCAATCTGTGGCTGTGTAGTCCTTAGGATCAAACTGTATGCTGTCTGCCTTTTTTTTTTTTTTACTTTGTTCATAGAACAGTTGGAAACACTATCTGAAGATGCTGGAAAGAAAGTTCCTCCATTCCTGAAGAAATGGGAGTTGATACAGGTATGTATGGGGGAGCAACACTGACTAAGTTAGGTGATGTGCTCAAGGTCATTCAGTAAGTCTATAGCTAAGGCAGGTGTGATGCTAGGCCTCCTGAAATCACATTCACTGACCTACTCAGAGACCATCACTGTGCCCTCCCTACCATCTCACATGCAGCACTGCATAAAAGGATAGTTAGTTCTTGACCTTCAAGCATGAAATACTGCAGAGGCGGCCACAGCTGAGGATCCAGTTAAGCTGGTTATCAGTGCCTCACCCTAACACATACTTTCATAGTGCACATGCCTTATTCACTCCACTTGTAGACTCCATTTTGGCTAAGTGCAATGGCTAAGTTTTTACAAGACCGGACTGGAAATCCAAAGTGTTTCCCTGTACAAAATCAAATCCTCTCCACAATACAGGCTTGTTCCTTGAGGAAGGACATTGGATTAAATGACCTTTGGAGACCGTTGCTTTTTTCTTCTATATTAAGTGACAGCTCTCCTTTCTCCACAGCAGCTGCTGTCAGCATTCCAAAGAAATGGTCTTCCTTTTTTTTAGAAGATACTGAATTCTCTGTCCAGAGCGTGTTCTCTTCTCTCAAGTTGCTTATTGTACCACAGAAACTTTCAGAAAGTTGCACCTGAGATTATACCTACGTGTTAAATTGTTTTAGGAAAAACAGAAAAAATATAAATAGAGTTAGGAAAAAATGTGGTCTGGTAGAGGCTGATAATTGTGCTTTGTGATTGTTTGCAACTTCATTCTTACGTAGTTAAGCTCAACAAAGAGGGCAGACAGAGATTACTGACAGGAGGCCTACTCCAGCATTTCCCAACCGGTGTGTCATGGCACACTGGTTTGCCATCAGGTATGTCCAGATGTGCCATGGCATTTTGGGCTGGAGCCATGCCCCTTGCCTTCTGCTGCTGTGGACACAGACAGACAGGGAGCGTGGCT
This sequence comes from Caiman crocodilus, assembly GCA_030014935.1. Lineage (NCBI taxonomy): Eukaryota > Metazoa > Chordata > Crocodylia > Alligatoridae > Caiman > Caiman crocodilus. The sequence continues at coordinate 41,127,171 of JAGPOW010003685.1, forward strand.
CCAGCTAGGCAGGGGGCATGGCTCCAGCCCAAAATGCCATCTAGCTGGCCGCGTGCCACCCCTCCCCTCTGGCTGGTGTCTGGTTGGCCACGTGCCAACCCCGTCCCCCGCCCCCCAGCTCTGTGTCCAGTGTTTTTTAATTTAGGTAAGAGTGTTGTGGGGCAAAAAAGGTTGGTAAATACTGGCCTACTCCACAGGGAGGAGGAAGGCCCCTATTAGGTTGCATTATTTAGGAGTTAATGTGCACTCCCAAGCAGTTGTCTGTGCTACAGGAGGGTTGTTGGAGAGAGAGGTCAGGAGACAGCCCAACCAGCAAGCAGTGCTACAAAGGACCAGAGAACTGCCTGAGATAACTTGGAGGTGCCACCTAGCAAAGTTGGGGAGTTAAAGCCAGCAGATAATGCCATTTGGGATGGCAAGAATCAAAGGGTAATCAGAAGCCCCTGGAATCACAGGTCCTGACCAATCATTTTCAGTGCCAGTAACAAGAACCATTTTCTGAGTCTTTAGCTAGAGCAACTGGGGTTTAACCTAAGCTCTCTAAGCAGAAGAGGAGCATGGCACAGCTGCCTGAGGGGAGCAAACACCTAGGACTGAGACCAGTTAGTCTTGGCCTGGCAGTAGACAAAGGTCCCTGATCCCTGCTCTGCCTTGGGAGCTCAGGACCACCAAGGGAGCCTTCAGACTCCCTCTTATGAGGGCCTGAATCATCTCTGGCCCATCTCTAATTTGTGCCACTTTTCCCTCAAGGGCTGAAATTACTACTCCAGTGCTGGGGGAGCAGGTACTGCCAAGGTCACTGCTGCCTACCTCCCAAAATTCAGAGCTTTGGGGGAGGAGCCACCAAGTTGGGCTGGCTCCCAAATAATGATGATTTCTTTACTATGGGCTGCCTATACATGTGTTCATTGGTGTTCTAATTAGAATGTGTTGGAGCAGACATGAGCAATCGAGTCTGCTCCATGTTCTTATTTGAATGCTACAGCATCACCACAGCATCACATGTATTAAGCTGTTATGCATTTTAAATGTCCACAGGGTGTTTTCATTAAACCTTATCAAATGAAGTTTAGATAAAGCATCCCATAGCCATTTTTAAACAGGCAGGGGGCTTAATACATGTGAAGGTGAGCCATTTTAATTAGAGTGGCTGTCCAGGAACTGATTTAACTAAAGTGTTCTCCCCCCACCTTTTGAGCATGTGTACAGGCAACCAAGATTTCTTTAAGCTCTTGCTTTTTGAACTCTCTTCCCCGCTGCCCCCCATAAGTGGGGACAGTTTCCAGTCTGCTGGCTGCCCTATAGGCAGAACAGGAAACTGATGCCCACTCTTACCAGGAGCTTGCATTGCCTCCCTAAAGGCATAGCTTCTCCACAATGATGTTCTAGTGCAAGCCGCAGGCTGTGGGCTACTGAAGCCTATTCCAGTGGGTCCAGCTTCTGCTCTCTGCTGTTCCTCCTGCACTTCTAGTTTCAGGAGTGTTTCCTATCCTTCTCCAGGCCAGGAAGCGGCTCCACTGAACACCCCCCCCCATACCCATTATCATGCCTCTTAGCAAGAATGGGCCTGCCTGACCAAGGGCTCACAGGATGGGAGAAGATGGAGGAGTGGTAGTAGGTGCACTGGCATTCTCCATCATCCATCCATGTGAGGCATATTGGGTTATCAGAGTGAGGAGGGAGAGCTGCTGCCTCCTGAGGAGCCTAGGGTTACCATACATCTGGGTTTTCCCAGACATGTATTCTTTTTTGGGCCCCTTTCCTTGTGTTCGGGTGGGTTTTAAAATGTGAGCAAATGTCTGGGTTTTTGCTTTGCTTTTGCTTTTCCCAGGCAGAAGCAGCTTGGATGCTTGGGGCTGGGAGCAGTGGGCAAGGTGATTGGCTGTTGGGGGATGCTTGGGGGCCACATGCTCTGCACGTGGGCCTGGCAACAGTGTGTGTATTTGTGTGTATGTGTGATATGCAGGAGCTATGTGGGCAGCAGGGCTGGAGGGACAGGGGTGTCTGGGCTGGTAGTGAAGGGCACTGGCAGTGCTGGGGGGGTGGCAGTGAGCTGTGGGTCTGGAATGAGGGGCAGAGGTAGGGCACAGGCATATCACTGCCCTCTCCTCCCTCCAGTCATGTACCCCTCCCCCAGCTCTGTGCTGCTTCCCCCCCCACATGTGTCCTCTTTTTTGATCCTGGAAATATGGTAACCCTAGGAGTGTCACAGGAATGTCACAGGGCACATTCCTGACACAGATGTTGCTCTCCTTACGAATTTCAAGTCCTTATTTCAAAGTGAGGGCATTACAGCTATTCAAAGAACAGGGCACCAGAATACCTTTAATTGACAAAACAAGACATATTTTCCAAGCCTCATTCTTGGATTCAGTGAACTGTCCAACAAAATTCCACTTGAAAAAAGATACTTGAATGGAATGGAAATTTTTAGGCTAAAATTTAAAGTTGTAAAGTATATAAAGTTATACAGTTATAAAGTATCTGAAAATGGTCTTGTCTTGAGAAATGTAAGGCAAACAATATTTATTGCTACTAGCCACGCCTATACTTTTAAAGAGTAGTCAAGCTGCTGGAAGGTAGATAACGAAAGCTGGCTCCTTATTTATACCCTTGGAGTTCATCATTTTCTCATCTCCCCATTTTCTCTGGGTGTTCCAAATATTAAGTAAAAGTGTCCATGCTCTCTAGGAATAATAATATAAATGACCTAATCATAGTGCCTTCTTTTTGGTAGAGTATAAAAAAGAATGTTACCGAATTTTGCCACCACCTTGGAAAAGGAATTCTTCCTCCTTTAATTGTGGACTGCGCATTAAAAGGCTTTGTGTGAGATTCAGACTTGGAATAGTGTAAGCATATAGTATTTCTTTTTAGTTTAAAGAAATCGTGTCAATTATTTAGTCAATCCATTCCTGCTTTGCGCGTCTGAAAAAAGCCTGTCCCTCTCTCTACTTTGAAAAGCAGGTTTCCGATTCAATAAAATAATACAAATATCAAAATGACAGAAAACGGGAACAGGGAAAAATATCCTGTCAGGGCTGTATTATCATGGGATCGTACAGAATGCTGAGAATGATAAAATAATCTTTAGCAATACCACTGTCACTTACCAGTCTAGTCACTTTTCATAAATGCTTTCAACTACTACATAGGTAATGACCAAAAGAGCAGTCAGAAGAGACTTTCATGATCAAACCTTTTCTTGGTACTACTTCTGAAAGTCAAACTTCTGCTTCTGTTAAAGCAATGTCTAAGAAATAACATTAGCTTTGTTTTCTCCCGCCAAATATTGCTTTTTACCTTGATCTAGCTAACATTTTGTTAAATTAGACAGTTACTTTCTTGTCCTTGAGAAATGTAGGTACTGAACACATTAGGCTGTAATGAATTTTTGCACAGTCTGATCCAGCCATTTCTTTTCTTTTCAGTGTAGTGCTCCATCTTTTTTTTACTTTCTCCGTTGGCCTGCCTCTCATGCCTTCTTTCCTACCTTATTTTAGTCTGCCCAGCCCACCATTTCCCCTGTTTTCCTTCTTTTGCCTATGAAAATATCCATTAGATAAATGGACATTTTTAGACAATTGAAAAGCTATTGTCAAGGATGACTTGTTAATTTCAGAGGACAAGGGAGAATTTGAAATGAAAAGAATCTAACATCAGGAAAATAAGAGAAGACTGAAGATAACAGAAAGCATCTGAAGAGATTGGTTTAACATGGTATTGTCTCATTTTGAAGCCTGTAGATTTATTCACATACCTTTCTCTATTGCTAACGGGAATTATGCATGGAAATCTCCACGCTGTATCATTTCTTTTGTAATATCTTATCGTCAGTTCATTCAGGACTCCTCCCATAGCTATTGCAAGCAGGTAGCACTTGCTGGTTAGTTTGAAACAGGGCTGCTAGTGCTGGGTTTGCTATTGCACAACAGCACTTTACGGTCTGTTTGCTACAAATAAATGCCATCTGTCTGCATCAGCCAGAACCAAGCCCAGAGCTATAGCTGTTTCTTTAGTATTTATCAAGCAGCTCACCTTTGTTCTTCTCAGCAAGAACATTTTCCCCCAGGGTTGCCTGTACTCTCTGCTGTTCACTTCTTAGTCATTCAGACTGACCATAGAATAAAAGATTTTCATGTACAAGCTTGTATGCATTTTATTTTAAAGCATGTTTGTAAGGGAGTTAAAATAAGCCTATACATATTACATTTCAAAATTATTGTTAAGTCTAGTGTACACAGTGCATTATTTCATTAGATAAAAAGTTTTGTTTGTTTCTCTAGTTTGTTTGCTAAGTTTCACTCTGTGTCTTCGGGGACGTGCATTGGTGCCCCCAGCAGGTTCTGAGAGAAACAAAGCCACTGGTTTTGAAAACAACCTAGAACTGCAGAAAGAAATAACTTATGACATTGCACTCCAATGACAAGGGAGTTGCACTGAATTTGTATGAAATCACATGGTAAATTCAGTGTTATATGATGGAAATATGGCTAGTGAAATGCCTACTCTTTACCTGTAATAAGGTTATAATACAATATGTAAATGTAAATTTTTTTTGGTAGAGTAACTCAGTTCTGTGACTTATTATGAATTACAGCCCTGCTGTTCTAAAAATATTGAAAAAATAATACATTAAAGCATGTCTATAAAATACTTACCTGATTTAAGATACAGTCTGTCAGATGTTGAATGCTTTTAATTCTTGTTGAAACAACATCTGAGATTCTTCAGTTTTTTTAGTTGGTCCCTATTTGCAGAGGTGACCTGAGCAGGATGTGGGGCCTGGGGCAAATCAGCCCATGCGGGGCCCTGCCCCGACTCTGATCCCACGGGCCTCAGACCCAAAGAAGCTGCCATCACCAGTGAGTGGGCAGTGAGCAGCTGGATGCGGAGCTGCTGCTCTGCCGGGCTCTGCACTGCTGCTGCTCCATGGGGCCCCACAAAGTGCGGGACCCAAGGTGGTCATCCTGATTTGCTCCCCCTAGGGACAGCCCTGCCTATTTGAGAAGATATTGTATTAAAATCACTGTGTAGGTTTTATCCTAATAGATATTGAACTTCAGAATCAGATGCAGCAGAAGTTAAAGATATTGTATTTACTCAAATATAAAATGAGTTTTTTCCCCAAAACATCATGGGGAAAAAAACCTCCTAATTTTATATTCTCATACAAGGAAATCTCATAAAATACACTGATTACCATTAAACTACTGTCAAGACCAGCATGTACTCAGTCATGGAAGCCATTTCTGAAGTTGATTTAAATGCAGCCAACACTGAGCATGACTATAAAACACATGGCCTGTATGGGACAAAACTGCTAATGGGGACCTTTTAAATAAAATTTGTAAAAACAGACAAACAGAAAAACCCTCCCTTAAATGCCCAAGAAACATGCATCATTCTACACTTACAAAGCTTCACACATTAATCAAATTTCACCAAAACTGTTTTACCAAAATTTCATATAGCAAAAGCTACACATGCAAAAATATATAACTACTAGGGCTATGCGAAGCTTCGGGTGGTGATTTGATTTGGAGGAGATTCAGCCCAACTCAGTGGCTGAATCTCTGAGTGTGAATTGAATCAGGGGATGAGTTAAAAGGTCTGAATCAATTCAAAGCTCTCCGAATCTTTGGAAAAGATTCAGAGAACTTTGATTATTTGGGCAGTCTCCAGTGCCTGCAGCAGGGAGCTGCAGCCAAATCTGATCTGGTAAGTACTGGGGGCAGGGGAGGGGACCATAGGGTGACCCCTGCCAGCCCCCCTGACTCCCCCCTGCTCTCCCAGCCCCTGCCCGCTCCTTCAGCACCCCCTTCCTCATGCCCCACTTGCACCAGCTCCCAGCATTTAAAAAAAACACCCCAGGTGCTGCAGGTGATCCCTGCTGCCCCCCATTCCCCCACACTGCATGGGAGGGTTCTGCATGAGCTCCCTGACCCTCCCTCACTCCCTTAACCCACCCCCCCAGCTCTGACCCTTTAAGAAAATAAAACCCCAGAAAAGCCCGGGGGCTCACTGCTCCTGCAGCAGCCTCAGGACTTTGGGAGGCTTGTGCAGAGCTCCCCATGTGGCATGGGGCAGTGGGGGCAGAGGGATGACCCGCTCCCAGCAGGAGCAGTGAGTCCCGGGTTTTCTTGGGGGAGGGTTTTAACTGCCTGGAGCTGGCCTGGGCGGGGCAGCCATGAGGGGGCTGGGGAAGGGAGAAGGGTCAGGGGGCTCATGCAGAGCCCCCCAGGCAGTAGGAGGGGCAGTAGGGTTCACCCCCCATACTCTGCAGCACCCAGTTTTGTACTGGGGCTTTTTTTTCCCCCAAAGAGCTGGCAGCTGGGGTGAGCAGACAGCCATTGCCAGGCTGGGGGGGTGGGGGGGTGCCTGCACGATTCAGAGATTCAGCAGGAGCCGAATCTCTGAATTAGATTCAGCTGAATTGATTTGGGATAGGGATTTGAATCACCAAATCGAATCACTGTCCCCTGAATTGGGTAAATCTGAATCTGAAGCAAATACTAGCCGCTTCACACAGGCCTAACAACTACTTATATTGAACGCTCAAACAACATACATCAACTTCCCACCAAAGAACCCTTTACAGAGCTCTTTCTTCATACAGAAACCCATGAAAAACTATTACCTCAGAAACCACCTGAAAACCTCTGCCCCTCCCGCCAGGCCTTTCTGTTGGTTTAAGTGAAACAAGAGTGTCCAGTCTTTTTTCTTCTATTTCTTCTCTTCTGCTTCTTCTCTGATCTCTTCCTTGTCCTGATTTCTATAGCATTTCAGTTCATGAAGTGCCAGATTAATGCACTCTCTTTCAGTGAAAGCCAACCCCTTTAAAAAACAGAAGTTTCTTACCTTTCTTAAACTAGATTTAAAGTATCATAATAAAGTCCTTAAAAACATTTCCTCCAGTCCCTTTGGGATGAGTCTCATAGTACAATCTCCTGTGCTAACAACAGGTTTACTCAGAAAGTGATAGAACCATTCCCACACTTCTTTTACATATATACACTCCCAAAACACGTCCAACTGTTTCTTCTTCCCCACACTTCTCCCTTGATGAGCTTATTAAGTCCCAGGTTTGTTGTACATCTCTCATCAGCAAGACATTTCTTACAACCATCCATGCTAGCTCAGCATGTTCCCGTTTTAGCTGTTTACTTGCCAGCACTTTATAGCTTTACTTGTCCACCTGTGAAGTTTTCCACTAACACCATCCTGTCTCTCTCCCTTACCACTGTCATCAGTTTCTTATGATTCCTCAAGACCTCCAGCCCTACCCTTCCCTACCTTATAGCTCTGCAAGAAACCTTCCATCTTGATGTAATGAATTGGCAGTTGCCATGCCCATTGACTCTACAAAGAGGTCTGATATACTTCCCACTTCCTCAAAATTGCAGCGGCATGAAATTGAGTGATATGTGTTGCTTTCCCCACTCCCTCTGTGCCTTCCATACTGCGTTTACATATTTTGGATAGATGAACAATCCCAAGTCTGGTAGCCCCCATCCCCGCCAACTCTCTGACTTTGTACGGTTTAGGTGTGTCCAACCCGTCTCTTTAGGCATTTAGAGAAGAACACACATTTCCCTCTGTACTTTTGCTAACTGCTGCCGTGTTGGTAGGAATACAATTCTTCTATATTAAATAATCAGCTGTAGCACAGCCTTAACCACTGTCACTTTTCTGGCAAAGGACAGTGTCCTTCTGGACCATAACCTTCTGGATGAGAAGGCGGAGATCTTCAATGAGTTCTTTGCCTTGGTCTTCCTGAGGGGGGACCGGGACATCCCTCCCGTTGGAGGAATGTATACCCCCTCGGATATCGCTGCTAGGCCAAGGGTGAGGGTTGACCTAGTGGAAGGGTTTCTGGAAGGGCTGGACGTCTTTAAGTCGGTGGGCCCGGATGACCTACACCCGAGGGTGCTGAGGGAACTGGCGGGGGTGATTGCTGAGCCCTTGGCTC
>JAGPOW010003685.1:41136163-41172000 GCA_030014935.1 Caiman crocodilus
AATATTAACTAATATTATCTATTTAGGCAGAATACCAAATGCCTCCAAGAAGCACACATCATTGCTTATTAAACCCTCTGGTTCTGGCTGTCACACATGCTGCACACAAATCATAGTGCTGACAGGATGTACCCTTGCCTCACTTCTGTATGGATTTTAAAGGCCCTGCTTAGGTGCATATTAATTTGGACTTGACTCTCCATTTCTCTATAAAATAGCTTTATCCAACATATACATTTTTTCTTGGAAATGTATCTTCCCATTTTTGCTAACACTTCGAGTATGTAATCATGATCCAGTCTGTCATATGCTTTTTCTAAATTTAAGTTTGTTTTCCTCTCTTGGATGGGTTTGTAAGTTTGTCTTCCTGTGTTTGTTTTCCTCTCTTGAATATAGGAGAGTGTATCATGGATGGCTATGAGTCCATATTAAGGAGTATAACCCGTCTCCAGTTTTTCAGGAGTTCTTTCTCCCTTTTCTTGAAGAATAAGATCACAATGCTTGTAAAATCATCCCCTGCTTCCCCTGTTTCCTTGAAAATTCCTTCTATCACATCCCTCCCTACCCATGCCCAAAAGTTCTCATGAAATTTCCTAGGAGCAGTCTGTCTGCTCCTGGTGATTTCCATGTTTTAAAGGTTTTTAAATACTCCTCAACTTCCTTTAAGCTTGTCTTTTCTTCTGTCTTCTTTGCTTCCTTTTCCTTTACTTTCTCTTTAATTTCTTCCAAAAAATCTTTCATCTTCTTCCTGTCTATGTCCTTCTTCCGATACAACTCTTCATAAAATCTTCTTGTTACCTCCAATACCTCCTGCTGTTCTTAAATCTATGTACCACCATACTCCCACACGGCTTCTAATTCTCCTTTCACTGTCTTGACTCCATCTCAAAAGTAACAGGACCACGCTTTGTTCACTCTGAAACCTTCTGTCATCCCCTCTCTCAGCCTGGCACATATTATTAGTGTGGCCCACCCTCCATGAAGTGGAGCCAAACCAGGTTGCCCTGCACCTTATCAGCATAAACATTTTTGAAAGGTCCCAGGACTTGTGACAAGAACACCCACCCAGTTGCAGTCATGAGTGGGGGCTAAATTAGCACATGGATCCTTTGTGGGAGCTATCTGGAGTACACATAAATACTGAGCAGTGCCCAGCTGTGGGGTCACCATGCCTTGAAACACTTGACTCTGGTGGTGGCCCAGCCCAATGAACTATATGATAATTATGAGCCTTTTGACTTAGAACAAATATTATGCATAATTTGCTAAGTTGCAGCTTCAAGAATGTAATGTACATCAATTCTGGATGAACTAAGTCTATGGGTCCAATATGCAAATTACTACAGGCATATTTATTACAAGGTCAGTATTTTCAAATTTGTACCTTACTTCCATGTGCTTAGAGAGCAGGGTTTGACAATAAGGAGAGGAGGAAGGGACTGCAGAGGGAAAAAAATTGGGGGAGGGGAGAAAGAGGGTTAGGTGACCCCTAGATTTTTCCCCCTACAATAGCTATGGGAGGGGGACAAATTCAAGGCCAGCTTCCAGTAATTAGATTCTATATCTAGAAAATTATAACAAATTTTTAAAATTTTGCATATATAGAATCAAATTGGGGTGGGGGGGCAGGGTACATGTGTCTTATATTCAAGGTTATCTTCTCTTTGAGTAAATATGGTAATTAGCATGTCACAGCACTGGCCCTAGTCACAGATTTTCATAATAGATCTTAAAATATTATTTGCTAAAGGTTATTAAAACTTTTTCTATTTTTAAAAGTAGTGCAGGACATAAGGTCTAATGCTAGTCAATTATGTAGGACTTTTCAAAGTGCCTTAAAGCATTTATTATTACAGTTTCTGTGCGAGGAATTATTTAATAAGGTTATATTGCAACATATAGGTGATTAGCTTAGAGCACTAGACTTGGGATGGGATGCAGTTTTACTGGCTCTCAGACTCTTAAGCATAATAAAAATCTTCTCTCCACCATCTAATTATAGTTAATGGCTATAGTTCCTACTGCAGTCAGGTTAGGGCCAGATCCTGCAATTGGCTCTGCATTGGTCTACCCATCTAATTGTAGTATCGGACACTGTGTTTATTGTGTGGTTTGTACTATCAGCATAATTAAGGCAGGGTGACTGAGTCAGTAGCCACTTAGGTGCCAGTGGAAAAGTAACATCCGTTGCCACAGCTGAGTGTCCATTCTTGTGGCACTGGCAGTTTCTGCTACCCCTACCTTACTGCTGCCCTGGGTGCCCAGCTGTTCTGTTACACTGCTGGTCTGCACAGTAAGGATGGATTGATGTAGAGCTCTGAAAGGCACAGAAAAAGAAATGGTTAGATCTATACTGTTCTGGGGAATGATCAATGGATGCCCCCCAACACAAGACATTTTATCTATCCAGTAAATTATATATATTGCTGCCAAAGCTAAGGACTTTTGTCCAGGTGAAAGTTGCAGTAACAGCAGTGCAATCTGGCCTATCAATCTATTATGGTAAGACTGGTTTACAGACATTTGGTTCACAGATGTATGAATTTATTATCCTGCTTCAGGTGAAATATGTGGAATAAAATGTGCTAACACTTCCAGATCTCCTTGCTTATTTCTCAGGCTCTGTGTATTTGTGTACAGACACCTGAGGTAACTAGCCAATTGCCCTACGTTCTCAGGATGAATGAGAAGGCTTCCCATATTGTCCCCTCCTGCTTGGATTTCATCCAGATCACCTGCTTCCCACTTACCCCAGGGCTTTGGCTTCCATTCCCTGGTGAACCTCATTTAAAGCCCCCCTCACTAGGTGAGCAAGCCTGCCTACGAAGATGCTCTTCCCTCTCTTTGTCAGGTGGATCCCATCTCTTCCTAGCAATTCTTCTTCTTGGAACAGCATTCCATGATTGAGGAAGCCAAAGCCTGCTGGTGACACCATCTGCAGAGCCATGCATTGATCTGCAAGATATGTCTGCTTCTGCCTGTCCCTTTCCTTTGACCAGAAGGATCGGGAACATCACCTGAGCCCCCATCCCCTTCACCGTTGCACTCAGAGCCCTGTAGTCACTGTTGATTTGGTCAGGGACCCCTGGTAGTATTATTGATGCCCACATGGATCTGGAGGAGTCAGAGATCCAGATGAGTCTTGGTAATCCTCCTGTGATATATTGGATCCAGGCAAGCAGCAGACCTCCTGAGACAACAGATCAGGCCAGTAGCTGGACATCTCCATCCCCCATGGAAGGAAGTCTTCAAATATCATCACCCATTGCTTTCTCTTGGCAGTAGTGGTCTGGATCCTCCCAACCTTTGGGATGGCCTGGCTTCTTCCACCAGTGGAATGTGCTCCTTCTCCTCTGTTGCTAGCACTCCATATTTATTCTGCAGGCAGGAGGAGATGAAAAAATTTGCTTGCTGCTGGAGGTCACAGCCAGGGGGATGGACCAATGGGGTCAAGGGCCCCAAGACCCACTGCACCAAGGTTCCCTCCCCTCTGGGGCTTTGCAACAGGTACAAACCTCTTGCAGCCACAGTAGAGCCTGCAGGGATGCCAGCTCCTGCAGGCAAGGGTGGATTACCCACCCCTACTCTCCCTAAGACAAAACACAGAGTAGTCGTCATGGGACACTCCCTCCTGAGGGGGCAATCTGCTGCCCTAACCCCCTAGCCCAGGAGGTTTGTTACATCCTGGGGGCTCACATCTGAGACATAGCAGAGAGGATCCCAAAGATTATCCAGCCTTCTGACCACTGCCCTATGGTCCTCATCCATGTGGGCATGAATAACACAGTTTGGAGCTATCCCAGCTGGGTCATGAGAGACTACAGGGCTCTGGGAGTGGGGCTTAGGGAAGTGGTGGTGCAGGTGGTCTCTCCTCTTGGTTGTGGGTCATGGGCTGAGGAGGAAGAGACAGGCTCTTCCAAAGACTCAACCAAAGGCTCAACCAAAGACTGCGGCACTGGTGTCATCATGAAGGCTTTGGCTTCCATGATCACAGTCCACTCTTCAATGAGAAAGGCAGTGGTCTGTTGGGGAGAGATGGCCTCCACCTCTCTCCACTGTGGAGGAGGCTCTTCTTAGCCAGACTGGCTGGCCTGCTCAACCGGGCTTTAAATTAAGCCCACCAGGGGATGGGCGGATTACCTCCACTGCAGTCCCACTGAGCAACCTTTGTAAATCCAGCAGGCTAAGGCACTCAAGGGAATCCATCTCTACCCTAACCCTGGAACGATCTGTAGGGAATATAAGGGCCTTCAATGGGACACTTTCCTACCTGTACACCAATGCCAGGAGCTTGGGTAATAAACAGGAGGAACTGGTTCTCCTGCTAAACAAGAATGACTACAACTTCATAGGAATAACGGAGACTTGGTGGGATTCCACCTATGACTGGGCCACAGGTATAGATGGCTATACCCTATACAGGTGTGATCATACAAATAAAAGGGGTGAGGGTGTAGCTCTCTATGTCAAGGACAGCTATACATCCCTGCAAATTGTCATTGGCACCCAGGAAGGATGGCTGGAGTCTCTCTGGTTTAAAATACATGGGGAATGTGGCACAGGGGACATCATGGTAGGAGTCTACTACAGACCTCCTAACCAGAAACAAGAGCTAGACCAGGAATTCACCAGGGAACTGGCTGAGGTTGCATGCTTTTGGGGTATGGTTGTCAAGGGAGACCTTAACTATCTGGACATCTCATGGGAAGAGCACTCGGCCAAATCCAAGCAGTCGCAAAGCTTTTTCACATGTGTGGATGAGCTCTACCTGACCCAAGAAGTCTATGGTCCAATGAGAGGTAAAGTGTCACTGGACCTGGTACTGGCCAAAGGGGATGACCTAGTCAGTGACCTAAGAATTGATGGAAAGCTGGGTGATAGTGACCATGAGCTAATCACCTTTACTATCTATCACAAAGCTGGCAAGTCAGTCAGCAATATGGAAGTCCTTGACTTCAGGAAAGCTGACTTTGACAAGCTCAGGAAGCTCACTGTCAAGGCCCTAAGGGACCACAACTTGACAGGAATAGGAGTCCAAGAGGAGTGTTTTTTCCTCAATGGAGTGATCCTGACAGCTCAAGGGATGGCTATCCCATCTCGGAGGAAGGGTAGCAAAAGGGCGCAGTAACTCCCTTGGCTCAGCAGGGAACTTGAGGACCTCCTATGCCTCAAAAAAAGACTTATAAAGGATTGAAGGCTGGAGTTACCACCAAGGAAGAGTACTCAATATTGGTCTGTATCTGCAGGAAGCGGATCAGGAAAGCCAAGGCTGCAACTGAGCTCCATCTAGCTTCACATATCAAGGATAACAAAAGGTCCTTTTTCAGATATGTAGGGAGTCATAAAAGAAGCAAGGGTAACATTGGACCCCTGCTGAACCAAATGGGACAGCTGATAACTGACACCCAGGAAAAGTCCAATCTGCTTAATGGGTACTTTGCGTTGGTCTTTCATCAGTCCAATGGGACCGCCCTGCCTAGTAAGACACAGGACAGCCAGGTAAATATGTAAATATGAGGTCATATTTATACCCAACATCATTGTTGATCTAGTAAAGGATCACCTTGAGAGGATGGACACCTTCAAGTCAGCTGGTCCTCACAGATTACACCCTAGAGTACTCAAGGAGCTGGCAGGTGTCATAGCCCAACCATTGGCAAAAATATTGGAAAACTCATGGTGGTCAGGTGAAGTAACTGAAGACTGAAAGAAGGCCAATGTGGTACCCATCTTCAAGAAAGGGTGGAAAGTAGATCCCAGGAATTACTGGCCAATCAGTTTGACCTCAATCCCCAGTAAGAATCTGGAGAAAATTATCAAGGAGACCTTTCTGGATAAACTGGCTGAGGGAAACATCCTGAGGGATAGCCAGCATGGGTTTGTCATGGCTAGGTCTTGCCTGACCAAGCTCATCTCCTTCTATGACCAGGTGACATATTACCTGGACAGGGGAGAAGATATTGATGTCATATATCTGAACTTTAAAAAAGCTTTTGATCTGCTGTCCCATGACCTCCTCATGGAAAAATTGGCCAACTGTGGCCTCGGCTACACCACAGTCCGATGGCTGGGAAATTGGCTCCGAGGTCAGACCCAGAGAGTAGTGGTTGATGGTAGTGAATCATTATGGTGCTCCATGACCAGTTGCATCCCCCAAGGCTCTGACCTTGGACCAGTTCTCTTTAACATCTTTATCAATGAGGTGGATATTGGTGTCAGAAGCGCACTGGCGAAGTTCACTGATGACACTAAACTTTGGGGCATAGCATCCACACCTGAGGACAGACTAGTGATCCAGGCTGACTTGGATAAACTTACTAAAGTGGGCAGATATACACCCAATGACATTCAACATAGATAAATGCAAGGTACTCCACCTCGGGGGAAAAAAATCCAATGGCATGCTTATAGGCTCGGCAGTGCTACGCTTGCTAGCACTACTGAAAGAGACTTGGGGGGTCATGACTGACCACAAGATGAACATGAGCCACCAATGAGATGTCACAGCTAGTAAAGCAAACAATACTCTGGCTTGCATCCATAGATGCTTCTCAAGTAAATTTCAAGATGCCATCCTCCTGCTGTACTCAGCCTCGGTGAGGCCGCAGCTGGAGTACTTCATCCAGTTCTGGGCTCTGCTATTCAAGAAGGACGTTGAGAAGCTTGAGAGAATCCAGAGGAGAGCCAGGTGCGTGATCAGAAGGCAAGAAAATAGGCCTTAAGAAGAGAGGCTGAGAACCATGGAACTCTTCAGCATGGAAAAGAGCAGGCTCAGGGGGGCCTGGTGGCTGCTTATAAGTACATAAGGGGTGTACATCAGGATCTGGGAGAATGTCTGTTCACCAGAGCACCCCAAGGTAAAACAAAGACCAGTGGTCATAGACTACTCCAAGACCATTTTAGGCTGGACATAAGGATAAATTTCTTTACTGTCCAGGCCCCCAAGACCTGGAATTGACTCCCTCCAGAAGTGGTGCAGGCACCTACTCTGGACTCATTCAAGAAATGTTTGGATGCTTATCTTGCTGGTATCCTTTGATCCTAGCTGACTTCCTGTCCCTGGGACAGGGGACTGGACCTGGTGATCTTTGAGGTCCCTTCCATCCCTAATGTCTATGAAATGTATGAAATCTATGAAACACTTATTTGAAAGTGCCTTCTAAAAATAATATTGTTAGTACATTTCCACAGTAGTGCTCTTTTATGTCAATTTAGTATGATAATGGACAACCTATACATGTATGTAACAATTTTTTATGAGCTCTAGCAACAGTCAAACTCACCTTTTGGAATAAACATTTTTTTGTCTGGTGTATAGTTAAAGGGTTTTTTTCTGAAACATTGCAGGAAAAGGGTGTTTTAATTGCCCTAATTTAAATGAGCTAATTGCAAATGAATCCTCTGCAAACTGCAGCAGCTTAAAAGGCCAGTTGATCTTTCATGAACTCAAGTTAGCAAATTTCCATTTCCCTCCCTTTAGAAGCAACTGCTATCCCAATTTTTTGGCTGTAGCACCAAATTTTATAATTCTGATTGTCATAACTGCCATTGCTCTCTCTTTTTGGTGAGACACAAAATAAGAAATAATATTAAGAATTCACCAGTGCTCAAAAGGAAGAATCTGCTTTTGAAATAACACATCAACTATTTTAATAAAGTACAATCCTTCCAATTTTTTTGAAAGCTACTTTGTAAAAACTCTAGTAGAAAATGCATG
The DNA here is from genome assembly GCA_030014935.1 of Caiman crocodilus. Lineage (NCBI taxonomy): Eukaryota > Metazoa > Chordata > Crocodylia > Alligatoridae > Caiman > Caiman crocodilus. The sequence continues at coordinate 41,143,881 of JAGPOW010003685.1, forward strand.
TTGGTGCAAAGAAAGTTGAGCACTAAACATAGTCTCTTTCAGTAAATAGTAGGAAGCCTGAAGTATCCTTGTACATCTCTTAGACAAGTATGTTCGTATATCACTGCAAACATGCAGTGTAGAAGTGGTGAGAAATTAGCAGAATGGTCATAATGGGAATTCATGGGGAGATATGGCCTACTCATGGATTTCATAATTAGCTATGTGTTAATTTCTAGCATACTCTTGTCGATAGAGGAAACCTGCAGCTGTTTGCATGAATGTGAGCCCAGGGCTGCTAAATATCATATATTTCATAGGCATGGTATGGACAGAATTTTTAAGTGTCAAATTTTGCAGGGCATTTTTTCATTTTATCTTATTATGACTCCTCATCCAGATATCCTGTAGACTAGGGGAAGATACTTTGAGGCAGAAGTCAGGAGTTCTGGTCTCAGTTCTGCTGATTGCTACTATTTGTGTACTATTATGAATACTTGAAAAAGACACCTATGAAAGTTAAGATATGCAACAACCTCCTTAATAAACTGGCCGGGACATTGTGGGTTGCAAGAACCTCAACCCTAAGGATGTCAGTTCTTGCCATTTTGCACTCTTCAGCAAAGTACTGTGCATCAGTCTGGAATTGGTATTTACACACCAAACTCATTGGTGTGCAGCTACATTTGAAGATGTGCATTATCTCGGAAACTCTTGGACTGACCCCTCTAACCTCCCAGTCCTGCGCAATGTTGTTCCCCTTCATATCTGATGGGAAGTTGCAACTAGCAAGCTACCGGAGAAGATTTATGTCTGTCACTGTACAATGATCTCTTAAATCCACCTACCATCATGCACATCTACCATCATGATACTCACTGCGATCCAAACTGCTGCACCAGAACCTCATGGCAGAGACCCTTTGGTGTGAGGAATAGAGATTGACATCACCACCAAACAAATATCACAGATCCTACAGTCTGCCCACCTGGCTTCAACCTGCCATGCTGTCAGTGGGCCTCTCTGAATAGGTTATGGACAGGACAAAGTCTGTGTGTAGTCATCCTCCATTGTTGGGGTCTTTGTGACAACCCAGACTGTAGCTGCGGCAAAACACACACACCATGTTGCATATTGTTAATGAATGTCTGCTGACTAAGTTCTAGGAACTGCACATGGCCATTGAGGCAATTATGCACACTGGCTCGGCAATTACACACATGCTGCCAGACCGTGCAGTTTTATAAGTTACTGTGACATGCTGAACAAGGATTAAGAGCAATGTCTTCAATTTGCAGCAGGGGAAATTTAGGTTGGATGTTAGGAGGAACTTTCTGACTCTGAGGGATGGTCAAGCATCAGAACAGGCTACCTGTCCCAAGTTGTGGAATCTCCATCCCTGGAAATTTTCCCTACATCACTCCTAGCAGTTGTGAACAAAATCTAGGTCTTTATTACAGCAAATCCAAGTCTTAAGCAGTTACGTTGTCTTTCTGAATCAAACACTGTATCTTTGTTTTGTCCTGTTTCTAATCAGTGTTGTAAAGTTAGACCACATTCCCTTTGTACAACCTCATGCCTGGAATTCTTCTGCTTTTTAACAAATAGTTGTATAATCCACTGCAAACTGAATTTAAGTGCCACTCTAGTGGCTGCTCCAGAACAAGTACATCTTCACTGAAGAGTTATTCCAGGTCTAAATATGGTAACCTGTCCAGCATTCATACTTAAGTCCTACTTTTTCCTGCATCCACAGGGTGATTGCATGTATCCAGCTGAGACATTAGAATAGGTAGGGACATATCTCATGTATTTTGGTGTGTTTTTTTCATTAACCCACTGGCTCAGGAAAGTAACTTACTTCCAGGTTGGCATTTTCTCTACTACTGTCCATAGTTGGTGGTAAGACACGGTAGTAAGGTTCATGGATCTGACTCAGAATCATGACTTATTCCAATTTTTGTATTAGTGCAACTATTATTTCAGAAACAGTGACTTGCTGAGGCTGCATATACCCATGGAAAAAGGGAGATCACTGATGCAAGTTGTAATAACTGTGGATCCCTCCTGTGCTGACTGGTGTTTCTGGAGCAAGACCACAAGCGTGAAGTGATGGGACTACATCACTAGGCAGATTTAAGATTACCAGCAAAAGCTCCATAACATTTGCTGAAGAAGTTTACTTTCCAGGAGCCCTGGTGAGGAGCTTACTTTGGCTCTTGAATATGAAAAAACACAAAGTTATTCCAACCCTTTAGATCATGGTGGCTAATTAGTTAATTGTTAGCAAGCCATTTGGGGGGCTGCAATGTACTCATTACTGTGGAGAGTTGAAAACCGCTGTGTCATAGATTCATAGATTCAAAGATGTTAGGGTTGGAAGTAACCTCAATAGATCATCAAGTCCAACCCCCTGCATGGCAGGACAGAGTGCTGGGTCTAGATGACCCCAGCTAGATGCCTATCTAACCTCCTCTTGACCACCTCCCTTGGGAGCCCATTCTAGACCTTGGCCACTCTGACTGTGAAGAAGTTCTTCCTAATGTCTAGTCTAAATCTGCTTTCTGCTAGTTTGTGGCCATTATTTCTTGTAACCCCTGGGGGCACCTTGGTGAATAAAACCTCACCAATTCCCTTCTGTGCCCTCATGATGAACTTATAGGCAGCCACAAGGTTGCCTCTCAACCTTCTCTTGCGGAGGCTGGATTGGTCCAGGTGCCACAGTCTCTCCTCATAGGACCTGGCCTGCAAGCCCCTAACCATACGAGTGGCCCATCTCTGGACCCTCTCCAGATTATCCACATCCCTCTTGAAGTATGGTGTCCAAAATTGAACGCAGCATTCCAATTGCTGTCTGACCACACCTGATAAAGGGAAAGTATCACCTCCTTGGATCTGTTCATCATGCATCTGCTGATGTACCATAAAGTGCCATTAGCTTTCTGATGGCTTTGTCACACTGCTGACTCATGTTCATCTTAGAGTCCACTAGGACTCCAAGATCCCTTTCCGCTTCCATTCCACCAAGCAGGCCATTTCCTAGGCAGTAGGTATGCTGGATATTTCTCCTCCCTAGGTGCAGCACTTTGCATTTCTCCTTGTTGAATTGCATTCTGTTGTTTTCTACCCATTTGTCCAACTTGTCCAGGTCTGCTTGTAGTTGTTCCCTGCCCTCTGGTGTGTCTCCCCACATTTTTGTGTCATCCACAAACTTGGACAGAGTACACTTCACTCCCTCGTCCAAGTCGCTGATGAAGACATTGAAGAGTATCAGTCCTAGGACGAGCCCTGCAGGACTCCACTGCCCACACCCTTCCAGGTCGTTACCAACCCATCCACTACAACTCTCTCAGTGCGACCCTCTAGCCAATTCACCATCCACTGGACTGTGTAGTCATCCAAGTCACAGCCTCTTAACTTGTTCACCAGTATGGGGTTGGATACCGTATCGAAGGCCTTCCTGAAGTCTAAGTATACAATATCAACCCCTACTCCTGTGTCCAGGTGTTTTGTAACCTGGTCATAAAAAGAAACTAGATTAGTCAGGCATGATCTACCTGCTATGAACCCATGCTGGTTTCCCCTCAGCATAATTTGTCCTCTCGCAAATGTGAGCCTTGATAATTTTTTCAAAGACTTTGCCAAGGATGGATGTGAGACTGACTAGCCTATAGTTGTCAGGGTCCTCCTTCCTCCCCTTCTTGAAAATGGGGACCATATTGGCCCTTTTCCAGTCCTCCGGGATCTGGCCCGTGCACCACGAGTTTTCAAATATTCCCGCCAGTGTCCCTCATCAGTAATCTGAATATAAATGAGGTGACCATGCCCACATATTTTAATGAACATAGTCTATTCACTGTGATGGTTCAGGAAGTCTTACTCAACTGTGAGAGGACCTGGTAAAAGAAAAGTCCTTGGACAGGTAATTGGACAGTGAGCAGCTGCAGGGTTGTGGTGAAATGTGCAGTTGGCTGACAGGAAGGCAAGATGGTGCTGTTGAAAAAAACTGTTTGGGTGCCTATATATATGTATAAAATGAACAGAGAGAAGTAGTCAGCCATATTAATCTAAAGTCAGGCAGAAGGCAGGGTAGTTTTGCACCATATAGAATTAATCAGAAATAAACGCTATATATAAAATGTGTATGAGTTTATTTCCCCTTTTCCTCACAGCACACCCCAATCATACAATGGCCAGGGGAAAGGGAAACCTTTTGCTAGTGATGGGCTGATGTGTATGTTAGTTTATAGGCCTGGAACAGACAACCAGAAAGTTCATTTCTGATAACTGGAATTGTGTCCAGGACAGTGAGGGCAATAAGAGCTAAATAATTCCTTTGGAGGAAGAATGACAATAATGTGGAATAATGTAAATAAGGTAGAATAATGTGAACACAAAACAAGTGTGGTGTATCAATTTACCCATAGAATGCATATTATAGATTACTAACCTTATATTTTATTCACTTATATTTATTTTGAACTTCCTGACTTCTTCTGTTTTTCTATTCAGAACCAGACACATTTTCTATTCAGAGAGTGCATTGACTGGTTCATTCCCCACCCAGAATTGTCTATGGGTTATCACCCAGAAGAGAATATTGGAGCAGATGGGGCAGGGGCTGGGGACTGTGCTGTCATGTTCTGCTGCTAAGCTTCAACCATTGGCACTGCTTCTTCATAGCATGGCCATGGGTGTTCAGCATCCTCTCAGCTTCAGCTTGGTTCTGTCTGTCCCATCATGGAATTTGTATTCCAGCCTGTCAGCAGTGTCCTATGGTGTCTCCTGAAGCAAATTGCTTCTGACCTTTCTTTACCCTGGGGGAGTCTCAACACTCTCACTAAAAGTCAGTGCCATCATGGCTAGGCACCTTTCCTTCACCCAGATAGCCCTGAAATGCAATGCCAGAGCATATTCTTTTTCTGGTAAGATGGCAAAAAAGGAAGTTGCTTCTCTTTAACTTTGGGACAGAGCAAGAGAAGCATTGCAACTTTTATCTCATTGGCATTCAGTGTTCCCCATTTCTCTGCTCATCAGCTGCTTATCAATGAGTTATCATCAATCCAATTTATTTTGGCAAGAGCAGGAAGTGCTTTAATTTATTTTTAAATGGCATTTGTGGGATTGCATTCATGTGGGAGAAAGAGCAGAACTGTTACTAATTATGCTCTTCTGTTCTGGAGTCCTTCTGGCCCCGGTCCAATTTAAGTACTACTTGGGTTAGCCTAAGAGAATCAGTATTTGCATCACTGCTGACCACCTGGTCCAGCTTTCCAATAGAATAGGCACATCCTTGAGGAATTGCCAGACTTGGAGCTGCAGTCCTTAGCCTTCCATTGTGTGCTTGTTAACGGTTTCTATTTTCTTCCCTACTGAGCCGGTGAATCCCTTTCTCTGTTAGCTTTTTACAAATGTCTTTGTAAAAGAGCACCTGAAATCTGTATTTTCACAGATTTTTGGGTCTTCCTGGCCTCACAGCCAAGGTCTATCAGGACCTTCATGTCACCATTTGGCCTGCAGGCAGTTGAGTTCCTACATCCCTGTCAGTGCCAGGTCGGTAAACATTACATTGAAACATTGAATCGGTCAGTATGAACAGATAGCAGGTCACTGGTGAGTATGAATGGATAGCAGATGACTTTTGCACAGTAGCAGTGCATTGGTCCTATGCAATCCAGGACCAATGATGGGAAAGCAGCGAGAACTACCAGGCTCTGAGTGAATTGAAGTTATGTCCTCGCCGCAGTGCGAGTGCGCCGTCAGCTGCCAAAAGCCTGCGCTCTTGCCTGACCCCCACTCAGTCAGCTCGCCCAAACCTGGGGGTTTCTGGGTATGTCCCACGCCAGCACCCGAGTGGGAGCCCAGGTGCTCCCTGCTGTGGATCCACACCCACGTGAGACTGACCTTGCCTCCCGTGGGGGCAGCGTGGCTGCAGCTGACTGGCCCCGGGAGCCCGCACACTGGCACAGGCCGAAAAGTGTCTGCCTGGTCAGGACCCAGCTCCCGGCAGCTTCCTCGTCCCGCTTGGCTTAATGAGCTCTCCCTGCCGCAGGCAGCTTATGCCAGTGGCTAGGCTCCTACCTCGGTAGCGGGCTGGGTTAGGACCCTGGAGAGTTACTCGAAGAGGCAGGAACTTCTTCGAGTCGAGCCATCCCCCTCCCCCACAGCCCTTGCCCACGCCGGGCAAGGCACCGGCCCTCAGCGGGGCAGGGCACGCCCGGCTCCAGGGCAGCTCGGCTCCCCTCGGCCGGAGAGTCCTAGGGCTCCGTGCGAGGAACCCCGAGGGCGTGCGGCGCCCCCCGCTGCCCTCCCCGCGGCTCTCCATCCTGCCCTGCCCCAGGCTCCCGCCAGGCCCGCGGGGAGGCGGCTCCACTGCGGCGCGTTGCAGGCGCGGGCGCTGGCGCGGCGCCGGGCGGCAGGTGCGCGGGGCCGGGGAGGGGGAGCGCGGCCAGGTGGCCCTGCCCACGGCACGGGCGGAGACGGCGGGGCCTGGACGAGCCCATTCGGTGCAGGGAGGAGCGGGAGGAGGCGGGGAAAGGAGCCGCCGCCGCCGCCCGGGCACGCAGCGAGCTGGCTGAAGGCAGACATGGTGGCTGCTCACGCGTCCCATCCGTCGTCCTCCGGCGAGTGGATCGCCTGCCTGGACAAGAGGTACCGGCCTCTGCGGCGCGGCGCGCGGGAACGGGGGCAGCGCCGCTCCTCTGGGCAGCCGCGGGCGGAAGGGATGGAGGGATGGATGGGTGGAGGTGTCGGTGCCGCGGGGCGGGGTCCCGGCCCCATTCTGCACGTGTCGGCGGGGGCAGGCGGGTCCCCGTGCCCGGGGGCTGCCCTGTGCCGTGCGGAGGCGCGGGGGCTCCGGCTCTCCTCGGGCATCTGCAGGAGGAGCAATGGGCGGCACGTGACGACGGGACCGGCCGGGGCGGGGGTTAGGATGCTCCCTTGGCGCAGACGGGGGGGGAGATGCCTGAACAGCCCCAGAAACGGGGGCCTTCTCGTCCAGTGCCGGGCTTGGAAGCTCTCTGTGGCGCGGTCCCACGGGGCTTCCCGCGAGCCCTGCCTTGCTGCAGGCGGCATCCAGCTGCTAGCGGGGGGACAGGGACTGGTTTCCGTTTGCTGCGTCCACAGGCCCAGTCTCCTCGGGAGATTTTGGATTTGCCTGAAGAAACCTCATGGAAATCTTGAGCGTGGGCCTCTTCCCCTCCTTCCCACAGCAGATGCTTGTCTGTCTTCATCCAAGTGTGGAGAGGGAGGAGAAGAGAGAACCACAGAAAGTTTGGGTTGGAAGGGACCTCAGGAGGTCACATCTAGTCCAACCCACTGCTCAAAGCAGGACCAGCCTCAATTATCTCATCCCAGCCAAGGCTTGGTCTAGTTGGGTCTTAAACACCTTCAAGAATGGAGAGTCCACAACCTCTCTGGGTAACCTGCTCCAGCGTTTGACTACCCTCTTTGTGGGAAAGCTTTTTCTAATACCTAACCTAAACTTCCCTTGCTGCAACTTGAGACCATTGCTCCATGTCCTGTCATCTGCCACCACTGAGAACAGTCCAGCTCCATCATCTTTTGAACCCCACTTCAGGTAGTTGAAGGCTGCTATTGAGTAGCCCCTCTCAACTGCCTCTTCTCTAGGCTAAATAAGCCCAGTCCCCCCAGTCTTTCCTCATACATCATGTCCCTCAGCCCAGTAACCACTGCCGTTGCCATCTGCTGGACTCTCTCCAATTTGTTCGCATCTTTTCTGTAGTAGGGGGCCCAAAACTGAACACAATATTCCAGATGTGGCCTCGCCAATGCCAAATAGGGAATAATCACTTCCCTCAATCTGTTGGCAACACTCCTACTAATGCATCCCAGTATGCTGTCAGCTTCCTTGGCAACAAGGCCACACTGTTGGCTCATATTCAGTTTGCTCCCACTGTAGCTCCCATGTCCTTTTGTACAGAGCTGCTCCCTGGACAGCCCTGAGCCTGTGCCCCAGTCTGTACCCAGATCCCCCATCCAGTCACCCCAGCCACCAGGTTGGAAAAAGCCACGGTTCTTGACACACTGTGCTTTCCTTACTCCCCTCCTACCCCACCCAAAATTAAAAAATGCTGGTCACAAGTTTACTTTGCCAACTCTGTGTGCATCAGGGATGACAGTTGTTCCAAAACACTGACAGGAAAATTTTCTGTTGGATCAGATTGTAGGTTTAGCAGTAAACACTACACAGTGCTAGTAATTATAGCTTATTAACACTGATTAAAAGGTGATATGTTAACTTAAAAATGCAGATAGTAAGGAAGTGGTTTTTTAAAACAAGAAAATACTTTAGGATGTTTTATCCTGAGTGTTAGTGGGAAAAGAATAAAACCTATATCATTCTGTCAGCAGCAGCATGGTGTCTCTGGCTTCATGGTAGTTGTGTAACACTGCATACATTATTAACTATTTATCATACTTTATACTTAATCAATTAAAGAATAAAATCATTGTAATTTTAATCTTAATACTGAATTCATAGAGCATTTGTATTTCTAAAACAAAGATTCTTAACAAAGTACAAGGTCAGCAATGCTTAAACTAGGGGCAGTTACATGCCTGTCAGAAATGTAATTGCTTATGTGTGTGAGTCTTACAGAAGTGTGGCTCACAACTGGAAGCAACTAGAAACAGTTTAGGAACCACTGAATTAAACTGTAAATATCTGTATGTGCTGCATGCTTTAAACATTAAAGAGATCTGGGAAATAATGCACTTTACTTCACGGTAAGACAGCCTGGTAAATGTCATTAGTGCAAGCTTTTGACAGTTGGTGCCATGTTCCGGGGTATTGTATGTGGCCTTTTGCATAGACACAAAAGAGCTTCTTCTTGTCCCTTTTACCATTGCAGGTGCTAGCCAGTCTTTTGGGGACCAGTGTTATAATATAATTCCAACCTTGTCTCTTTCAGGAGTGTTGGCTTCAGTTGGCTAGTGGGGCATTCAATCCAGTATAGGCTTAGTACCCTACAGGGTTCCTGGTTCAAAACATCTTTCCTGATTTCCCAGACAAATAGAAGGCAGACTGTGATTTCATATCTAGTAGCTGTAAATACTAGAAATTATTACAAGAAAGAAATACAAACAAAGTTGAAATAGAAAGGTTACACACATTATATCATGAACTACTTAAATCAGGTTAAGTGTCTTTTGTAGGTTTTATTAAAGCATAAAATACACAGCAGAATGTCCTTTTAATGAATATAGCACAATTCTATAACTGATTTGTCCTATGTAAGGAGCCAAAGCAATTTAAACCAGATATAATTTAGCTTATCTTGTTTAAGATAAAAAAGACAGATTTGAATTTTAAATCAAGATAAGCAAAACATATCAAATAAAATAACTTTAAGATATAATTCTGAGATCTTCAGTTTCTTTCCCAAGGCATCTAGCAGCTAGAACCATTAGAGATCTAAAATGAGAGAATATTTACAACAGAGAACACCAAAATATTGTATTACTTTGTGCAGTTGTGTGCGCTGTTACAATACACAGTCTTAATGAAGTTATTGACCATAGAAGCCAAAAATATGCACATAGAAATGAAACACGTGGAATACAATTATATATCTAAAGTAATAAAGATGGGACAAGTATGTGACCCAGAAAGATAAACAAAGGTCCTAAAATATCACTGTGTCGAGACCTGTTCAACATTCTAGCAGAGAACAACAGGTAAACAACACACATCCTTGCTATGTCAGAAAATTAAATCATTTTTCTATTGATCCTTCTCATCTCTCCTCACTGGTGAAATTAATGTGAGTAGAAGCAAGCCTAATCTCTTAATGTTTTTCTACCTTGTTTGCATAAAGGGAGATAATAGCAGAACTCTTATGTTGGCTTGATATAGCTCAAGAACTGTGAGTTAGAGCCTTGTTCTGTGCTGGTGCCAAAGGTTGCCATCAGTCGACTCAGCCTTAAGCGGCTTATTCAGAAAGGGGAGTCAAAGGCGGCTGGATGACTCACTTGTGTGCTTCTGGTCACAGAAACTGCTGTGCCATAAACACACTAGTTTAATGGGCCACTAGGCTTGAGTGGTCTCTGATCTTACTAGCATATGCATGAGTGGAAGGTTATTAGTTTGTTCAAGTGTGTGTATTCAGCCTAGGAATAATACCATAATATTAATAATAAATCCATAATCTTATTCCTTATGTTTTATTTTCAGTAATGTGCATCTGTGGAAGACATGTCTATATTTATAATTTTAAGGCCTTAGTGGTTTTGTTTTAATAAATATATGGTCAGGGCTTGTGACAGGCTAAGCATCTTTTATAGAAATCTGTCATTTCATAAAACCATAGTATAGCTTTGTATTCAACTAAGGTTTTTAATTTGATTCAGAGATCAGCTTTTTTAAATGGTGTGCAATGTTCACAACAATCAGATAAACCAAAGATTTCAACTCTATCCATTATATTTCTGTGCTTTCCTCTGTGTTAAACATAACCTGCAGTGCCTTAGCTGACTAGAAGAGCAGATCACAGAGCAAAGCGTGTAACTTTGCTATCCTGGTGTGCCAAGAATGTTATGATCTTTGCTAAGCTGTTTATGAATAATTTAAATATGAATGGGTATATTGAGGGCATATTATACATAGTTACTTTTATGTTTTTATTTCCCTGATAGACCATAGGTTTCCATTATCTAGGCCTAACAAGAATAATGTTATGCACATTGGACAATGATCTTGCAATCCTTAAACAAAAAAAGTTTCCATTGATGTCAATGAGATTTTAGACAAGACTGCAGGTCACATTTTTTTTTAGCTCATTGATATATTTAAGACTCAAACAGTGATTTATACTTTTGATGATAGATACAAGCTGGAGTTTTTTCTGGTTGTGCAAGTAAGTTTGGGTTAAGAAGTAGGATTTTGAAAGGGGGAACCATGATGATAGAAAGAAGGTAGTAAGTGAAACATTATCTGCTTCCCAAATTTCCATCTTGTACAATATATCATTACTTCAAGGAAGAAAGAATGTAATTAGCTTTTATTTATGGAACAGTTTGGTTACCAGGCTTGTTGTGACATTCTGTATTAGACTAAGGAAGTACCCACTGGTTTCTATATATTTTTAAATTTTTGGTTTTGTTTTATATTTACAATAAATCCATTTAAGGGAACATCACAATATTTAACTTAGTATTCTTAGGCATGAAGAGATTTACTCCTCTCCTAAATGTTTGGGTTCCCTTTTTACAGTTGACCTCCAAGAGATGTGAGCTCAAGTCTTCATTGTCAGACTAGTCTGTCAAGAAGGAAAAGGTCTGTCCATCAGGTTATCTACTCTCCCTTTCCAGCCTTGCTTTACCTTGGGGTTATCAGATCCTTGAATGATCCAGTTGTTAGCTTGTCTGACTGTAATTCACCCCTTCAGACTATTTAGCATCCAACCTAATAACTAACAACCCATCTCTATGGCTTTCTCTTGTCACCATGGATCCTGGTTTTCTTTGATTTAAAAAAATCCCCAATTTTCAGTTTAAAAAAAGTAACCCAAAATGCACATTATTCTGTGATTAAAGTGAACCACCACTAAGTAAAATGAAATACTGCGCATGCACACACAAAATCCCCAATTTTCAGTTAAAAAAAACCAAAACCAAAATGTCCACATTTTTCCGTTACGTATGTAACATTATGTATATAGTGGAAAAATATGGACATTTTGGGTTATATTTTTTAAACTGCAAATTGGGGATTTTTTAAAGTCAGAGAAAACCAGGATCCCTGCTTATCAGTAGGTTTAGCAGGGCTTGTGTCCTGATTGGATAGTGGCCAGCCACTCAGCTAACTCTTCCTTTGGTGGTGCCAGTAAGGCTTGCACAGACTTCTTTGAAAGGTAAGGAGCAGCACTTGCAAAAGCCATTTCTTTCCCTTACCATTGGAAAAGTCTGCATTCTTGTGCCATCTTTCTGCTCTGTGTTCAGTTGAAAAGAAGCATGGCTGTAAACTGAGGATCAGCCCATGATTCAAATTTTTGTCTCCTGTTACCAGGTCAAAGTGATTCCTGACTAGATAATACCAAAGATCTTCTATTACACCCTTAACTGTATTAGTGTAGGGCTTTAATGTAGGAATAGCTTTATCCTAAGGTATAATATCAACTTTTCCTTGCTTCCTCAGTTCTTGAAGGACATTGCTCTTATGCATACTCCTGCAGAATAACCAGCTTCATGAAACATATTGTTCCTTGCAATGGCTGTTTATATAGGGACTTTTTTAATCTTCTGGAAAACTGTTTTATTCTGACATGATTTACATTTTGAAAGGCTGCTGCTGTCTTTCTGCTGATTTCCATGAAGGATGCAACAAGTTCTGAAATATGGAAACAGATTTACAATACTACCCTGCAGGGCACAGGAAAGACCAAGATCAGCTTCTTTGTTGTAGGGGTAGAAAATTCTCTCAAGACATAAACTTTATCTACTATGAGGTAGACATATCTGGTAAAGTCTATGTACCAAAGTTTCCTTCTTTCCAACAGCATATTTTGATAGCTCTGTTGTTAGGCCAGCTTTTTTAAGCATATGTAATATCTTTCTGATTATATGTGATCTGTCCAACTAGGGTTAAATATTGTTATATTTTGAACAGTTAAAAGGTTGCTCCTTTCTGTGTGGGGCAGGGGACATGACCCTGAACTTCCAGTCCACAGGGAGTGAAGAAGACAGTTTATGTCCTTAGGTGGTTGGGTGGCTGTTATTTAGTAATGTCCCTTTGTTACATGTATATATGGGTTTGTTCTTGACTTGATTCTGTTATTTCCAGAGTTCCAGCAGCCCTACATATAGGTAGATGATACATCAAATTTAGAATACATCATTTGCCTCTCAAGTCAGTGAAAAGGCTTATTGACTCTTCATAGCCTCAGTAATTCTCTCTGAAAGATGTTTGCCACTAATTGTATATATTACTCCTCAGGTCACCCAGCATAGAAGGTTTTTCTGAAGCTTCAGAGGGAAAACTTTTTAAGTTCAGTTTGATCACCATGCTGTCCATGCTGTCCATGCTGTCCATCACTAAGCTTCCCTTGTACATATTGTGCAAACACTCTTACGTTGTTTGTGAAGCTTGATATATGAGTAGTGAAATATCTTGTTTAAACTTACTGGGCTTTGCTCCCTTGCTGCCATGCCAAGGGACTTTGGAAAGATCTGGGCAAATTCTAATTATAGATTGGGTTGCTAACCCAATAATTTTTTTTAATGACAATCTGCACCCTTTTTACTGACAACCAAACTTTTCTACTGACATATGTTTTTACTAACATATGTTTTACATAATTTAGCTGTAACCCTTCTGCTAGGCCCTGGATGGCAGTCGCAAGAGTCATGTTCAACTTTAGGGGTTTAGTACCAACTATAGTAAAAAAAAGTTTAGTTGTCAGTAAAGTTTGCAGATTGTCAGTGAAAAAAAAATTTGGAGTTGGCAATCTTGCTTGATTGCAGCAATGGTTTTATACCATGCTGGCCCCATCCCAGGGTCCCCTACCCCCCACCACATGCTGATACCCCCAACTTTACCCTGCACCATGCCGCCTGCCCTCCCAGTCCAACCTTCAGCCTTATACCCAGTGGCCCCACTTTCCCATCCTGGCATGGATTCCTGACCCACCCTTTGTCTCTCTAGACTTCCAGCCCTGCAGTTTCATCCAGGCTGCATCACCCCCTCCCTGTTCTGCCTGCTTTCTGGCAGGTGACAGCAGGTGACAGCATGCAGCAGCAGCAGCATCTCTCCCACTCCACAGCACATTTGCAGCACACCAGCCTTTGGGGTGGGGTGTTGGTTGGAATTTCCAGTCAGAAGAGCAGAACAAGGCCACAACCCGCCGGGTGGGCAGATGAACCACACAGCAAATATGAGAGGCTCTCTGGCCAGTGCCTCCACATCCCCGTCCCCCGCAGCTAGCACCTGGGGACCATGGCCCCCTACTGCCCTCCCTTTGGTATGCCACTGGGTGGAAAAGAGGGGTACAGAGGCTCTCATGAGGTACAAGGCTCTGACAGAGCTTCCTACTCGGTGCTGCACTCCCATTCAGACACCAGGTGGTGCCACTCTTCTCTGCTCTGTCAGTCCTTCAACATCCAGCCTTGTTTAAAGGAGGGATCTTCAATCAGGCTCACAGCTCCTTAGTTCTGTATGAACAGCTCCATTTTTAATGGACTTAATAGGCAGGTGTTTTTAACCTTTTATTAAAAATACTGCCCATAAATTTACAGACAGTTGGGAACCTTGATTGTAGCTCTACTAAGCATTATACCTTTTTGAATGGCCAGCACCATTGTCATTAGGTTTTGTGGCCTTACATTATGCTACTGAAAGTTTATCATTTGAAAATGGGAAGATTGTCCCTTAGAACCTTCTCTGGTGCACTCTGCTTCTAGTAATTAGATTTATCAGAGTGCTTTGCAAGAGTTATCTACTGTGTTCCTGTATAGACAGTTGAATGATCTCACCCTCACTACATGCCTATCCTCAGACACTACAAGCACCTGAGGTAGGGACTATTGTCTCCACAAGCAAGAGAGTGTTTACTGCCAACTATGGGTGTGGACTCATAATTGCACTCCATTTGGTGTGCAATTATGGTCAAGCAAATGTGGTCAAGCCATCTACCCATGAAAACAAGCAAAGCCTTCCAGATAGTATGGTCAAGGCACTCACTATTTATGTAAGCTCCCAAGGCTGTGGGGCTTGAAGGCATATGGATGTATGTCTGTGAAAGCAGGAGATTTTGTGGTAGTTTCTAACATCTCTTAAGAGAGGGAGGACTGGGTAGGGCAGGGTGGGCAGTGGCAGTGCTGGGAGAGGGGTTATGGGTGGGCTGCAGCCACTGCAGATTCCCCCTCCCAGTGCCACTGCTGCCTACCCCACCCCTGCCTACCCTGAACACAGCCCGGGCCCAGTCACCGCATTGGGAAGAGGCTGGTGCAGCCTCTGGCCCTGAGCATGCAGCACCAGACTGTCTTCACCCTGTGCACAGATCTTGGGGGCATATGCCCCCCATGCATCCCCTGGGGGTGTGCACAGTGGCAGAAGCTGCTCTCCCACCCCATCCCCTCACACTCCCTGGATGAGTCTCGGCTCCATCTCATGTCCCATCCTGTCCTGGCTATGCAGTGTCTGCTTCTGCCCCTTTCTTGCCCCAGTTCCACTCCCTCCCTTAGCACGGGGGCCTCGAGCTATCCTTCCCATCCCCAATGCCCCTTCCCCCCACAGACTTACCGGCCAAATGCTGCTCTTCAAGCTACTGGGCTGCATATTGGCAGTCAGATCTGTATCGACTGATTAACCATCAGTATTGGCCCCAAAAATCTTTATTGGTGCACCCCTAGCTATCGGTCCTTCAGCCTAGCTGACTTCAGCTCACCTATTTGGCTAGCTGACATTTAGGTTACCTGGCTTCCAGAATAATTACCTCTGCCTGCCTCCCTGGATCTCTTTATTCTAACTATGGGATTTGTGCTCTGAGTTGGGCCAGCTGCCTAATTAACTCTTCCTTAGCTGGGTCTGGATGAGACTTAAGATCATTTACAGTTTGCCAATTTCCTTTTTAACAGTAGAATCCCCTGACAGTGAAGAGAGTCTTTTGACTTCTTAATGTTCCCTTAATCTGTTTTAAAATAATTATTACTTATGGAGTATATCATAAGCTTGTAAATATTTACATTTTATAGGGTTCAGTACATGAAAACAACCTATATAAAAAGCAAGAGTGTAAGGTACGCCAAGTATAGTATGTTAAGTAAATTTGAGCTGATTTGTTTTCTGTCATGGAAGGTTTAGGGCTTTCTGTTCCATCAACTTCCGTTTTACACAGTGCTACAGTTCAGAACTTGCTCTTGTCTGGGTATATGTGTATAAAAAGGGAGACTATCCAGGTACTCAAAATGGTTGCACAAGGACAGATCTTGTCATTTCCCACAAGAGGGCAATTGTCTTTACACATGTGTAGTAGGACATTACAAATACAAGTCTATTTGAGCTGGGCTGATGTGTGAGGTCCTCTTCTCCAGTATTAGAATTTCACTTTTTTTGGAGGCAGTTGGTCACCTGTCTGTAGCTGACACTTGTAGGTGTTCACATTGTTTTTCCCATATTGGATTTGGTCAGTGAAGTCTTAGATTCTACCTAGAAGATTACATAGTTTTCTTATCAGAGCAATGGGTAATTTTAGTTGTAAAATAAACTTTATTCTCTACTTTTTTGTCTATATTGCAGGATGGCCAAAGAGCCAAATATCCAAAACCTAAATAGGATTTTGTTTTTCATTGAAAATCTAAATATTTTCCTCTAAAATTATTTTGATGAAAAAATACCAGTTTGGCCAAAATCCCAAAGGGCGCATCTCTACAAGTGGCAAAAGGCAGGACACTCTGATGCAGTCCTGGGGTTCGGGCTATCAGTCATTTGTTGTGGATGTGGAGTCAAGTAAGCAGCTGATTGTCAGCTCCAGCACTGGGGCTGCAATGCAATGGAGTGATTTGGCTTTTCCCACAGTCTCCAGGGCATGTCTCTGGAAGCAGGGAAATTTGAGGGTTCTTTGCTGGCAGAGATGTGCTCCTGGCATCTCCTGGAGATGGCTAGGTGTACAGCTCTGGAAGTAGGGAGCACATTGCCTGTTGTCCCGCAAAATCAATGAGAGGAACAGCAGGGACACGTGTTTTGTTCAGTAAAGTGGGTCAGATGTGCCAGGATACATCCCAGCACAGCTGATACGCTTCATTTGGCTATGTCTATTTCTAGCCAAAGTAATCATGGTTTTTGCTTCTGCATCTTAATATCTGTTGAACATTGTGACTCATCCTTATAGGATAGTCCTGTTATCCTCTGAACTGTATTTTGCATTATAACAATTCTTACTATTTGTGCTACTTTTTCAGTCGTTTTAATGCAATTTAATTTTGACTTCACTGGAGGTTTGAATGCAGCAGCTGTCTAAATTTATATATGGCAATGTAATTTCCATGAAATTTACTTCATAGTTGCTTTAAATTTTAAATATTTTTAGCTACAACAATAGTGACTCTAAGTTGAAAGTGTATTACAATAAAATGGTATTGTATTCATGAATCATTGTGGCTGGAATTTGTTTCAAAGTATTTCATCACATGTATATTATTCTATTGCACATTTAAAATGTAGTCACTGTCTAATATAAAACAGCAATGCCAGTTGATGTGGTTTCATCTAGATATACTTGAATTGGAAAGAATATCAACTGTTCTTCTAAACTTCAGTTCATTTTTAGGATACCTCATATGCTTACTTCAATGAGATTTGATCTGTAGTTATGTTGTAAATTATACATTGTATGGAAAGAATATTTCCACAAAGGAAGCAGACAGATTGCCTTGTAACTTTAATCTTTACATAAGGATATTTGCTTTTTTCAAAAAGATAATATTTTGAAAAAATAAAACATTTCTTTTTTTCTTAAATTTGGAATTATTTCCTGTAACAGTTGCATTGTATAGATAATGACTTTCTATGAGGTGATAAATCTGCAGGAATGTCATTACTCAACAAAGGTATTTTTCTCTTAAAATCCCACAATTTTTATAGATCTTAATGGCCATTGCAGTGGAATGGTTTGTTATTCAGCAACATTGCTTGAATATATGTTGCACTTTTCTCCATGCTGAATACTTTGCAAGGGAAACTGCCAAGAAGTTTAAAAGAAAATGTAGGCGTTTTAAAAAAATTTGAAACATCTAATGTACTTATTAAAATGCTATAATTATTTCTCTGTTCCTATGCACTGTTGCAAATGCCAACACTAGAGTCCTATTCAAAGCACCAATATTATGGTTCTATTTTGCTCAGTTTTTCCATTTGATTGATGCACAGTACATCTGTAAGTAATACTGTGCATGGTAAAAAAGTATTTTAGAAGGCATAATCACTAGTTCAACCATCTTGCACTTGTTTTTATTGCAAATGCCTGATAATTGGGTTTGGTTTTTTTGTTTTGTTTTGTTACAAAAAGAACCCTGTAACGATGGAGTCATGTGATTATCTAAAAAAAAATATTTTTTTATTTATTTATCTGCTTATTTTTTAAGTTAAGTTTCTACTCAGTTTTTCTGGGAAAACTTGAAATCATGAACACTAAAGATCTGCAAATAAAAATAATTATTGTCTGAAAAATAGCTCATAATTTTGGCCTGGCTCATGGATTTTTAATATTTGGGACTGAATCAAGAACCCTCCATTCCTTTCTCTTGACACAATATAATATAGCCTCATTAATCCAGTTTTCAAAATTCCAGAATTCTCAAAAATCCAGCTCTTTTAAAAATTATGCTACATCAGGGAATAATGGTGGCTGTTCCTGGAGCAGCAGCCACATGCGGAGTGACGCCGCATGGTAGAGGATGGCGGCAGCAGCCACTGTATGCAAGCTTCTCCCTCCAAACTGGGGGGTGGGGGGTTGGGGCGGGCAGTCACGGAGCGGGCAGGGGGCTGGGGGAGTAGCGGTGGCTAGTCTCAGAGCAGTGGCTTCATGCTGTTTCAAAAATCCAGAATTTTCAGATTTTCGGCAGGTGCTAGGTCCCAAGGATGCCGGATTTATGAGGTTATACTGCATCAGATTTAAAAAGACTTCTCGTATAATTCCTTTATATAGCTCCCTCTTCAAACATTTATATAGGTAGTTTAAACCTTTTTAGACTCAAAGCACCGTTCTTTAGATTCAGGGCACCCCTCAGAAAATGCCAGCTCTTAGTTTTGACTCATTTTTTTAGTACAAAATATAATAAAGCAATTCTTCTGTTTCAAACAACTCAACAGACCACAGACCACAAGAAGTCAGAATGTTTTTAGTACTATGCATTCCTATTTATAATCTCCAGGTTTACCTTCTGAATCATGTTAGCACACCTTATAGTACTAATCTCGTACATCACTCCATGGTATGCTGGAAAAAATGTCATCCTGTTTGAGAATCGCTGATTTATATTACATCTCGAACAGCCAAAATAAGAAATTAGCATCCAGCCAATGAGCCTAAGAGATGTTTCACAATTCTCCTGCTACCACAGAACATTTTTCTGGTTCTGTGACCCTTTTGCTTTGTTCTTTCTAGTCCCCCTTTCAGAAAGGTGCAGAGTGGCACGCTGAGTAGTAATCTAGTGAATATGCTTCCTGCTGTCACTCTACTGCCCTTTGCTGCTACTTCTAAGCAAAACATACCTCAAAACGCAATTAACTGGTATATACCCCTTACCTTTTTGTCCTTCAAATAACTATTCTGGTTTAGCCTGTAGAAGGGCTGATTGCATTTGTGAAATATGTACCATGTGGTGTTGCATTTTCTACTGCAGATGGCCTCTCTGAGGGGAAGCCTGATGTCATGTCTATCCCCCTTGTGTTGGCTTTTCACTGCTGTTTAAGGTGCATTATTGCTATTCAAGAGTTTAAAAGAACAACAAAAGGAAACTGACCTTAATAATTTTGTATTCATTTAGAATATAAATCATATATGTAAACAGACTTTATACGACTACACTTTTTAAAAACCTGAATATTAGGAGCAGCTTGAAAAAGAATCTCAAATAAGACTTTTACTTTTCTTCTGAGGAATCAGTTGTCAAGAAAAAATAGAGGCAAGAAATGTTCTAAACTATGATGCCAGAGCAAATAATATGTTTTTTTCAATGTTTTTGTTCTTGGGGTCCACCACTGTGCTTTATATTACTTTAACAGATTGCAAACTGTGGAGGGCAGAAGATCTGACTTTGTGTTATGCAGCATTAAGCAAAATTCAGACAACCAAAAATAACACCACATCCAAAATATTAAAATCTTGGATTTTATATTATTTTATATTATTGCATATAACAGAATAGAAGCAGCAATTCTCTCTTTTGTATTTTTTTAATCTTAAATATGAATTATTAGTTTTAAATATATAAAATTCTCTTGAAATTGTGTTGTGCTAATGTCTTCTATTATATAAGCTTGTCTGTCAGAAGAAAAGTTTTCAGATAAATTGATTTTTAATTCAATAAAGGCTGGTAACCTGGTAACCAGTAAATCAAGGATAAAATATCCTTTAGAAGAGAGATATTGACATAATTGAACAGAAATATGGCATTAGTAATTCTGCCATCACTTGTACATGCCTGCTGTGAAGTGGTAATGTTATATCTATATATATATTTATCTCTATATAAATAAAACCAGGCAAAAAACTGTAGGGAGAGAAATAAGATGGAAGATGTATCTTATGTGAAAACATGACTGTTAGATAGGACTTACTGTGCCATTTCTCTGAAGCATCAACTCAGCAATACAAAAGTGTAACTTAATTAAATGTTTAGTAGATAGACAGGGAGGGAGGCTGTACAAAAGTAATGGGGAAAAAACTGAATGCCATTAAGTTAATTCACAGTTTCTTCCTTTTGACTTTCATTCTCTAGTAATTCAGGAATTTAATTTTTTTATCACTGTCCATATTGAGAGAAATCAAAAGGCATGCATGGCTTAAAGGTAGCATCTGACCTCCTCTGACAACGTATTTTCAGATTTTCTCCCTTTGCTTCAATCTTCAGGATCTTATTCATGAACAAAGAACACCAAGCAAGTCTAGGTAGAGATTTCTGCATAAGTCTGTAACATTGATTCAGAGAAGTATTGCAGGATGGCAGGAGGCACTGATTTCTTAGCCATCCAGGACCCAGAGCAAAAGAACCAAACCCAAATTTCATATCCTAAATGGGGAACCATGCCCATGTTGGTGTATTACTGCATGATCAATTGACTGATTTCAAAATATTTTTCTTGGTACAATATACTATTCTGTCTTTCAGCATTGAACAATATCAGTCTCATCTGCCTATTTGGAGCTGTGAGGCCACTCATTGTCAAATGGATACCATCTGTGCTGTGCTGCTACAGTAGCTATAAAACTTTACCGGGTTGTTACTAGGGTTGTGCAAAGCTTCAGTTGCTGATTCGATTTGGAGAAGATTTGGCCTGATTGTCTGGGAGCTGGGCCTCCTGGGGCTGACCACTGCCAGGCTCCAGATGACTGCTGGAGCCTCCCCAGTTTCCAGACAGTGCGCAGTGCCCTGCCTAGTCACCTTGCACCCACACCATGAAGCAGCTGCTGCATGGGTGCCAGGTGTGGGGAGGTGATCCACACTGACCCCCACTGCCCTGTACAGCATTGTGAGGTTCTGCCACAAGCCTTCAGAGGCCCTGATCCCTGCTGCTGGAGCCAGTCAGTATGGGGATTTTTTTTTTGATTCTCAGACTGCTGGGGCTGAGTGGGGGGCCATCAAGGACAGGGCTGGGGAGGGGGGACAGGGGAGTGGGAGCTGTGCAGCGGCAGGGAGGATTTCACCATGTGGCCCCACAGTCCCTGCTGCAGCCAGTGAGTGTGGGCTTTTTTTTTTAAAAGTGTCAGGAGGTTGGGCCAGGCATGGGGTGGGGCTGGGCAGGGCAGCCATGGGGGCTTCTCTCGCAGCTCTGCCTGCCTGGGGAGAGGCAGGCACAGTCAGAGGAGCCATGGGAGAATCTGTAGCTACCTGGCTGTGCCTGCCTCTCCCTAGCCAATCTGAATCTCCAAATCAGCACCAAATCTCCAATTCTGATTTGGCCGAATCAAATGGGGACAGTGATTTGAATTGCTGAATCAAATCACTGTTCTGCGAATCAGGTGAATCCAAATCTGAATCAGATACTTCCCTATTTGCACAGGCCTATTTGTTACCTACAGAACAGTTGCTTCCACAGAAACGCTTCAGTTCAGAGAAGGAAAGTGTTTCTGGAAAGCCAACAAGATGAAGACAGATTTTTCCATTTCTTCATTTATTTTATTAAATGTCATTTTTTTTTTTTTTCAGAGTGAGGGAGCAGGTCAGGTGTCCTACTTACAGAATTGTTATTGCACCTATATTCTGCCAGAAGAATTTCTTGGAGACAGAATTAGAGGTGATTACTAGCATCTTTAAAATGAGACATTAAGGCCCATGGTTTATTGTTTTTTTATTTTGCACAGACAATTGGGCAAAGGTATAAAGACGTGAAAGTATGTCTGAATCAGCTATGGCTTAAAGTTTATTTTTAAGTGAAATCTTATGTCAAAATCCTTTGATAGTATTTATGAGTAACCCAGGGTAAAATCAGAATTTAAAGGGTGAAAGAATACTCCAATCAATACTTAAATTCAACTTTAAATGTCAAAGATAACCTTCTCCCTGTTATGAATCTTAATTACTTGTACAAATTTACACATATTCCTTCCCTTCCAACAGACATGCCAAAAACTGCCTGAGAAATACTATGTTTAAATATAATTTCTATTGGTAGTCTTCATCCTCAAGCTATAAAACCAAGCTGCTGTTGGAAGAACAATACTTTTTCAGTTCTGATGTCTTTTCATAGAAAGGCATTGTGGTCGTTACTAGCTTATGTTTATTGATACAAATTCTCTTTCATGGATTTAACCAAGTTTTACTCTAGTTATATTTGTTTTTTTGAGTAGTAATCTACTATCTATACTATCCATTTATCTTCAAGCGATGAGGCTTTTTGATATCTTTAGTCCACTACATACCCCTTTTAAGGTTTCCAGAATTTTATTTGACCAACTAATATAAGAAATGTTTTTCTGTATTTTGTGTGGTTGCTGTATTTTTTTTTGTGATAAAAGTTCTTTGGTATAAACAGGGCTGGCTTATCCTATCCTGTGGAACCTGTGGCCGCAGGGGGCCCCACAGCCAAGGGGCTGTGCATTGCTTACCCCCCTGCTTCCTGTGTCATGTTTAAAGGGCTTGATGCAGGCAGGGAGCCCCTTCCCTAACGAGTGGGGGAGGAGTTCCCGGCTCTAGCCTTGGCCTCGGCACTAGGGAGGGAACCCAGGCATCCCCAGCACGTGCTGCCCCCACCCCGTGCCCCCCACAGTGCTGCCCATGTGTGCGCAGCCCAGCCCCCAACTATTTTTAGTGAGTTTATATCGCAATCAACTGCAATTTTGATTTTTCAATGGATCTGGGGGCCTCAAAACTGTATCTATCAAAAAATTGTGGGCCAGCCCTGGGTATAAATTTAGTTGGGCAAATACTGGCAAATAGCTGGCAGAGATTCAAACATGGAGAAAATTACTGTCCAGTGCCAAGTGACATGTATAAATAAAAGCATTAGAGGTGTCGGTAATGAGTTATATTGATACATGTAAAGTTCATTGTCAAAGGGAAGGAAGTAACCATCATGGATAAAAAAAGGAGACTATGCAACCAAGAGACTGAGACACTTGAATCCCATTGTGATAAGCATAGTTTAAAATCTTAGGACAACAATACTTTTTCCAATGCAGCAAGCCTATTTTCATAGTATTGCCATAATACCATTCAAATCTATATTTTAATATAATTAAGGGTCACAGATACCTCAGGAAAGGGATGAAATTGCAATACATAGGGGGAGGGCTATTTGAGAGGAAGACTGAATATTTTAATCGATTTTATGATTTTATAATCTGCATTACAGAGACCCTCATCTAGTAATACCTGCATCAAAATGTGAGATTTGTTTAAGCTATTGTACATCTTGAAAAGCATTTGTTCTCAATTTGAACACTATTTTTAGTGCCAGTCACTAGGGAATGTAAATCACTGTGTTTTAGGGGATGTAAAATCACTGTGTCCCTTGGAAGTTGTTCCCATGGCTAATTATCCACAGTTAAAAAGTTTTTCCAGCAACTTTTAAATTGTATGCTCTTTTCAGTGAGATTAATGGGGAAATTTATTTTGCACTTTTCATATTGCTTCCATAATACCATCCTATTTACACCTTTTTGTAATTAGACTCCATAGTTACCTCGGGAAAGGCCTATGTCATGTCTACTCTGTCTCCCAGATGAATGAAAGCTGAATTGTTGTTACTTAGCAGTTATTTCATATAGGGATAAATTGTGAACAGACAAAGCTTTAGTATGAATCACCTGAAGTGATGTAGGTTCCTTCCTCCTATTTTTAACTGTTGTTTCGTCTGTCTATATCCTGAGATAGTTTTGTGGGTAACTTTATCGATGGATTGTGCTTTCCATCTTCATCCTTCTTAGTAGCCATTGTGGAGTGTATATTTTTGTTCCTATATAATAACCAATATATACATATATTTATTATATGGCTTAAATATGTACTCATAGGTAATATAAGTATATATTATTAAATATGTGAATATGCATGTACAGGTGCATGTATGTTTGTACAATAAGAACCCTATCTTGCTGTGTAAGGACCCTACCTTACTTCTGGCAATGGTTGTACATTTCCCAGTTTCAAATGCAAAAATCATATTATTTTCACTTAGCAGAAAGCCTTTTTTAAATAATTGTTTTACTGTTTTTTTTATTTATGTATTTTTATGTGTATTTATCAATGGATCAGGGTTCAGCTGTGCTACTTGCTATCACCCTGCCCCAATGAACTTATAACTTAGCACATTTCTTCCTGTCCCTAATTGGCGGAAGCTACCATGTCTTAATTGACTTCAAGTAATCGATACTTTTTAGATTCAGATTAATTTTGGGCGTTTACATAAATTGGGCTAGAAGTGACAAGAAAAATAATGCATAAAGTTATAAAAATAGTATAATATACATTTATAAATGGGTGAAGAGTTTGTTACATATGCCTACTACACATTAACTGTAGTAATATGGGACACCTGAACAACCTGGGCTGGGCAGCTTGGTAGTGCATCTGCTGCTACTCTTGTGTGTCCCCCTGCCCCTAGAGTTGGTGCCCAGGACTGGTGTCCCACTCACACTCCTTTTCATAATAGTAAGTACGACACTGGTGTTGTTTACTAAAATGCTATTTATAGCTTCTTACATCAGTATTACTTGCCTATTTATGGCACTGTCTTCAATAGAGAAGGAAACACATTTCCTCTTCAGCAGTGAAAGAATGTCAGTGACACAGAACACAACTAAGTTGACAATGTTCTTGCTTAGCTTAATACCAGAGACCTGCACTCAAAACAAAATTCTATGCCTGATCACAGCTTTTCTAATTACAGGTTAAATTATTCACTTTTTGAAGACTTGTTTTAATGTAAGCTAGGTCCCCGGTAAAACCAAATTTACAACACACTTAGTAATAAGATATTATCTGGATATATTTAGATATATTAATATGATAGTTGCAATAAGAAAATAAGTCAGTTTATTATCTACTCTATTCATATTGATCCTTGCTAAGTAGATTGTACTTAGAAAATAGATTTGATATCACAAATAGATTGTTATATTAATTTGTCATTGATAGTCTTATTAAAAGATTGGTATTAGTGGAAGTGGCCAAACCTGAATTCCACAGATGCTTGCAGAAATAATTAATTGATGATATAGTACTTAATTAGCTCTTTCTCTACTAAATCAAACCACTCTTCTTTTGAAAACTAGAGTGGTAATTACAGTTTGTAAATGCTTAACACACATTTACTTCAGTTCCATTACTATTGGACTAAAATCTGCACTTTTTCCTAGGCAGAGCTCCATGTCCACATAGGCTAGGGACAGACATTCCATATACACTGGTTTAAGTGATCAGAAACTGGTTTAAACCTGTAACAGACCAAATGTTCAGTATATATAAACCAGTTTGAAAATGGCTGAAACTGGTTTGAGATAAATCTGATTGAATGCAGTATTAGACTTAACTGATTTGGGTCAAACCAGTTTATGCAATGTCTGTCCCAGACCTTTGCTGGTTTAAGCTAAACCAGATGCCCTCAGCAACCCTGCATGCTCTCTGGGTTGGGTGGGCAGGGTGCTGTGTTCCATAGCAGAGCTGGCCCTTCCCTCTGTTCTTTCTCATGCCCCCCACTCCCCCAATCACTTGCTGCTTAAGCAGACATCCCTTCCTCATCTCTCCCACAGCACAGACTGTAGCCAGCATGTGGTCTGCTAGCTAATGCTGCGTAAGGCAGATAGGGCAATGTTTGCTTAGGGCTTGTTGGAGGTAGTCAACAGCTGAGCTGGTAATGTCCTTGCATTCCTTCCTTTGCAAAAAAGCTGTTTACGAAGAGTTTGTAATGAGTGAGGCTTTGTTTTCTCATGGGATGCTAAATGCTGATAACAGAGCTGATAAATGCTCTGTTATCAAGGGGTGGGGGGGACCCCTTCCTAATCGCAGTGTCCTGTTGGGGCCTGGCCATGCCCCCCTCAGCTCCCTGCACAAGGGAAGGGTGGGCTGCTCTAGCACCACCTGGCATCTAGCTTGTGCACTGCAGGCATGTGCCTGTATTTCTAGGATGTCTGTCTGGGTTGTAAACTGATTTAGCCTAGCTAGTAGGGCCAGACTTGTGGGGAGGTGAATCAGGGAAACTGACCTGGGCCCTGCACTTTGGGGGGCCCCACGGAGCTGGGCTGGCTTCATGTCTGGCCACTTGGCACCCACGCCTCCCCCCACCCCTGCCACCACTGCTGCATCCAGGCCCCGCACCCTGGTATGGTCATCTCTGCTATCTAGGTTAGACTAACCTGCAAAGAATGAATCAATTCAGGTTCAGGCTTTTTGAATGTCTATCCCTAGCCATAAGGGCTAAAGGCAATGCACAGAGAGGAACCTCTCCACCTAAAGTTGGACTTGGGTACAACTAGGGTGTCTAAGTATTAAACTAATTTTGAAAACCTCCACTTCACTGTCACTAAACCTTAGGGGCTCCTAAAATCTATGGGTACCTTGGTTTTTATGATTAAAGTCCTCAGGCACTTAAAGTTTTCCTCCTACTCCTACACAGAAACATGTTTGTCTTGAAAGAGCCAAGCAGCAGCATTTTCTTGGCACCATAAACTTTCTCTACTTATTTCCCCCTAAGAATCAGTTAGTATTTTCAGAGCGTACATACCAAGATCAGGCTCTGTACAACACTATTGGCAGCTGCTGCTTTCTTTCCCTGGTTTTCTCTGTCTTTAGTGTAGCCAGCAAAGAAGTAGGAGACTCTGGTTGAATTACTTTGTATGCCTGTGGGGATTCAATCACACATCTACCACCCTTCACAAGAGTGCTTTAGGGTGAACTTTCACATTATGTTGAGACTATACTAAATTTAGAATGTTAGGCAGTGTTAGAATTTGCTGGGAACACAACTCTGACAGGGTTGTGGCTAGGAGTCAGGACACCTGGGGTCTATCCCTGCTCTGGGTGGGGGTGTGGCTGGGAACAGTGCATCCTGGGCTGCTGGAGGACTGCAACTTCCTCATTTTATCTCCATGAAGCAGACTGAAGTGACCCTAACAAGAGCTAGGTAGCAGAGCCCAGAGTTAACCCTTGCCTGAAGTGGCATAATTTAAAGATGCTCAAAGTGCACTTAGTATGAGTTAGTGAACTTTAACCTGGAGCTTCTGGCATTTTAAGTGTCTTTAGTATGGTCCAAGTGTAACATGTAACTTTACCCTAGCCCTATAGGCCTGAGAACACTCATTTCCTTCTGTTGAAACTGCTCCACTTTGTATAAAGGTGTATAAAAGAGCTAAAAGGGTGATGTTGTCTGCTATAGAGCACCAGATCAGTAGGATGAGGTGGATAAGGCTTTCTTCAGCAAGCTAGCATAAGTTTCTTGATCACAGTCTCTGGTTCTCAAGGGGGATTTCAATCACCCTGATATCTGCTGGGAGGGTAAAATAGCAGTGCACAGGAAATGCAGGAAGTTTTTGGAGAGCATTGGGGACACTTTCCTGGTGCAAGTGTTGGAGAGGCCAACTAGTGTCTATGCTCTTTTTGACTTGCTGCTCATACATAGGGAAGAATTGGTGAGGAATGTAGTAGTGGATGGCAACTTGGGCAGCAGTGACCATGAGATGATTGAGTTCAGGATCCTGATGGAAGGAAGGACTTTGACTTTTTAACTACTTTATTCAGGGGTTCAAAGATACAAAAAGGTTGGCTGCTTACAAAGCAAAAAAACAAACAAATTACTATCAAACCAAGAACATCATGTCATTGCATTCAGCACATCACACCGTGACGGACACCTTTGCTTCATTCCACATCATGTCTTACATGCTAGTTATGTGGTTGGAGTGCTGGCCACACGGTCATAACTATAAATAAACAATTTGTACCCTGCTCTATCCAGTCATACACGTGA
>JAGPOW010003685.1:41172100-41225840 GCA_030014935.1 Caiman crocodilus
TTTAGACAGGTGGGAGTGAAGAAAGAAAAGAGCTAGGAAGCCGGGGAGTCTTACGCTCGGGATCGCCCCACGCAGCTCCAAGCGAGCCTGGTCCAAAGCATCCAAAGTGGAAGGAAGGTAGGAAGGAAAGCAGCAGGGTAAGGACCCTGGACTTCAAAAAATCAGACTTTGACTCACAGAGGGAACTGATGGGCAGGATGCCCTGGTAGACCAGTGTGAGGGGGAAAGGAGTCCAGAGGACCTGGTTGGATTTTAAAGAAAACTTACTAAGGGTGCAGGAATGAACTATCCCAACGCACAGGAAGATCAGCAACTGTGGCAGAAGACCACCTTGGCTTAACAGGAAACTCTTCAATGAGCTAAAACACAAAAAGGAAGCTTACACAAAGTGTAAATTTGGACAAACAACTATGAAAGAGTACATGAGTATTGCTTGGGTATGCAGAGATGAAATCAGGAAGGGCTGAGGGAGTTGGCCAAAGTGATTGCAGAGCTGCTGGACATTATCTTTGAAAACTCATGGTGATCGGGAGAGGTCCTAGGTGATTGGAAAGGGGCAAATATAGTGCCTGTCTTTTAGAAAGGAAAGAAGGAGGATCCAGGGAACTACAGACTGGTTATCCTCACCTCAGTCTCTGGAAAAACAATGGGGCAAGTCCTCAAGGAATCCATGCCTAAGCAGTTGGAGAAGGGATTCACCAAGGGCAAGTCATGCTTGACCAACCTGATTGCTGCCTTTGATGAGATAACTGGCTCTGTGGATGTGAGCAAAACAGTGGACTTGATGTACCTTGAATTTAGCAAGGCTTTTGATATAGTCTCCCGCAACATTCCTGCAAGCAAGCTAAGGAAGTGTGGGTTGGTTAAAGGGACTGTAACATGGATAGAAAACTATTTGGATGTTCAGACTCAAAGGGTAGTAATCAATGGCTCAATGTCTGCTTGGCAGCCAGTATCAAGTGGAGCGCACCGGGGGTTGGTCCTGAGGTTGGTTTTGTTCAATCTCTTCATCAATGACATGGAAGATACGATGTTATGCACCCTCAGCAAGTTTGCAGATGACACCAAGCTGAGGGGAATAATAGATAGAATGGAGGGTAGGGCTAGGATTCATAGAAACCTCAACAAATTGGAGTATTGGACCAAAATAATTCTCATTAGGTTCAATAAGGAAAATTACAAAATCCTGCACTTAGGACGAAATAATTACCAACTGGTAAGCAGCAGCTCTGGAGAAAAAGACCTGGGGGTTACGGTGGACAATAAGTTGAATGTGAGCAGGGACCTACTTAAATCACTGTTTCCATGAAAACGGCATTTCCTGCAATTTTGTGCGGAATCTCCTGAAATAAAAAAAAGCTTATTGGAATACAAATAAAGCACAGCAACCTCTGCAGCCAGAGAGCACATGGCTTGAGATTGCTACTGGAAGACTGAGTTAGTGACATAGACTCAATGAAGGTGCTGGTCAGGAAAGCACCATCTTTTAAGAAGTCAGATGTAATGCTTCAGCAATGCTGCAGTCTGAAGATAAGTAAAATGAAATCCAAAAAAACTAAATAAATTTTAGGTCAAGATCGTGCAAGTCCGTTCCGTATATGAATCTTACATGAAGATGGTTGTAAATTGTTCTGTTCATTGTGCAATGTGACTCAATGTATCAAGGAAAAACAGCATTGATTGGCATTTAGAGACCAAATTGCATATAAGGGAAAAGACTGTTGCAGAGTCTGAAGGTCAGAGCAAGAAACAAGCAACTATATCCTCAATTTTTAAAAGAACCACTGAAAGCGCTCTGACAAGGAGAGGCTTTGCTCACACTAGTGGAATTATTCATGGCCACCAAGATTCCTCTGGAGAAAATTGACAAACTTAAGGGATTAGAACAAACATGCCAAATGCTGGCAGTTTCCCATGTGTGAACAAGCATCTCCAAGACTATCTACCAGGAGTAATTGCTTTACATGTTCAGTCTGCAAAATCTGCAATGCCAGAATATGATTGAAGCAGACAAAGCCACATGTGCCCAAGATAACTATGTTTTACATTTTTTAGGGGTGCACCAATGAGAGATTTTTTTGGCCAATATCGATAGCCAATTATTCACCAGGCATGTTGGTTCCAGCCCCTGGCCCACTCTCTCCCTCACTGTGGGGACCTAGATCTGCCCCACCCCACCTATTCTCTCCCCCATACCTCTTCTCATCCATAGATTTATCTGCAGGGCACTTCTTTCCACTCTGCCCAGCTGCCATGTGCATTTTGCAGCTGCACGCATGCATGCGGCATCCAGAGGCCCCAGCCAGAAGGTATTTGATATTTATTGGTACATTATCACCTACACCAACCAAAAAAAGGTGATAGTTGATAATGTTAATTTTCCTTTTATCAGTGCCAATCTGATATGGCACTGATATGTCAGTGCACCTCTAGCACTTTTAATTTGTACCTAGGAGCTGGACAGAGCAGACTGTGACCTGGCTATTTTTCAGACAGAGCTGGTTCACCTTGCATCTGTCAATTTTT
Source organism: Caiman crocodilus (assembly GCA_030014935.1). Classification (NCBI taxonomy): domain Eukaryota; kingdom Metazoa; phylum Chordata; order Crocodylia; family Alligatoridae; genus Caiman; species Caiman crocodilus. The sequence continues at coordinate 41,174,627 of JAGPOW010003685.1, forward strand.
CTACCATGGTGTAGTGAAGGCTGTTGTAAATACAGCTTAGAATTTAAGATTTCAGCATTTCTGTCTGATAATGCAATGTATATGTGCAAATCTTTTTCTGTTGTGCTCCATGGAATGATGCCCAACACCATTCATGTCAATTGCAATGTACACATCCTTTCTTTAGTGAGACAAATCTGGCACACACATTTTCATGATGTGGATAGTCTGGTTTCTTCTTTCAAAAAAGCATTCAAACATTGTTCAGGCCATATGCTTTGATACAGTACACTGCCAATAAAAGTGGGGATCTACAGGAGACGGTCACTTCCACCAGAGCCAGTGCTTACAAGGTGGAATTTGTAGTTTTACACAGTTTGTTACCACACAAAGAATATGATAGTGCCACATATTGTGAGGAGCTTGAAATCACACCTAGCACACAGTGCATGCTTAAACTACTCAGTCTCTTAAGACAAAGCAACATTGAAGATCCAGTTAAGTTTGTGGCTGAATGTGATCTGGTTCATGGAGCTTCTAACCAGTTGGTTAGAAAATCAGCTGGCTTTGATCCACGAAGCACACAACAAGCTGATGGATTTGATAAATTGGGTCTTAGATATGGCATCACAACAACTTTCAAACTGTCAGTGTGAAAACCAGTGGAGACAAGTCCTATTCCAGGCAATAACTGTGAAATTGAATCAGTACCACAAATACAGTTGGTCACTACACCATAGTTAAACAACTGACTGTCTCCTCTTTTAAGTGCTGTTTGCATTTTACCCCAATCAGGTACCTTTTCTGAGTTTTGACCCTCAGTTACTGAAATCAATCCCTGGATGTCATAAAGCATGACAAGGAATGTAAAGCTTACATGAACCTTGTCAAAAAGTGCCAGGTGCCTTTATGACTGTTTTAGGAGTTTGTTTCTGATTGGTTTCCACATCTCTACAACTTGGCAAAACATTGCTGTATAATACCAACCAATTCAATGGACATAGAACATAAGATCTCAGTGTATGGACAGGTGTTCACACCACAGAGACAACGAATGTCAACTGCAACTGCCAGTGGATGCAGCATGCTAGTATTTAACAACAAACATGAATTGTTTCTATCAAGGTTAGCATTACTTAGCATTACTAAACTTTTTGTAGAATGCTAATAATAAATTATGATTATATTGGTTACAATTCATATTGTGTATGAATTTATATCCACAATGCATTTCAATTTACATTTATATTTAATACTTAGATTTATAATAATATAGTAATGTATTTGATATTTACACAGACTTTGCTATTTAATTATACTGCAGTTTTTGCCTCGACCAATTAGCAGCAAGAGGTGGGGCTGCTGGTAAAAGACCATGAAGTCAAGAACATATGTTGTGAGCGGTCTATGAAAATTCTTTTGTCTCTCTGTGATTTAGGTAGGTCCCTAAATATGAGCCAGCAGTTTGTCCTGTTGCGAAGAAGGCTAATGGCATATTGGGCTGCATTAGTAGGAGTATTGCCAGGAGATTGAGGAGACTGATTATTCTCTTCTGTTTAGCACTGGTGACGCCACATGTGGAGTACTGTGCCCAGTTTTGGGAACCCCACAATAGAAAGGATGTGGACAAATTGGAGAGAGTCCAGAAGAGGGCACTGAAAATGGTTAGGGGGGCTGGGGCCCATGATGTATGAGGAGAGGCTAAGGGAACTGGTCTTATTTAGTCTGGAGGAGAGAAGACTGAGAGGGGATTTAAAAGCAGCCTTCAACTACCTGCAGGGTAGTTTTTGCTCCAAAGAAGATGGAGCTGGACTGTTCTCAGTTGTGGCAGATGGCAGAAGGAGGAGCAATGATCTCAAGTTGCAGCAAGGGAAGTTTAGGTTAGATATTAGGAAAAACTTTTTCACAAGAAAGGTAATAAGGCACTGGAACAGGCTGCCCGAAGTGGTTGAAGAATCTCCATCTTTGGATGTTTTTAAGACCCAGCTAGCTAAAGCCATGGCTGGGATAATATAAATTGGGGATGGCCCTGGTTTGATCAGGACGTGGACTAGATGACCTCCTGAGGGCCCTTCCAATCCTAATTTTCTATGATTCTATGCAAAGAGTTCAAGAGTTGTTGATGGGGGGAGGGAAGAGAGCACACAAGAGGAAGCAATGACTTCCTGGCCTTTTGGTTAGGGCTCTTCTCCAGGAGAGCAGAGTCCTGTGTTCCTGTCCTGCTGAAGTTCATAAGCAGTAGTTAGAACAAGGGCTGGGACCCACATCCCATCCCACAGCTGAATGCCCTAACTACTAGGTAGGACAGTCATACTCAGTCTTCTCTTTGTGGCCTGTGCCTCTTGAATGCTTCTATGAGGAGTGAGACAAGAGGAACTGAAAGCATTTTCACTCCTGCCCTGCACCAGCTTTCAGTCTAGTTGTTAGGGTACTCTTTCAAGCGGACAGAGGTATGAGTTTAAATGCCTCTGAGGCAGAGGAGGGAAATATACCCAGGTCTTCCCCATTCTGCTTCAGTGTTGGGTACATGGGTGTAATTTTTCATTCCATCCAGGAAGAGCACACACCGACTACTGAAGCTTCCTTAGCCTGATGAAGAGTTTTTGAACCCGAAAGCTTGCTTAATAACTATTCTCCAACCATTTGGGTTGGTCTAATAAAAGATATTAAATTCACCCAAGAAACCTTGTCTGGGTGTAACAGGCACTTTCTCCATATATCTTTTTGATCAGGGCTGTCCAGCTTCAGAGTGCCTAGGGGCTGCATGTTGCATGGGCCATGTAGAGTCCCTGATTCAGAGGTGGAGGATGGAAGCAGAAGCTGGAGGAGGGAGCGGGAGCTTGGAGACCGGCAACAGAAGGAACAGCGGGGGAGTGACAGCTGGATGGGAGCTGCAAGTTGCAGGTTACGCAGCCTGCTGACTATGAGTTGGATAACCCTGTTCTAAAGAAAGAGCTCTCCTTATTTGTTTTTTAAAGAAGAGGCATAGACACTTACTTTCAGGAAAGGGTATACTCTGTGTGTCCCAGAGGGAGGTGCCTCTTTGAAGCACAGAATAAGGTTTAGGTGGTTCCTTTCTTTGTTTGCTGTTTTGGGGATCTCATTGTGAGGTGCCCCATGCTCCCCATGAGGGAACAGAAGCTTAATTCAGAGATCTGGATTATACTTTGGGGTTCAGGAACCTTAAAGTCCAGAGTATCAGTGTTTAGGGCCACACTGTGTTTTCTGTACATTTAAGCAGGGGAGTGACATTAAGAGCCATAAAAAAAGTAGATTGTGCTAGCTCTGGTGTGCTTCCTCTTGTCTCAGTACAAGAGGCACACTATAAAAATGTGGGCAATGGAGTGACTTTTACGTGTGTGTGGGTGAGACTGATAGTGGAATACTACATAGAATTCTAGTATCTGCTTACTGAAAAATTGGGGACACTGCAGAAAAGACCTATCAAATCATTTGAGGGTTGGAAGAATATATTCAATTTAGAGACTTTAAGAGTTCAGTCTGTGTAGTTTATCAAAAAGAAGACTGACTGGCTTGATTACAGTATATAAGTAACTTCATAGGACACTGAATGTCTTTCTGGAAGACATGTTTTAGTCTAGCACAAGTTATGTGGCTGGAAAAGCGTAATTGGGGAAAAATATAATGACCTGTCATATATAGGAACCCAGATGAGATGATCTGATGGTCCCAAGGGAGTTGTGATGGAAATTTAATCTTCTGTTTCTCAATAACCAAAATAAAATTTAGAACCCCGTATTTCTCCTCATTTCAAATTCCAGTACAAAAAACACTATATTCTGCAAACATTTAAATCACATTTTTTTCCGCATTTGAGCAGTAGCTAGTGGGTTAGGCTGAAGTTTATATCAAACACTGAATTAACTGAGTCCTTTTCTTAGTGGGGAATTTTTCAGTACCTGTGATAACAAAGCTGCCTTCAAAAAACCCTGTAAAATCTGAGATTGATCATTAGAAATTTGATAGGACGTTTTTGCTGTTTGGTTGAAATTAAGAATGATAATTTCTTTTTCCTCCCTGCTGGTCCAATGAAGCTAAAACTTTAAAGCCATTGTATAGTAATGAATATGAAGCAGTGTGTAAAATAAAGGAATTATGGTCAGATAGGTGTATCGTTTTGAAATGGAACATAAGGAACCAGTCTGTCAAGCTGGATGAGCTACTGGTAATCTTACCACTATTCAAGCACTATTGTAAATGCATTAGATTCTCTTTTTATAAGTCTTGTGCTCTGGTTCTGTGATATCTTTACAAACTGTCTGCTTGTAATGCATATGCTGCATGCATAGAAACAGATTTTTCATGCTTTCAGTTCCAGCCAGTTGAAGGGATAGTAGTAAAGCATTATGCCTGGGAATCCTTAACAAAATAATTGGAAGGACAAAAGAAAATAGTTCAGGTTTTGGCAAATAACTTAAAAGCAATGAACTCTTATTTCAGAATCCCTCCAGTGATAGGCTTTGTTGATTCCAGTATAGGTAAAGAATTAGTTACTTTACCAATATTGAATAGTTCTACATAGTCCCCAATGATCTCTCCAATTCAGTGAATATTACATGAGCATTTTTTAATCAATTTTTCTGAGACTTTGGATGTAGTCAATCTTACACTGTTCCTTGACAAATAGGGATCTTGAGTTTCACTGATAACCTGTGAAGTAGTTTGCAACTCATTTGAAGTACAATGCATGGCGTTTCATAAGCAGTACTGTATTTACTTGAATAGAAGATGCCCCTGATTATAAGACAACCCCCCATAATTGGATTCTATATATGTAAAATTTATAAATATGTTATCATTTCCCAGGTATCAGATATAATTATTGGAGGTTTGTCTTGAAGTTGTCTGCCTACCACTGCTACAGCGGGGAAGATAAGTCTGGGGGATCAGGTAGCTTTTTGCTCTGCTTGCCCCTAACTTTTTCCCCTGGCAGCAACTTCTCCCTCCCATAACTGTCAGACCCTGCTTTCCCTGAGCTTGTGGAAGTAAAGAGCAAATCTGAAAACAATAACCTTGAAATTAGAGATGGTGGTTATAGCAATTTACATATAGAACCCATATACTCAGTTCATCCAGAACTGATGCATATTGCCTTTTTTAAAAACTGCTTCAAGATTTAGCACAGGCGTTTCATAAATACTTTTGAGCAGCACTTTGGCACCTGCTGCTCAGTATGTGTGTATACCCTATATGCCCTCCACAAAGGATCCATGTGCTAATTAACCCCCACTCATGAGCGTAACTGGATGTTCTTGTATGTTCTGGGATGGTCCAAAAATTTATGTGACTATCAAGTGCAGGTCAACTTGGTCTGGCTTCACTTCGTGGAGGGCAGGGCTGCACTAACAATGCGCATCAGGCTGAGAGAGGCCACAATGGATGGATTCTGGGTGAACTGTAGGTGATATCATGGCTCAGCATGATTTGAAGAAGAGCTGTCAGTGAGGGACATTGTACTTAATGGGCACTACCGTATATCATATTCAGATGGATTGCACTAACCTATTATTGTGGTGGGCTCCCGTTAGTATGTTTGCCCAGCGTGGGCCATTTATAGCCATGCTCAGTGTTGGCTGCGTTTAATTAAATTCATAGTTGGTTTTCATTGTCGAGCACATGCTGTTTTTGGTAGCAGTTTAATGATAGTGTATTTAGTGAGATTTCCTTGTATGTAATTATAAGATGAGGGAGAAAACACCAGCTGGGGGGAAAAAAATCTTGTCAAGTAAATACAGCAGTTCACAAGAAACAAAAGTGATGTAGTTTCTTTCTGAATTACGTAGAAATGAAGATTTACTAAATACCTAGGGGTCAAAATCTGCCTTCAGTGACATTCATGTAATTCCACTATCACAGTGGAACTAATTAAACATCAATTCCTAAATTAATTTATCAACTATATTGGGATTTCATAGACATTAGGACTGGAAGGGACCTCAGAAGATTATTGAGTCCAGTCTTCTGCCCAAAGGGCAGGAAGTCAGCTGGGGTCATAGGATCCCAGCAAGATAAGCATCCAGTTTACTCTTGAAGGTGTTCAATGTAAGTGCTTGAACCATCTCCGATGGCAGGCTATTCCAGACCTTGGGGGCTCGAACAGTAAAGAAATTCTTTCTTATGTCCAGCCTGAATCGGTCTTGCTGTAGTTTGTAACCGTTCGACCTTGTCATCCCTTGGGGGGCTCTGGTGAACAGATGTTTCCTCAGATACTGGTGGCCATCCCTGATAAACTTATAGGTGGCCATCAGATCACCCCTGAGCCTGCGCTTTTCCAGGCTGAAGAGCCCCATGGCTCTCAGCCTGTCATCATAAGGTCTGTTTTCCTGACCTCTGATCATGCGCATGGCTCTTCTCTGGACTCTCTCAAGCTTCTCCACAACAAAAGGAGGCCAGATTTTTTTCAACTGATCTGATTCAGCATGGTCCCTGTAGCATGCAGGAGTCCCCAGGGTGGCCATGGCACCCCCTGGTGGCTCCACAACTGTACCCTGCTCCTCCCCTAGGGTGCCTTCACTTCTCTACTACCACACCTTGATGGAATACTAATACTACTAATAATAGGGAAGCTGTGCACAGGACTTCACTTGGCCCCAATCTAACTGGCCCCTCACTGAGCAGCCCTTATTCCAGGTCCCTTGTTGGGCCACTCAGGTCAACTGTGCCCTGAAGAGCACCCAAAGTCTTAGGGACTAATTATGTGGCTCCAGTCCTCCTCTATACTGTGCCTCAAGCCTCGTATTGGTGTTACACTATTGGAGCTTTGGCCTTGTTGGCCTCCATCCCTTTACTCTTGGCTAGGCCTTCTAGACTGGGCCTACTGTTTTGGACCTGGCTTTGAGGCACTAGCTCAGGTTCATTCTTTCTGGTTACTGGGCCCTTGGCCCCTTTATGCTGGGCCCCAGGCCCTTGTCTGGCTGTACACCTCTCGGGTGCTGGGCCCCTGGCCCCTGTCTGGCTCTGTGACCTTTCACGTTGCCCTTCTCTGGGCTCAACAGCTGCTTGTGACTTCAGCCTGCCCCTGGTAGGGCTCAAGGTGATCATGTGCTACACAGGCACCAATGGGACCTCCATATACTGCCCCTATAATTCCAACCCAAACTGCTGGTGTAACTGTAACATAACATAAGCTCCTAGGCTATAACATAAACAACAGAGGAAGCAGCCCTCTGCTCCTTTAAGAGGGCAAAACTTCCCTCACCCCTTGTGCTTGCATACCTTCCAGACTGGGCTCCTTGTGATCTCCCTGAGCCTCACTGTTTCTGTAGGCAGCAGTGCAATCCATCTAGCATTCCTGGGTTGCTGGAGGTCCTGGGCAAGAGCTCCTAACCCTGCAGCTGACTGAGATAGACTGGATTACCAGTTCAAACCTCAGGCTTATATCCTCCCAGGGCCCTGCCCACTTGCGGTCAGCAGGCTGCCTGAAGGTGCCTGCTAATTGCCTCATTTGTTCTGTTGTCCTAGCAACCGGCAACTGGTGCACTCTATCTAACCTGCTTTGCTCCCTGGCTGGGCAGCTTTCATCTTAAAGGAACAGAGAGCCCCAGGCTCTCTGTTATAGTCCCACTGATGTCAGTGAAACTATGTGAGTTTACATCAGCTATGACTACAATGATCACACATCCCTAGCTGGGCAGGACAGTTCTGAAACGTAAACATGAAGTCCTGGTCCTGGGCTCAATGACTCTGGCACAGCATTTGTCCTGGATTTCCCTCAACACAGTCAAACTGTAGCAACTATCATCCCAGTGTCTTGTGCAGGGATCCAAGTTTTCTGTTTGCCACTTGCCTGTTATGGGGCTTGCAGGGGCTGCTTGTGACTGTGGGGAGACATGTGGCCAGCACTACAGCAAGGCAGTGGTGGAGAGCAGCTCCCCCAGCTGCCTGCATGTAAGTCTATGCAGGAGAGGGGGAATAGGTGGTGCAGAGGAAGGGTAGAGATTGAGGCCCCCAAGGTGAGAGAGGGAGTGGGGCAGGGTTTGTGGCTGGGACTGGAGCTGGAGATGATGCCCAGCTGGGGCGGTGCATAGGGCCCAGAGTCAGAGTGGGAATGTGAAACTGCAGGGCCCAGCTGGGGAGTGGGACAGAGCCATGGGTAGCTCATTTGGGGCATTATGGAGGTGCTGGCTCCCTGCCATTGTGTGCACTCTTGGGGACCAGGGGATTCTGGGGGAGGCATATGCCCCCAGAGTTTTCCATAAGGCGGGGGAAGATGCAGACTGATTGCTGTGGGCTTGGGGTTCCCTGCTCTTCTGCCCTCCCCACAGGGTCCCCGGGTCCCAGTGGGTAGGACCCAGCACATGAGGGTGGAGTGGGGTGGGGAGGCTCGGTGTCTTGCTTTTGCATTTTGAAAGGGTGTGGTCCATGGGAACTACTTCTGTATACTTGCATCAGCACATCACATTTGATAATTTGTGATATTGCTTAGATATCTCTATTTTATTATCTTTGTTTACATAGCACAATATAGCACCTTACAACCTGCCTTTTTAAAGATACTGTGATATAGAAATCCAATGTCTTTTGAAATGTTACTTAGGGATAAATGTGTATTGAAATATTAATGAATGCTTTTCTATAAAAGTCTCTTTTTCTATGTATTACTACAAATATTTCTATTAGATTTCACTTATTTGATGTTTTTAATATTTTAGTATATCTAGTTAGAAAATTATAATACTTTTAAATATATAATAGTTTTCTTTGGTATTTAGACATGTTTTAATTTATCAAACTTAATTTGGCCAGACAATATGATCTAGCTCTTCTTTTTAAAGTGTAGTCTGAAAAATGTTCCCATATAATTTTATAATTATAAAAATTATCTTACATGTAGTGTATACACCTGTCATATATCACTATATCAGTCAACCTACTTATGTATTGATTTCACATGTTACTTGTGCCTTTAAGGCTGGTTGATTTCCAAAATAAAATCAAGTGGATTTGTGAATTGGCTACAGCCTCCCTTAATGAATACTGGAGACATCATTTATTTTAAGAGTTGCATACAAGGTATTTCACAATCTGCTTGCACAGATTAGTCATCTGAGTTTCATAGATCCATAGATGTTAGGGGCTGGAAGGGACCTCGCAAGATCATCAGGTCCAGACCCCCTACAGTAGGCAGGAAGACAGCTGGGGTCAGGTGAACCCACTGAAGTGACCATCCAGTCTCCTCCTGAAGATTTCCAGGGTAGGTGATTGCAGCACCTCTGGAGGGAGTTTATTCCAGTCTGGATACTCTGACGATGAAGAAGTTTTTCCTAGTGTTAAGCCTGAAATGGTCTTCCAGTTGTTTGTAGCCATTACTTCTGGGTTTCCCCAAGCGTGCTCTGGTGAACAGTTGTTCACCGAGCCCTTGATGTTTTCCCCTGATATAGGAGTAAGCTGCTACCAAGTCCCGTCTCAGCCTTCTCTTTTTTAGGCTGAAGAGACTTAAGTCCCTCAGCTTTTCCTCATATGGCTTCCCTTGCAAGTCTCTGATCATACAGATAGCTCTTCTCTGGACTCTCAAGCTTTTCCACATCCTTGTTGAAGTGTGGCGCCCAGATCTGCCACATACTTCAACTGACAGAGCCAAATTTGCTACACAGCATGGCTCTGAACCCTTCTTCTAGCCTGAGAGGCCAGATAAATTCGATTTCCCTGACGCAAACAAAATGATAGAAAAGACTTGATTTGGCCTCACTATTGTTGATTGACAAAAATGAAAAGATATAACAGAAATAATGTTAGGCAGATTAAGTAAGGGATCATTCTTGTTTAATGACTTAGTGTAGAGCAAAATCATGTGCTATTGTAAGGGAATGGTTTAAGAAAAGAGTTATTATCCTAAGGCCTGTGGACTAGATCCAACCCACATAAATATGTGATCCAACCCTCAAAGTTTTGATCAGGTCCACAGCAGCTCATGGGAAGAATGTTAGCATGTGGTGGCATTTTATGGTGGGCAGGATTGGTGTTACATAGGTTAGGGACAGACATTACACATAAACCAGTTCAAATCTGCATTTTTTCGGTCCAGAGGGCATGTCTGTGGGGTTACAAACCGATTTAGCCTAGCCAGGTTAGATTAACCTGCAAAGATTGAATCAATTCAGGCTCAGGCTTTTTGAATGTCTGTCCCTAGCCATAGTGGCTAGAATCAGTGACTAATAGCATAGCAAGAAGTGGACAGACAAGTAGGGTGCCAGAATAGAGGCCTTCCAGGGAGTCTGCCTTGCTCTACTGCAATCACTGTTTTTATCTCTGCCAAATCCACAATTGCCTGTTGTTGTCAGTGTTTGGAGGCAATTGACAGTGGCTGCAGTAGGGGGCTGCAAAATTACTCACCAGGTTTGGGGAATGCTGACTCAGTATGCAAGCCTTACTAGTTACACCTCCGTCGGCGACATTCATTGTGGCAGTAGTGGGATGCGGGGAAGAGAGGCAGGGGTCTGCCTTAGGGTTGAACCACATTGCCCTGACCTGCCATTTGTAAAAGGTTGCTAATCCCTGATCTAGTATATATTCATGTTAAGATAAAAAGTTAATGTTTTAATATATTGTGGCCCATGTGATGGCCAATACCAGCTTGCAAATCCTAGTGTTAACTGGACCAGGTTGTTTAAAACAAGTTAGCTGTATGAAATGAAGCAGAAGTCAGGGCAGAAAGGAATTATTGAGGCAACATCAGAAAATCTTCACTGACCATCCCCCTGGACTCTGCTGGAGGAGAGAGAGATTTCTGTTGTTTGCATTTCAACAAAAGGCAGAGATGATAAATTGATCATCTTTACAAAATCTTGAGTAGCTAGTTTGCTAATCCTATCTCCTGGCATCCTGTTTCTTTGCACCAAACAACAAAAAAAGTGCTGAGGCCTTGAATCTGCAATTTGTTGCACGCAAACAATCTGCTGGGGTCCATGAGAGCCTCAGGCGGGGGTTCTGCCTGGATGCAGCAGTACGCTTGTGCATTAGAAATGACATCATCAGGGCTTTAAAGATTCTAATTTACAGTATTTTTCCTAGCCTTCTCTGGTACCACCTGGGTGAGTACAGCACAGGATACATTTATTTGATTTTTTTTTCAAGCACATTTACTTGATACTGTGAATATTCTTTTATAGTAGCATAATGTTCCAGCATTTCCAACATGGCTGTTTGCAGCTGAAGGAGAATGACAGGGAAGAGAAAAACAACTGAAGGCAAAATTACACAGATTTATTTAAAAAACTTGAAGAATCAAGTTTGACATGCCCGATGTAGGGCTTCTATCAGAAAAAAAGGTTGGACTGAGAACTATTACCACCCCCTTCTGTTTCCTTGTCAACCTTTGCTGTTAAGTTTAAGGGTACATGAAATAACTGAGTTAGTGTTCAAAGTGTCACCGTCATTTAGATAGGGATATAGTATAAATGGATTTTAATTTTGTTTTCAAGCTGCACCTCTTAATCTTCTTAAAAGCATTTTGACAAGAGAATTAATACTTACTAATAACTGGCAGCTAGTGTACAGTTTAAAAAAAGAAAAAGGGAGGATAAAAATCTTTGCTTGAAAGATTTCAAAAGGGAACAGTTGTAATTTGATTGTAGTTTGAAGTAGGTAAAGGATATCCCTAAGGTGCTAGGTAAGAGGATATGATGAAGAAACAACTGTATACACCAGAGAATTATTACTTTCATCTGTTGCTAATAAGCATAAATTAAAGTGCAAATGAGGATAGAGATTTAATGTCTCCAGGGCGCAATTTACTAAGTAGTTGAGGACGAGAGGCTCAGTGTGAGAGGGATATTGGGTTCCTCACAGGGTCAGAGATTGTGATCCCAAAGTTTATGGATGACCAAAGAGAAATCACTAGAAATATCCGTGTACATCATTTTGAGGTGTTTTTTCAAAGGAAGTATCTACTGGATAAATTACCATCTTGGTCAGTTAAATTAACTGACATGTGGCAGCACTAGGTTGAGTGGGTACTCCTACAGTGCACAGATAATTGTATAACTCCTCCTAGGCTCTTTGTATATGAATAATTACAGAACCTGGATTTCTAGGGTGAAGTAGTAGGACATTAACACTGATCAGCACAGGAAGCTAGAGGTCTATCAGTTGCGGTGTCTCAAATCTACTGCTGGTCAAATCCATGCTTCAAAAGAAGGTACAGAAGCTCTATTTTAGACCATTATGGAATATTCTTCCTAATGCTGTCAGTTAGAGACTTGCTTATATGTTGGTTCACACACTTTTTTAACTACATTGTTTAAAGTCTCTCCTGCTTGGAACACCTCTACTCATTTTTTATCAGTTTTCACATACCTTTTTATGTCTTTTTAGAGAAACTTAGATCTCTTTTCTTTTAAATCTGCGGTCCATACGTATCCAGCTTGCAACATTTCATTTTGTGAGTGCAAAGAAATGGAGAGAAACAGTGGGGAAAAAGAATAGATTGGTTGGAATTCTTTGTATTAATGCCTGTGTGCAGAAAACAGAGCAGAGGATGCAGCCAAGTAAAATGCAGAAAAGGGTGGTGGCTGCGCTAGTTTGGAGTATGCTCATTAGTTTTTCTTAGTTAAATAGAAATCCTCCACTTCGGACAAATTCTGGTAGCCTCCTATATCTTCAGCTGTAAAGCCTGGCTTTGAAACCTAAAAAATCTATGTTTACTCTTTTTTCTCCACACATTTTTAAAAAACTGTAAGCTCTTTGAGGCAGAGATGATGTCTTCATATATGCTTATGCAGTGCTAGATACAGTAGGACTTTAATGCCTATTGGGATCTTCAGTCAGTATCCTAAAAATAGATAACAATGATGACAACAACAACATTTCAGATAGCGGTTAGGTATTGTAATTATTTGGAATGGGTTTAGAGCTATTGTACATACTTATAGCCTATGTTTAGTTGGCTTACAAATACTAACATTTTTTAAACTGTGTCCTTTTATCTTTCCAGGCCACTGGAACGTTCCAGTGAAGATGTAGATATAATATTCACACGACTGAAAGAAGTTAAAGCTTTTGAAAAATTTCATCCAAACCTTCTTCAGCAGATATGTCTCTGTGGTTATTATGAAAATCTGGAAAAGGGAATCACATGTAAGATAAGTTTCATGATGAGATACATATAAAGTAGTTCAGGGACTAACCTAGGATTCTCTCCTAGGGACAGATAAGGAAATTGAATTTATGGGGTATCATGCTTACATTCAAGAGTTACTTTAAGGGTGACTGAAGTGCTGTGGGAGATGCAATTCAGCTCATGGTGTTCTATCATAAGTCAGTGGAAGCCATGTTCCTACTGGATGCAGTGCTGTGATCCTCTTGGACTCTGCAGCTGGTTTGCTAGGTGATGTTGACCAAGTAATTTTACCTTCCAGTGTTTCAATTTCCTCATCTGTAAAATGATGATAATGATATCTATCTATTTTTAAAGTGGCTTAAGAAGTAAGGATAAAAAGGTGTTATGTAAGAGCTCAGTATTAATACTAGCACATGATTTGCAGTCACCTTTGATACAGAAGCCCTCATTTTTGTGGTAAGTTTCCTTTGCAGCCCTTGCATGTGCAGGCTTTGGGGCTTGGAGGAGTGATAAGTCTGATGCTGTATAATCATCAGGGATCTGGGTTTTCCATTTGCTGCAGAAAAATGCAGATTTTTTCTTTGAAGGAGAAAACTGTGGGAAATGGTGGGTTTTACTTTGTAAGGGGCTGCTTGGAGCTGGGGGGAGCAGGGAGAGGTCAACTGGAGGCAGGGAGTTACATACATGTGGCTGGCATACAGCCAGGCAAGATGGTGGGAGCAGCCCCATCAGCTGGATACAGGTTTTCTATGGGATGGTGGGACTTGGAGGGCCAGGGGTTAGAGACTGTCCAGATCCGGGTGGGAGGATGTCTACTAACACTGGGGGAAGGAGTCCAGGTGCCCAGCTGAGCTGAGTTTCCCTCCCCAGTGCTATGATCAGGTTGGGGAAGGCAGTCCTAGTCTCCATCCCACCCACAGTGACTGGAGCAACTCCCGCTTGTGTAGATAGTGACGGAGCAAATCTGTCCCCAGCATGGACTGGAAGGAAGAGGAGGGGATGCCTGTTGCACCCTTTGCCCCAGGCTGAGGCTTCCACACAATGCCAGGCAGCCTGGCCACAGCCCCTTCCCCTCTGGGCAGCATCTTTTGGTTGCATGCAGCCACCCCTGTCCCTAAGGGCATTGGCACTTGTCTCTGGCGACCCATCCACGCAGCTTCCCACTGCCCCCAAAGGACCCCCCGCATCCTTTCCCCACTGGAGACCTGTGAGTTGGCATGGGGCCAGGTGGGGTGGGGGGCAACTGAGGGTGCCCTTTAGAAGGTGGGGGCAAAGGGCTGTGGGTCAGGAGTGAGGAGCACCAGCAGGGACAGTAGACTGTGGGTCAGGAATGAGCGTCACTAGCAGTAAGGCTGGGAGGTGTGGGGGGCTGTGGGTCAGGAGTGAGGGGCACTGGGAGAGCTGTGGCTTGGGAATGAGTTGTTAAAGCATGGTCGGGGCAGGGCACTAGCATATCAGAGCTGCTCAGCACCACAAAGAAGCAGGGGAGGACAGCTGCAGCTTGACCCACATCCTGGTGAATGAAATGAGCAGGGAGAACTCTGATTTGTCATGATAAAAAAAACAAAATCAAATGCCAATATATATAGGTATTTAGAATTTATTCTAATATAATAAAGGGCTTAGTCCATCTGTCTGTCTGTAATGCTCTTGGAGCACTCTGATTGGTTACTGAAACAACCAATCAGAGTGCTCCAGGAGCATTATGGACAGAAGGCAGCATTGGTATACTCCCACGATGGCAGGGACAGAGTTGGGGAGGCAAGGCCAGTGGCATTGGTCTTGCATCTGTCGTTCTCCCCCTGCCCCCCCACCTTGTGGTGCTGGCAGAGGAGAACACAAAGGATGGCAGGGAAAGCTTCTCCCCACCCCTGCTCCTGGGAACTAGTGGTGGCATGGTGGGGGTTAGGGTTAGAAAGCTTCCCCACCCTCCGTCCCTGCCCCCCGTCATTCTTGACAAGCAATTTGCCAGTTTTATTATAATGATTGCAGCACTGGTAGGCTTCCAAACTGCTTTAAAATTGTCAGTATTTCAATACAACATAGAAAGCATAGTGTTCAATTGATACCTCTCTCCTCTCTCTCTCTCTCTCTCTCTCTCTCTCTCTCTCTCTCTCAGTGTGTGTGTGTGTGTGTGTGTGTGTGTGTGTGTGTGTAGAGTGGCATTGCATTTTAATCATGGAATAGCACAGATATTGGAGATTTTTATTAGAGAATTTGTGATTTTTAAATGGAGAAAACCAGGATCCCTGGTAATCACAAAGTGCCAATGTTTTAATAGCCAAATGCTGCAGTTCTTGCACAGCTAAAACTGTGACTGACAGTAGTGGTCATTTTATCTGAACTAGGACTGAAAGATTTGGCCCAGAGGAAGTAAAAAAAAAGATGATATGCAAATGCAAAGACAGCAAAAACGTACACTGACAATATAACATTGTCTACATAAGGCAGATATATAATGCATATACAACATGAACGTAATTTTGATTTGATGTTAATAAAAATGGGGGAAGGTGTGTGTGTGTGGCACAGAATTTTTCCACAGACATATTGGCCAGTTTTTTTAAAGTTTGTGTGTCTTTCCTTCTTTTTCTATTTGTAAAGAGGATTTAATTTTTTTTTGTATATGCATATCAAATATACTTAGCTATTCATTTTCTTATGTATATGTTGTAAATTATTGTACAATAATTGAGCCCCCCAACCCCTGCCTACTCTCTCAGCCTTGTCAATGGTTGTCCTGCCCTGGGATTAAAGCGCTGAGACACTGGGGCTGGGTGGAGGTTGGGCGCTCATGGAAGAGTGCCCCCACACAGCACAGGGCAGTGGGGTACAGTGGGGATCACCTCCCCCAACCTGGGGGCAGTTCAGAATCGATTTGGAGGTGTCGAATTGATTCGTACCTTTATTGGTCTCCCAATTCAATTCAGAGGTTCAGGTACCAAATCTTCTCCAAATTGAATTAGTACCTGAAGCTTCACACAGCCCTAATAGAAATGCAAATTCAAAAAGTCTCTGCCATTATGTGACAGGATATTTAATAAGATGGGCTTATTGTTTGACCCAGTAAATGGCAGGTCTTATGTTCTTTAGTTCCACTTAATTGGAAGAGCAATAAAAATGAAAACAAAGCAGAAAGATGGCTAAAACAATGTTTTTACTACTTTTGTACCAATGTACTGTGCATAGATGTTCTGAAATCATATGCTGTAGTGTCACTGAGTATTTTGTCTATCTATAATGTGATATGGTATGGCAAATCTTGTGGTGCAGAGATAATGGGTGCAGGGGAGGAGAGGAACTTGTTGCTCTTGTTAGCTATTCTTACAGAACATTTTTTTATTTATATTTTGCTTTTCTAGTATTTCGTCAGGGTGATATTGGAACAAATTGGTATGCTGTTTTGACAGGATCACTGGATGTTAAAGTTTCGGATACAAGCAACCACCAGGTAAAAACACAATGTTCTTTAAAACAAGCCAGTTGTAAGGTGACAAGAAATGTTATGAATTCTTTAAAGACTTGGGTAATGGTGGCTTAGTTTTCATTGGTACTTTTTTTCTCCATTGCAAGCATGTTGATGATGTTAATGTTTCTCTCTTTTGTTCACTTTGTCCTTTAGCCTTGTTGGAGGGAACCACGTTACTGATTTCAGGAAACTTACAATTACTACTATGAAAAGTGTTCTGATCCTGAATATCAATAATGAGTGACTATGTTCTTTCATATGGTGATTTTTCATGGTATACAGGAACTTCATGATCTGAATCCCCTAGAAAGCTTTATTTCCCAGCTACAAAGGTTTTAACTGTAGCCACAGCCAGTAATCCTAATAGTATAACTGCAGCCCTCACTTCAGAATAAGGAATTTCTTGTAGTCGCATCAAAATTTTGGCATTGCTGGTGAGCTAGGCCTGAAACTGAGGAATAAAATATTTATAAGACAAGGAAATAGGACAGAAAGGAAAAAAGACTGCTGCACTTAGTAAAATGTTAATAATTTGACATTCCTGAAAATGATTTTCAATACAATGAGTTTTCTGCAGCTTATGTCAAATGTTGTTATAAAGGAGATGGTAGTCAGTTGGTCTGCATCTTCACTTGGAATAGAACAAGAAGAAATCAGCTTAAGTTACAAAAAGGAAGACTGAAGTTGGATATTGGGGAAAACTTTCTAATTATAGTGAAGCATTGGATCAGTCATTCTAAGAAAGCCATAAAACTTCTGTTAGGAATAGTCTAAGCATACACAATCCTGCCTCAGTGCAGAGGGAGCATGACTTTTCCATTTCAGTTTTGGCCCTAATTTGTTATGGCCTCATACAGATACTCAGTTTCTCTTGGGGGAGTTTTGAGTGTACAGATATTCAGGCTTTTTCTTCCAGAATAAAAATGGCCCATCCAGTGGAAAAATAACCTGGGAACAACCATAGTTAAATCACTCCTGGGGAGCTTATCCTAGGACAGCAAATGTCTGTATATGCCATATGATTCTAGGATCATAGCAGTTATGATTTGGTACTGATGTTCTAATTTCTGATTATTATCTTTAAAGGTGAACTGGAAAGCTGGTTAAAAACAAACCAATTTTTATAATGGCAGATCATTAATAGCATAGGCACATCCATATCAGCTATCTTGTTTTAAAATGTGATAATCAGTTAAATTTTGCTTGGGACTTGTCTACATGGCACAGATAGTGTGCAGTGATCTTGGGTTTTAATTTGCAGTACCCTACCTACTTTCCATGAACTGTTCCTGGGCACTTTAAGTGTGCACTAAAAGGGCCTTTGTGTAAGATAATTTATTCCACTTTTAAGTGGGTAAGTTACCTTGCACTTAGTGTGCTCCACAAGTATTAGTGTCAGAAATTAATGCTGACTAGCCAGTGGGCTGTAAATTCACACCCTAACTTACAGCTTGCTGTCTTTCCATAGAGACAAGTCCTTAGCTGCTACCAACTGACCAAGTTCTATTATTTCTGTAATAATGATTGACAAAATGAGCATGCAGCCCTCTCAGACTGTTGAAATGCATTGTTCCTTGCTATATTTATAACATTGAATATTCTCCATGCTGACTTAGTTTTAGTGAAATCAGTTACAAAAGAGAGACAAATTTAAGATTTGATAGGTAAAACTTCATCTTTTCCCTTGTCTTGTGTAAATTGCTGTTTTACTACTTGCAAAACTATAATCTATCACAAGAGGGCAGTACAAGAATACATAAGAAACAAGATGGCTAGTTTGAAAAGCTCATCCAGGTATTTAATATGTCAATTTCTGGAGTTTTGATTGGAACAGATTCCTCTACTACTGGTAGTTCTGTTCCTGTTGGAGACAGACTTACATTAAACCTCAGCAGTAATTTTACTTGCCATTAAAACGAGGTAAAAAAATTACAATTCAGAGAAATTACAGTATTATGTCTCCAGTATATTTTGAGGGTATATGGTCTGCTTTATACCAGTTGCTTAAGAACTATCTGTTTAAAGAAGGATAAACTGAAGATGACATTGTTTGTGTTTAAATAGTAAATATGGCACCTAGAAGGCACTCAGGTGATCCTTTCTGTTCTCATTACTTACTTTTCTTTTTGGGCTAAATAGTTGGAAATACCTGATAGGCATTATATGTGGGGTTTGAACATGGAGCTCAGTGAATGGTAAACAGAGACTTTCTTTGTTTCTGTCTGGTAGAATGAAAACAATTAGATGACATTATGAAGCACACAGAAGGGAAGTGTTTCAAAGAAGAGAAAAATCCCAGGGTTGATTTTTTTTCTTCTGGTGTCTAGGTAGCATTGCCATGATACATGTTTAAGAAAGAGCTACTATTTTGGAATGAAGAATGTGTTTACACTGCAAGCTGCCATATAGCACTGAGATACCTAATCTAGGTTTAATCAGGCTAGCTTGGGTGACAGCAGTGGTCTATCTGTGACAGCTCCCAAGCTCAGTGTAAGCTAATTTACTATTTTGAGAAGCAGGGTAAATCAGTCCATGCTGAGCTCTTTGTTGCTGTGCTTCGACTGCTCCTGGTACCTCCGCTAGCACAGGTACACCACAGTCTGTGGTGTCAGAAGAACCTTGGAGAAAATATGGATGTAATTTCTGTTAAACATAGATTATTCTGTCATTTGTAGATGCTTACAGTTATGTGCATTGTCTTTGGAACTTAACATTCAAGTTCATTTCATATGCTTAAGCAGTGTGAAATACCAAAAACTGTCTCTGTAAGCCATTTGAGGTTGGAACAAACGATTATGCACTTTGATGCATATTTTGCATATGCTCCTGTGGCATATATGGAAGTAACCTAATTGGTGGGATTTGTATACAATTTAATTAGAAGCTAGAAAAGAAATAGTACTTCTAAGAAAGGTATAACTATATCTTAAACCAAATTACCTCATCTAATATAAAGAGACTGATCTTGACTGTTATTCATAATGGCCATATAATAACAAATTGTAATTCTAATATGGAAAATTACTGTTGCTCTAGGTTGCCTGAAGAGACCTTTTTTCTGTAGAAGTTTACGTTTATTCTTGTGTGGATGGTATTATAGAAAAACTGCTTCATAATGAAAATGTTTTTCTTTAACTTTTGTCCTTTGGTTTCTCTGATATTAAAGGCTTGGTTGCAGATAAACTGAACTACCTGAAATAGTCCGTAAACCATTGTGTTTACAATATGCAACCTTTTCAGACACACACTTATTTATTTTTCAGAATGGACATAAGAGTGATACACAAGCTGACCATATGGAAATCCTGGAAATCTGGGGCATCATCTGGGAAAACTGGGATGGTGCTCCTGCCCCTGCCCCCATCCCCTGCTTTTCCACTGTGCTCTTGCAAGTCAGTGGGGGTGGGGCTAAATGCCTGCAAGGAGCTATGCATCGCTCCAACTCCTATCTGGACTGCACCCCATGCCCCTGCATTCCAAGGTGGCCATAATAATTTTTAGCAGCCGGCCAGGAGTAGCCTCTGAAATCCAGGGCTGTCCTGGCTAAACCAGACATATAGTCATCCTAGCAATGTAGAGTAACCAGAAGGGGTAGATGTGGAATTAAGATATAGGGGGTGGGAAAATGACTTTTTTTTTAACCCAAAGCATCCCAAATCATTTTTAGGTGCAAAAACATTGAATACATCTAACGTATGCCCAGACTCTTAAAACTATTTCTGTTTTATTTTTTAGTCTCATCGCCTCTATCTTTTCATCATTATCCTGAGTCATCTGGGATTTTAAAAGAATCCATGGGATTGCTCACAGAGCAAAGGTGTACTCACAGGAAAAAAGGCAGCAATGTTTGGACCCCATAGAGGAATTAATAATACACTTTTATCTTGTGTCATATTCCAACTAGGATGGGTACATGTTGGCTGCATAAGTGCCTAGGAGACCTCCCTCGACTCACCTGCCATGCCTTTTATCTTTAAAAAAACAACTTTTGAGTTTTGGCCACAGTCCATGCCCCCAGTTAATTCCCTAGAAACATTACACTCACAAGAGCAGGAAAAAAAAAGAAAAAAAAAGCCCAATAAAAGACTGCTCCTGACAGTCCTTACTCCATACCAGAGCCTTATGGTTCTGGCCACTTCTTCCAGCGTATGAATGCTGTGTGACATGGGTCTTCCTTACCTTTGAAGATCTGCATTGATGTGAGGCCGGATACCCCTCTGATTCACCAGGGGCCTTTGTCCATGCCACAAAATTGGCCTTTAAAATGGCTTAAATACCCTTTTACATCACTTTAATGGTGCGACTGTTTACCCTGTTGGCAACCCAGTAGCAACCTGTGCTGGCAGGCTGCACTGGAGGAAAAAAAAAGTGGCGAACCTGCTCTTTATTTTTCTTTCTCCTTGGAGCCTGCCTGCCTGCCTGAGCTGCACAGGGGCTTGGTGCTTCCCTCCATGGCTGTGTGGGGGGCCGGTGTTTCCCTCTGCAGCTGCGGTGACCTCTGGGACTGCCCGGCCGGGTACTTGTGGGTGGGTGCTGCCTGGGGGCACTGCCGCCACCTCAGAGGGAAGCACTGGGCCCTGCCCTCCACAGCCCAGGGACCACTCGGCCCACTGGCAGCTCCCCCCCACACACTGGAGAGGCAGGTAAGGATCAAGCTTGACCCTTGTGTACATGCCACAGGGGTTTATGTTGCCCTAAATTGAAGTGGTGATTTAAAAAACCCATGGCTTCAATTTAGGGAAAATTAAACCAAAGTAAATCCCTGTGGCGTGTACAAGCAGCCCAGGATGCAGAAACAAACCTCTTGTGTGCTGATCTCTGGGCTACACTGCCTCTCTCTCTACAGCCAGCTTGACTTCTGCTTTTATGATGCTGCCACATTGCGGCAGTGTGATGCCAGCTTTTGTGTGCCCCGAGCTCTGGAGGGAGCACAAGCTGATAAATTGCTGCAGCAGCACAGTGGGCTGCTCCGACTCCCAAGGCTCTCCACCGGCAGGTGAGTTAGGTGACCAGCCTTACTCCAGCTGCCTGCCCTGATTCTGAAGGTTCTCCCCAGCTGGGATTGTCTTGGTTCCATTGCTAGATCCTGTATATATGAAATTGCCTCTCCTTGGTTACAAAAACTGTACAGCCATATTTTGAAAATGGAAAATTTCACAAATGGGGGAGGAGCCTACATTGAGCAAATCTGTTGTGGGATGGTTAAAGTTTGATCCTGAAGAGTTCTATAGAAAGTTATTACAGCTCTCCAATAAACTTTTTCTTTAAACAGTAACACTTGCATCTCATACATATTGAACCTGTAGTGACTTTAAATATGCAAGCAATTTATATCTGAACTCTATACCATTTCACAATGATTGCAGAGAATGTACAGCAATAGAAACAAATCTTTTCAAGTCCCTAATGCATTGCTTTAAATAACTGTGAACCTTAGTTGGTTCCCAGCAGCCAGGACCCCTGCTGCTTCAGGGATTCAGAGGGGAACAGCAACCTGAACAGATAGCCAGTAGTCCTCCTAAAGGTAGTCTGCATTGAATGGCAAGAGATCCTTGAATGTAAGGTTAACAGTCGTAATAGAAAAAACACATCTGATTCCCCAGAAGATGGGAGAGATATAAAGACAGGGAGTAGAAAGACAATAGGACTATAAAGTCTTGAAGGAATAAGTGGGTTTGCCCCCTAACTGGCTGACAGAAACTGCACCTGGGGGAAAAGAAAGGACGGCTGAAAAAAAATGTGAAAAACCTTTCCCTGGATAGAAGCATGGACTTTTCTTTAATGAACAAATGATCGCTCAGGCTCCTCGACCTCAAAACCCACAGTGTTAATTTATTTCTGCAGTTGAAAAGTCTCTTAGAAAGTGATTCCTTAACAAACACATTTCCCTTTTTAACCTTCATCTGTTCTCTTTTTAAAAATACTTTTTTTGTGTGTGTTAAAAATCAAAAGTGAGTGGGGAGTGGGGAAAGAAAAATCTGCTCAATATTTGTCTCATTGGAAGATTTCAATTTCTTCCATACTGTGAATTTATTTTTTCAGTCAGCACAGAACAGAGATCATGTATCTAATAAATCAGGATGAGAATAATGTATCATAAGCCTTGAGAACAAAATGTGGCTGGGCAATGAAGGCATTTTCTTTGTAGCCCATTTAAGTGCTTTCCATGGTAACAGTAGAATATTTACTGGTTTTAAGTACAGATTTGTCTAGACAACCTTGTCTCTGGGTATGTTGTTGCTGTGCATACACTCATATGCTTCTTTTGTTTCACACTGTGCCTACCCACATTTGTCTCCCTGTAGAAATTTATTACTACCAGTTCTTACATTCTTCCTAGATCCTTAATTCTTTTCCAAGACATTATTGATTTTATTTTCCTGAACACATAATTTTATATGGTAATATCTGTGCTAAAGCAATTTGCCATGGTTCAGAGAACTATACTATTATGGGCATTTGTCTTTGTAATACGATTACAAAGCCACTAACTTGATCTTAATAACATTTGCCTATTATCACGTATTAGATGCATGAAAGGAAAACAATGCCATTTTAAGTACAGAAAATGATGTTGAAATATGCTGGTGCATCTCTGCTGGTTTATCCTCTATGAGCAAATAGTAGAGGGGATGACAGAAATTGTTGCTTTTATGTTTGTGGCCATATTATGAATCTCAAATTTTAGAATGAAACAAAACCATATCGCTAATGTTGTAGCAAGTTAAATGAGGTTATGTTTTCTGTGTCCTAATGAATTTTTCAGAGAAAATTACAATAAATATATGTTTATCATCAGATTATTGCATTGCTGTCAAATTCCCTATATATATATCACATAAAAATTCATTAGTGCTCTGTTTTTAATGATTATTTTAAAAATGACTCCAGAACAAAGTCAGTAATTAAAGCTCCAATCAGGAAGATATTTAAGCATATGTTCAAATATAAGTGTGTGAGTAGTCATTGACTTAATTAGCTGTATGCTCAAAGTTAGGCTGGTGTTTAGCTACCTAGCTGAATCAAAGTTTTAATATTTAGTAGTCTTCTTTTGTTTTCCTGCAATAGGATATAATTTATTTCAGAACTGTCTTAGAGGACATGATGGGTAAGGGTTAGATTGTCATTGCCTTTCACCTTAAGGCCCTGATACTACAGTGGGATCCATTTGAGTGGATCCCGCTAGTTATGTGGAACCTACTGAAGTGGACCTTGCTGCAGGTGGGGATCACAATTATTATTCTCAATCTATTCCAAGTTGTTCTTAATTTAAGGGAGTTACCTCTACAATGCCCGATCTGTGTGAAATGATTTTATGCTTTTAGTCCAGTTCTTCATGGACATGCATTCATTAGCAACTGACAGCTTTCCTAGCAGTCTCAATAGAAATACCAAGAATTGATTTTGTTTAGAGAATGCAATGCATTCAGACCTGGGGTAGATGATGTAGATTGATACCAAAAGGATACAAAATCTTTGTTATTGGAAAAGTGACTTTATTTAGAAAAAATCACAAGCAAATTTTCTTTCTGCTAAGAGCAACCTATAATAGGGCAGAATTTATGTTCTAAGATTGTTTTTCCTCCTCCAGTTATTATCTGATCATCCCTGTCATTTGTAAAGAATCTCATTGTACAACACCTTTAAAAGATACATGGCCAGAGGTCAGGACTTTCCTCTAAAGGTGTCAGGGACTCCTGTTCTCTCTACTATATAGTAAGCCTGACAAACAAGGAAAACAGAAATTCTAACTCATTCCCATATTTATGATTTCTATGCCACTAGACTAGCAGTAATTGAAAAATCAAAACCAAAAAAAGAATGAAATCTTCATCTTAAAAAAAGTCTTAAGTGTCTTTAAGGCTGTGGCATATTTAATGGTTATGTGCCACAAAATTACAGGCCACTACAAAACCCAAATAATTAATATATTCTTTTTATTCTTTTATTCAAAGGACGCTGTGACGATATGTACATTGGGGATAGGAACTGCTTTTGGGGAGTCCATTCTTGATAACACACCTCGCCATGCTACTATTGTTACCAGGGAGTATAGTGAGCTCCTTCGAATTGAGCAGAAGGACTTCAAAACACTTTGGGAGGTAAAGTCAAAACATTTATTAAACAATTAACTTAATTAGATAAATGTATAAGTGAACTTGTAGTACAATGACACTATAATTGAGTGTGAACAAATTCAGTGTCAGCAGAGTTACAAAATGTCATTGTTTTTAATTATTCTGGAGAGTTAGTGCATTCTAGGGGTTTTTTTACTACTCCATTGTCCACAAGATTGTACAACATCATTGTTTTTCTTAAAAGGTCTTTTTTTTATCTTGAGAACTTTGCATGATAGCTTACTTCATAAAAGTATAATTCTGCAACAAATAACTTTCTGACATTTGTTTTGAAATTAACTTTATTTAGTTGCTTACTTGCTCACTTATTTACTAAAATAAAAACAATTCAGATTGATTTTATTTATTTGTGTCCAGTAGATGTTGTTTTGTTAACCTTTTACTAACTTTTAATACCAGCTACTCAAGAAGAGCCTCATCCCACTGACCTTTTATATTTTCCATTACAGGCAACCCCTGCTTAATGCTGTTTCGCTTAGCACTATTTCTCTATAACACTCATTTTAAATTGATACCTGATTCCACTTAGTGCACAGCAAGTTTCATTATAATGCTCACGGTTGCCAACTTGAGTCATGAAAAACACTTGCAGTTGCCATCTTGGATCATCAAAAACTTTTGGTTTTGCTTAATGCTCATTTCACTTAACATTTGGTTTTTCAGGAACCAATTAAGAGTGCTAAGCAGGGTTGCCTGTATTTCATTCAGCAGGAAATTGAATTAAAATAATGTAAAAGTAACTTCATAATTTAGCGTATTTATTACATGTGCCAAGTTCCCCAAAGCTTTCCTTCTGGTTGAATGTACTGTTAAGTCTGTTAAGACAGTATTCTGCTGTGTCATTCATTTATTACTATTCATAGCTGTCAGGATTTTACGGGAGGCAAGAAAGATTTGCACCTTACCAACCAGCTAAATCAGAGATGTATAGCATAATTTTTGTGAGCCCAAGCTTACTTCATCAGATGCTATTAATCTTATCAGAGTTTTATCTATCATATCTGAATTTTTGTAAGATTTGAAAGTTGACTTGAAAAATATGGGCATTTGGAAGATCCTATTTAGATTTTGTCCACACTATAGCCTGTGGACAAGTGACCTATAAAGGTGATTCATATGAAGATCATATGTTAACTGGGATCTATGTAGAATATCAGAATAAACCCTAAAGATCTACTAGTAATATTTTAGGCAATGGTTGCTGTTTGTAGTCTCCTTGACAGGGGAAGTGGGGAATGAGGAGTTGGGTTTTGGGGAGGGTTTTTTTTTCCCCCCAAGATCCTTGTTAACCAAGCACTGTTGCCCTGCAGAGAGATGTCTGACATGATGTCTGATGACACTTGTTATAAACAGGTTTTCAGAAAAAATCACCAATGAAACTGCAAACTATTAATCTTACATAGATATTGTGCCCTAAGCTCTAACAATGTTGCTACTGTAGCAGCAGGGCCAAGGAGTATCCAGGAAACCTATTGAAACTGGTTGAATATGCTGATAGTGGTAGATTTTTTTCATTAGCTGTCCTGTCATAAGTCAGAGCAGGTTTTAGCCCAATGTGTATGGCTCAAATAGAGTCAAGATAAAACTGTAAGCTTTGACTATGCTGTAAGCTTCTTTCCTCTAAAGTTAAAATGTCATGCCTGAATATGATGGTGTCCCAGTCATGTCATAACTACTGATTCATCTAGTAAAAGCAAAAGCAAAATCTTTTGTAAAATGTAAATGGAACCTTAGATGCTAATGAAGAAAGGGAACAGATCTAACCTCAGGGTTTGTCTGTTAAAAATCCTTTTATTTCACCTTTGATTAGGGGCAGAGGGGGTAGTCTGTGGTAATTTCCCTGCTGTACTCACACAGACATTTATCTCTTTTTTCAGAACAATGAAAAAGAAATCTTTAACATGTGTTTCCCTTTTGCTTTCTGAATGTTCCATAATTTTTTATATATACTTTTGTACTAGAAAAAAATATATACTAGAAAATTATGAAGTTTCTTTTAACTATTTTCCCCTCTGACTATACTTGCCTAAATGGTTAATACATTGTCTACAACCAAGTTATTTTTAAAAAGAAAACAGTTTCAGTAACAGACATTCAATATTGTGTGGTAGCTACCATGAAGGAAGAAGTGTCTTGGGAGTTGCTGCACACACTTTTTAATGTTTTTCTGTCTTCATAAAATTTTATATTGAAGCATATTGAACATACTGCAGGTGTCAGTAAGAGACTGTAAGCTTGACTTTGAGGTTTTTGCTTGCTGTGCACTTTGCAATCAGCTTCTTCCTGAATCTTTCTGAAATCTCTCTTGGGGGAATATTTCTTAACTTTTAACAATGATGTTAAAAAAAACTTAGCACTAGCTTTGATGGCTAGTTCAGGTTGCATTAGCCAGGCTAGAATACAGTATTTGGTTTCTGCAAGGTATCTTCTGTTTCTTCGCACTTTGCACATATGTGATAGCTAAAGCATAGAAATATTTTTAGAAAGAGTTTAGAGTCAAAAGAGACAGCTTAATTCTGAAAACCTATGGAGAGAAGGAATATTATATTACTATTATAGTGGACATACACATATCTTTTATAAGTTGCAGGATATATGTTGCTGGGACCTTTTTTCCTTAAGATCTGTCAAGATTTGCTTGGTGAAAGCAGACTTAGGAAAATCTGTTTTGACAGAGAGAATATAAACTATACCATTCATTTAGTTTTTCATCTCTGTTTTTATTAAATATAGCTAAGAATAGCCCACAGGGATTAATTTTCAGTGGTATCCTGGGGAAGACAAGAAGAGATGACAATGTCCACATCATTACAACAAATATATGCAGGAAATTAATATTAAAACCCATAACCTACAATTTTCAGCTCTCCAGATAATGAGAATTTAAATCCAGCATAACTCGTAGGTTTTCACACAAATAATTCCAAAACAATATAGCTCTGCAAGTTTAGGACAATACTAAATCAAACTATACATTTAGGAATCTTAAAACTGTTACTGTTTGTTCTAAACTTGATTGTTTCTGATTAATAATAACGGCTGAAAAAATCAAATTTATATATGGCTACTATTCAGTTAATGGGAAGATTGCTCTTAACACCTGCTGTCAGCAGAGTTCCTATGAGATTTCTGAGATCCTGTGATTGATAATTTTTTAGCTTGGAATCTAGTGAAATCCTTGTGACTTAAAGTCCTCTTTGCTTTTATGGTCGTGGACCTTATTTTGATAAATGAACCAGTGTCATGTCAGTATTTGGTGTCTGAAGTTAGTCTGAAGAGTAATGCTGAGAGCTGTAGACTGTCTTTTTGCATCCCAGTGGCTTGTTAAGTCTGAAACTTACAGTTTGAAAGTCTAAGTTTGGGAGCAAAATATGAAAAATCATTTTTCTTCAACATCAGAGACACAGGCAGTCTTATTTATTTCAAGTAAAGACTATTACATTTTCCATTAATACTTTTCATGAAATTTTCAGTATGAATAATAAAACTAAATTGTAGGGATAGGATGAAGGAAGTTAGAACTACATACTCTTTTTAACAAGTTCAAGAAAGAATCGTAAAACTTTTATAAGGTCACTCTCTGGTGCCAGTTTTGAACTTCATCAGAACTACCTTCTTAGACTTCTCTTTGCATATTGTTTAAATCAGCCTGTAAATTAGTTATAAACCTGTATAAAGTAGCATGACTAAAGGAAATAAAATTATTGATATTTTATAATCTGTGTTTGTATCCCAGAAGACACATCATTTGGTAAAATATTTATATATACCTGGGTCAATAAAATGTCTTAATTTGTATACTGTATACAGTATGCCTTTGTATACCTTGTATACCTTTGTATACCTTTCGCTGTAACTCTACCCCTGGAAAAAAAAAAGAAATTACTACTTCTTTGCAGACTCTTTTCTTTTATTCTCTTTTTCCTCCCTGAATTTTATAGATTTTGTGTTTGTGATAACACTGTGGTTCAACTACATATGCTTAGACAGAAGCAGGTTATTGTATTCCTTGTGAAAAATATTCTTTGAGAAAATAAGGTATTTGCTCTGCCATTTGCATAGGGATAGGCTTTTCTGTGACCTCCATTTTTAACATTCAAGGAAAAAGCAAGTCAAAACAAATGATATTGTCCTGATAACAGCAATTACCAGTGAAAATGGTCTAGTCTTTTCCCTAATGACTATGTCTGTTGAAGCAGCACCCTGTTCATGAACATCTGCTCAGCCTCAGAGAGTGCTCATCCTTGGAGATATCTAGTTTTACACCACCAGCTGCTGTAGCAGATTGGAGAAGATGAAATCTCTGTTTAAGTTCTCACAGGGAACTGTGCATTATTCCCTGACAAAGAAGCTCTATAACAAGACAGAAATCACTCGTGTATCTTGCCTTTATGCACTGAATTTTCTTTGGCTTGACTCTCCAAAGTATATTAATGCAGTGTAAATTCTGCATTTGATAAAATATTAGTCACTTTATAGCACCATAAATTTGTGTGGTGCTTTATAAACATATAGTAGGACATATTCCCTGTGTCAAAAAGACTCTAATTTTCTTTTTTTTGGCATCAGGAAGTTAAAACAGAGCTGACTGCATGACCCTGGAAACTATTTTAAAGGACCAAAAAGACCACATTGAAAAATAACATAAAAGCAGAGATTGTGTACTAGGAACTCTGGTCACGCACATCCTGTTGGTCACTAGCACACCTCCCCCTGTAAGGGTCTGACTCTTTTAAGTGGACTACGAGAGAAATAAATTAATTTGTTTAGTGTATCTGTCATATGAGTTTTCACAATTTTATCCTCAATCTTTGTCTCTTTATGTGGTTGTAAACCCAGACAGGAAAAGAGTGAATCTGCAGGGAGGTGACTTATTTTTAGAGGTTTTCCTTCGATGGTGGATTGCTCAAGCTTCCTTGGATAACATACAAACAACCAGTTTCCTCCTCTGTGAAATAAGATAATGTTACTAGTTATCATACATGTCCTGAGAAGCATTTGATCATAACAAAATGAAGAGCAGATCTTACCTTGGTGTGCAGTGAGAGAGAGACCTGGCCTCAACAAGGTCAGGATGAATGTTTGTTTTATATTTAATGAACTAGTAAAAAATAGAACCTCTGTGAAAATATGGGAGTTTACAAATACCTGCAGTGGTAGTTTGTTTAAGAAATATAAATATTAACTTGTTCAGTGACTTCAATGTTGTATAGTAATAGATGTGAACTTCTTGAAAATGTTGCTTAGATTCTTAATCAGATTAAATGCTGTTGCTCTCAGTGCATATGTACATAATGTCTGTCTTTCCTAAGGCATTTTAATGTGCTATGCGTCTTAGCATGTAGGTGTTAGTCTTTATAACAGAATAATTTTTTTTTGCTACCCGATCAACAAGGTAATGGTCCTGTTATCCATTTGATCATGTGTCTTAAACAGTTATCAAAGAAGCACTGTGCTATTAAATTGCCTGTATGTGTTTTAGAATGAAATACAGTAGACACCATTTCTGAGATGTAGGATTTTGCTTTCCTCTGGATAAATGGAGAGCATACATTACATATTAGTATAGAAGAAACTCCTTTTTTTTCTCTCTGAATACTGCTACTTGTATAAGGAGTATGAAGAATCTCATGTCAGTGTCAGCACTTTCTAATTCACCTTTTCACCACTGAGTCTTGTATACCAGGAATGTCTTGCAGTTTATTTGAGAGAAAGATCAAACTTGATACAAGAAATGAAATGCTGAAATAAAAATTCAAGAGAAAAATCAGTTTCCAGTACAACCACCCTATATATCATTGATTTATGGTATACTGCTTTGTCCATTTATCACTCAGTAATCAATTGCAGAAATCTTTGCTATGATTTACTTATTTTTCCCTGAAGAAGAACAGTAATGATATAAAACTGTATAGTTAATAAAGTGAAGAATATTTAGCTTTATGGGACGATCATATGCTTTGAAATACTGTAGTGTTTTGAGACCCACAGAAGTATAAAAATATGGTTATGGAATACTCAGCTGTCTGTAATTACTTAATGTCATACTCTTCACTGACTCCTCAATGTGGACCTATGTAGATCTTCTCTAATGTAGTTTTATTTGAGAAATAAAAAGGGGAACTGGTTATAATAGCTTGCCTTTAGAACTGAAGCTGAAATACTCTATTTATGTTAAGCTATCTGAATATAATCGTGTTATTAGACAGAAGAAGAAATGTTCACTATTACAAGGCAGAAAGCATGGTACAGAAGAACAAAAAAATGGAGAAACACAGGTATGTGGAATCTGTTGCCCCATGCAGTCTGGAAACACACACTTGGCAATGAGATGTGAGTGTGGAGGTGGGCTACTGAGAGATGTTGAGAAATATAGCAGACAGGATACTTCTTGCTGAAGTAACACATGAAAGAAGAAATTCAGAAAGTCAGAGCATATACTAATTAGTAAGATGACAGTAAACACAGATTTGGCAAAAAGTTGCAAAGCTTCTTAAGGGGCCAACATTCTACCTTCAAATCCTGTGCTTTACTCATTTTCATGCTTTACCAGCATTTACAGGGAAAGCTTCTAAAATACTTATTTACTGTTAAATATGCTGCCAGGGTTTGCTCTCAGTTATGCTGATGTAAACACAGCACAACTCCAGCAATTACACGGTATTTACAGAGGTGTAACTGTGATCAGAAACTTGTCTTTGGTGGGGGGTGGCATTATACTGGTTTTGCCTGTCCTTGCAGTATGTTTTTAGTTATTTGTTTTTTCAGTTTCAAACAAAAGTTTTGCATATTAATAAATAATTCTGGCTGGTAAAACATATAAATTAATAGAGAATGTAATTCTAGTTGTCATAGGCAAACTGAAGATTCCAGCAAAAGAACCAACTGCATTTGTCTAAAGCAGTGTTTCCCAACCAGTGTGACATGACACAAAAGTGTGCTGTTAGAAATTAACAGGTGTGCCATGGAATTTTGTCATGGCAATGAGCTATACAATAGGTATAAGGATGGAGAATGCCTTAATAGGTGTGTCATGGAAAATTTATATTAATGCAAGTGTGCCTTGGACTGGAAAAGGTTGGGAAACACAGGTCTCAAGGCTGGGCTGTTTAACTGCAACAGCAGATTGAGTCTCCAGGCTCCCCCTGCCTCCTCTGGCTTCTGCTTCCTGCCCCTGCCCCAGGCTGTGGCAGGTACAGCAAAGAGACTTAATAGTGGATTTACATCACATCAGGATTTGACTAATCCAGGTGCTAATCAACTGACTTACTTTTGCAGTTTAGACATAACCATTGAGACAACTATGAGTGGCTTTATAGTATGGCATAGTGGGGGCTTTGTTTAAGATAAAAGAAGTCTAGTTACCATACGTTCCCTGACTCCTTTTAATGCTGAGATAAGTTTAAGTACTTTTAGTAAGGGACTTATGTTAAAAATGTTCTTTAACAAAACTCTTGTTAATGATAAGAAAAAATAGGTATCTGTTTTTAAGGCTAGAACATTTCCTTTATGTCTGAGGAGAAAGTATGTTAAAGATATTAGGTATAGGGTGCGTATGGTGTAGATGTTCAGGAAGTTAGAGGTGGTAAAAAATGGCCACCTGATGTAACTTAGTTTGCCTGCATACGGACCTTAAACCCCTAGATAGGTTGATCTAAGTACTGAATTGTACAGATGTTCCCTAAAGGCTAGATTGGGAAAAAATGGCCAGCCCAATCTAACTTTAGTTCACTTCAGGTGCACTAAGTTAGATCAGACACAACTAGACTGATCTAACTGGATGTCTGTACATGTTTGGCGTGTAGCCCTGGGGCTGGGAAAGCCCATCTGCTCACCCCTGCCCCTGCGTTGCGCTTTTCCAACCTCTCACCATGGGCTATTTTTAAATTCCCTGACCTCTCCTCCCACCCCCAGACAGACAATCCCCCCACAGAACAGTTGGCCCCTCCGAATTGGCCCCAAACCCCCACCCTGAGACCACAAACCATTCCTAGTGCTGGTTTTACAGGTGTTCACCAGTGCTGGGAGTCTGATTGAAGTAAGTTGGGATGGGGGTTGGTCTGCAGGTAGATTTGTTCATCTGGGGGTAGGGTGGGGTTGGGGAGCTAAGAATAGCCCCTGGCTCGGGGATAGAGAGCCCCCTGATCCCACCAATAGCCCCCCAGGTCCCACCAAACCCCCTGAGAAACCACTAGTCCCTGATCCTGTCAACCCCCCTGCAGACCCTGCTAGTCTGCCAGTTCTGCCCCTCATGGTGCCACTAGCCCCCTGATTTATTTTTTATCCTTTCCCTGACTTACCTTAGATGGGGCTCCTGGCACCTATTTAATTACTGGTTTAGATGGGGCAGCCACTTTTGACCCGATCTAACCTTCTGAACTTCTAAGTGAAATGTCTGTATGCACTTGTGGAAGAAACAAGCTTTACTTTATTGTTTGGTCACGAAGTTGTTAGAGACCTTTATTATACAAGCAGCTGCAGGGGAGAGCACTGAACAGATAGAGCTTTCTCTTATTAGTTCTGAATGCCCCCCCCCCCCCCCCAAAAAAAAATACAATTGAGGCAAGCTTTTTATATGTTTTAATTCAGGTCACATGATGCAAGATATAACAGGTCAAAGAAAAACTGGTTTGAACCAGAAAGTTGCAAGAGGGCATAGACTGTTGTTTGACCTATTGACCTCATATGCCTAATCAATTCAACAAGGGAAAAGGGTGGGAGAAAAAGCAGATTGCAAAATAGGCAGGGAAAAGGCAATCATTAACAAATAGTGCACTAAGTTAAAGAAGTCAGCAGAAATTAAGGCCTGGGTTTTTTTTCCCACATTCCCCCTTTTGTACTTATAGTACAACCAATGAGATTATGTAACCGTGTGTTGGGCAACAGACTGCAAGTGAGCTAATGGGAGAACAGTTTGACTTATGCATCCTTTGAGGCACAGTGAAACTTGTTTTTAGGTAGAGTATTTTCCAGTGCTTCCTTTAGAACAATTGTGAGACTAATCTTAATTGATCCAGCATTACGTTACACATATTTGTGGCGTCTTTTGCAGGATGCACTAAGGTTACAATTGCGTAGCAACAAAAGGAATACTTGTAGAAAGAGAATAAACCCAAGGACCATGATTGCGATATAAAATAATTTGGCCCCAAATCCGCCAAACCAGTTTCAAAGAGTCCATTATTGGTTTGGTGTAGTTTAACAGCTGCTTTTTTAATCATTTTGGCCTGGTTCTTAATAGCACTAGAAGCATTTGGTATATAAATGTAGCATTTTGATGTTATTAAAACACACCCCCCTCCTTTGCTAGCTAATATATAATCTAAGGTGAGTGTGTTTTGTAGAGTTATTTGTTTCATTTTTGAAATTTTTTTACTTATTTCACAGAAACCAATGGCAGTAGCATTAGCTATTTTTTTAGGGATGCTGCAACTTACTTTATTTTGGACATAGCTAAGCCTGCACCATAGTTGGGAAACATTATATCCCAAAACCTTTGATTTTCTGTGATTTTATGAACATTGCAAATACTTTTTGTAAGTAAGTGAGATCTAATAGTAAAGGCAGGATATGCTGCAGAGACGTAGCATGTTTCTTGCCAAATGGAAGGAAGATTTTTATAGGCCTTATTTTCACATACAAAATAGCGACCAGCTAGTGCGGTAACCGAAAAGTTACAAACTGGTTTTAACATCCATACTGAATAATAACCTAAATATTCAGCCAAAATGGGAGAATAACCTAGTATCCAGGAACCGTTAGAAAGCCAAGCACCATTTACTTTAAATTTTACTTCACACTTATTGACTTCTACTACAATATGAGATCCATTACAGGTTCAACAAAACTTTCCTGGGGTGGTATATGCTAGTCGTACATAGTTAGCTTGGTTACAATTTACATTTTGCCAAGTTTTGTTTTCATGAAAGGGTGAATAATAAGGAGCTGACATTTGGGTTGCATTTAAGGGTACTGGTATTATGGGTGTTCCTCCAGTAGAATGGTTAGGGACATGACTACATATTCAACAATGAGAGACATTTAAGTCTATCCTAGTTTGGTTAATTAAAGACAAAAACACATTTCCATAGGCGAGGTTTAAAAGTTCAATACAAATAGTTAATAGGAGGGACTCCATGTTTGGTTATTAATGGGCTTTTTTTGGAGTCTTAATTTTTAATCCTTGGTTTTGTCAGGTGGAACAGTTTTTTTGCAGTGCGATGCGTGGATTCAAGTAGATAGTTCCTGACACTTCACTGCAGTGTTAGTGGTGAGAAGACCTTGGAATGGACCTTTCCAGCAAGGATCTATAGCTGATTTTTTTTGGTGGATTTTTACATGAACCCAATTTCCTGTCTGTAAGGAATGGCAGGCTTTTTAGGCTCTTTGGGTAAAGCTTCTTGGACCTGTTAATGAAAGGCCTTAACACATTTTATTAATGCTTGACAATATTTTAATACGAGATCATCAGCTAAATGGATGTTAATCTGAGAAGGTGGTAAGTGTGGGGAGGATGGAAGTTGCATAGGTCTCCCCATTAGGACTTCATGTGGGTTGAATCCAGTTTTTCGATTAGGGGTGGATCTCATGCTTATTAATGCTAATGGTAGAGCATTTGGCCATTTAAAACCAGTCTTAGCACAGATTTTTGCTAGTTTATTTTTCAGTATCCCTTTTTGTTTTTTTACAGCACATGCTGACTGTGGGTGATAAGGGCAGTGAAAGTTTTGTTGAATTTGCAGGGCTTTACATATTTCTTGCATAATTTGCCCAGTAAAGTGAGATCCCCTGTTACTGTTGATGGTAAGTGGGATTTCAAATTGTGGGATAAGGTTTTTTAAAAGGATTTTAGTGACAGCTTTAGTATTGGTTCTTGTTACAGGATAGGCTTCAATTCAACTTGAAAACATGCAAACTATAACAAGTACATATTGATATTTACAACATTTTGGCATTTGTATAAAGTTAATCTGAATATTTACAAATGGTCCCCAAGGTGGGGGATGTGTGGCTTTCTTAGTTTTAACAGGTTTGCCTACATTATGGGCTTGACACACAGGACAAGCCTGGTAGTCGTGCTGAGCTATGGAAGGAAAATTTGGAGTAGATCAATCAGGTTGAATAGCTGTGATCATTCCCCCTTTGCTCACATGGGCCACTCCATGGTACATGCAAGCAAGGTAGGGATGTAAGACCTTGGGCACAACCAGGCAGCTGTTTGGGGAGTGCCAAAGGTGATCAGGGTGTAATATGCACCCTTGCAGTCTTCAGGTGTCTTTTTTAGAATCTGCGGCCTGATTTTGGAGGAGTGCAGCATCATGAAGCGTTGCAATAGAAGACTGCTTGTAGGTATGGGAAAAGAACAATGGCTTAGCCTGAGAGGGTGAAAGGGCCTCAGCTCTGGCTGTAGAGTCAGACAGGGTATTTTCAGATGTAACTTTATCCCGGGAAGATTGATAAGCAGCACATTTAATAATAGCAACAGCAACAGGTAATTGAAGGGCATCTAATAAGGCGGCCACATAAGAACCGTTATGAATGGGCGTGCCATTTGAGATAAGAAACCCATGTTGCTTCCATAATTGCCCATAATTATGGACAACACCAAAGGCATAATGCCAATCTGTATATATAGTAACAGTTTTACCTTTAGCAAGAGTACAAGCATGAGTGAGGGCAACAAGTTCAGCAATTTGGGCAGAATAGAGAGAAGGTAAAAAATTGATTTTGAGTACCTCATGCTGGGAACATACAGCATAACCTGCAACAAGAAAGCCTTTAGAATTTTTTAGGCAGACCTATTAACATACAAGACTAGGTCAGCATTTGGAATGGGAATGTCCTTAAGATTAACCTGAGGTAAAATTAGATGAGCAGTAACAGCGAGGCAGTCATGAGGCTTGCCATTAGAAGATGCAGGTAACAAAGAAGAAGGATTAAATACAGAGCACTGGACTAAAGAAATGTGGGCCGTAGAAAGTAGCAGAATTTTATATTTAGTTAAACGAGCATTTGAAAGGTGTTGGGTTTTAGTTGTTAAAAGAAGTGCGGCCACTGAGTGGGGTACAGCAACAGTTAAGGGCAAGGCTAAAACAATATTTGCAGATGATTTTACAAGAATGGCAGCAGCAGGAACTACCCAAAGGCATGATGGAAACCCAGTTGCTACAGGATCTAAGGCTGTACTATAGTAGGCAATAGGATGATATTTGTCTTCATGGGACTGACTAAGTACCCCCAGAGCAAAGCCATCTTTTTCATGACAAAAGAGTGTAAAAAGCTTCAAATAATT
Organism: Caiman crocodilus; assembly: GCA_030014935.1. Taxonomy (NCBI): domain Eukaryota; kingdom Metazoa; phylum Chordata; order Crocodylia; family Alligatoridae; genus Caiman; species Caiman crocodilus. The sequence goes on from JAGPOW010003685.1 coordinate 41,211,583, forward strand.
AGGAAGTTTCAGTGTGGGTGCCTGTGAAAGGGCAGTTTTAATGACAGAAAAGGCATTTTTGACTTTTGGAGACCACTGCAAAGGTTCAGGGGCGTCCTTTAAGGTAAGATTTTGCAAGGGTTTTACAATTGAGGCATAGCCCAAAATCCATTGGCAGCAATATTTGGCCATGCTTAAGAAGGTATGCATTTGAGAGATAGTTGTGGGCCAAGGGATTTTGAGACTTGTTTTAACTTGAGCACGTGAAAGGTGATGACTTCTGGTGGAAATATCATGGCCTAAATATTGAACCTTTGGTAAGCAGAGCTGAAGTTTTTCTTTAGAAGCTTTATGACCTTTTAGAGCAAGACAAGTTAAAAGGTGCAGAGAACCAATTTTACAGACTTTAAAGGAAGGTGAGGCAAGCAAAATGTCATCGACATACTGGATAAGGACAGAACCGTTTTTGAACTGAATGTCATTTAAATCTTTTTTAAAATTTGTGAAAAGCTAGAAGGGGACTCTGTATACCCTTGTGGGAGTTTAATTCAAGTATATTGTAAGTCTTTTTAATTAAATGGAAACAAAAACTGACTATGTGGATGAATAGGAATTAAGAAAAAAGCAGAACACAAATTTACAACAGTAAAGAAACAAGCTTCCGGTGGGATGCAAGAAAGAATGGTAGCTGGATTAGGTACTAGCTACAGGAAAAATAGGTAAAAGAACAGAATTAATGGCTTACAGGTCTTGCACAAAGTGATAAGTAGTTTTCCTTGGTTTCTTAACTGGCAGAATTGGAGTATTACAAGGACTAGAAGTGGGGATCAAGATACCTTGTTGAAGGAGGAAAGAAATGACTGATGAGATTCCTTGCTCAGCCTTCTTGCTGCTTTTGTGGATCCAGACAAATTTTAACAGATTCAGCGGTGTGCATTTGCCCAACTTTATTAGCATGCTGTGACCATTGGGCAGGGGGTACCTGTTTAAGGATTTTATCCTTGAAATCAGGGTTTGTTGTAGAAAAAGGTGGGGTTGCCGGTTCAATTATAGAAGCAAGAACTGTGCATTTGTTTTCTGCTGGTACTTCAAGGAAAACTCCATCCGCTGCACAATAAATAGTACAACAGAGTTTACAAAGTAGGTCATGACCTAAAAGATTAACAGGGGTAAAAGGGCTTAAAAGGAAGGCATGGTGATTAGAGATAGGACCAAGAGTAATGGACAAGGGTTGAGTTACAGGATGAGAAATTACTTGATTAGAAACACAAACAGCATTAACAACAGCATTGGACAGAGGTGGATCGAGAAGATCAAAAGACGCAAAGTGGAACAGTTTGTCCCTGTGTCAACAAGGCAAGTTACCCTTTTCCCTGCTATAGTACATTTTATAAAGGGTCCAGACTGATCAATGGGTAAGAGTGGTGAAAGGATGAAGTTAGTATTTCTTAGGTAGTCCTAATATTGAGATAAAGGATTTGGGGGAAGAGGCGGGGAGAATTGCTGAAGATCTACAGAGTTTTCTGTTGAAGGTGTAGAGGTGTGTGGTCTGTTGGGACATTTTCCTTTCCAATGACTGGTTTGACCACAGTAAAAACAGGAAGAATGGTCAATGGAGGAAACATTTGTTTGCCAGCACCCGCGTTCCCTTCCTTGGCCTCATGAATTCCCTTTTTCATGACTCGTCCTCTGGGGTGATAAATTTGAAGTTGCAAAGTCATTAACTGGGCTTCATTATTTTTTTTCTTTCTTTCCTGACAAGCTAAACAATGGTTGGCAACCGTAACTAGTTTGTTTAATGGTTTTGTTTGCCAGCCCACACAGATGTTACGCAATTGGTTTCCTAATTTAGCCTGCAGGCCTTGGACAAATGCAGCTGCAATTGCTTTCCTAGTGTTTGGGTAGCTTCATTTATTTCTGAGTATCTTTCAAAGACTTCTTTGAGTCGGTCTAAATAGTCTGCTGGAGACTTTCCTTTATTCTGTTTACAATCATTAATTTTAGCCCAGTCAGTTTTTTTAGGACATACAACAGATATGGCTTTTAGTAAATGGCGTTGGGTGGTTGTGAGATCTGTCCCATGACCAGGGTCTTGCTGTGGCCAGTCTGCCTTATCTGTTAGGTGTTGTCAGACTTCAGAAGGAAGTACGACACACAAAAGTTGGTTCATATTAGACCATGTAGGGTTGTAACAGTTAATAACGGTTTGGAGCTCGTTTTTAAACTTCTGGGGCTTTTTTTTTATTTTATGTGTGAGGACTTGATCCTCTGCATTGCCTGGTCTATCTGGGGGGCACCCCCCCCCAACTCTCCTGCCACGACTTGGTGTTATAATGTACCTGGAGAGGGGTCTTCAGTGGAGGTCTTCTATCCTGGGTGGGGACCCCACCAGGCGATGGTACTCACGGACGCTTGGCATGATGGTCTATGGGGCTCCGCCTCTGCTACACCCCATCCACACGTCAACCGCTAGATGGTGTGCCCACAATGTTCGGGGCCCTGTATGGAACTTTGGATGGTGTCTCTATTGTCCCCGCTGCCACTCCCTCCTTCTCTGGGAGTTTTCCCAGCTTCGCCTAAAAAAGGCACTCCTTAGGGTCCAGAGGGGTCTCCTGGGACTTCCTCTGGGTCCCACTTCTTTCCCAAGCTTCCGCAACCTCTCTCACCCAGATGGCCCTGGTCTGCTCTCCGGGCTCTCGAGCCTCAGCAATCGTGGGTGGATCTGCGAGTGCCTGAGCCTGCGCTCCCCTGGATCCTCTGGCTCTGCCTCTCAAAAGAGGCTCCTAACTCCCCATCGAGCTGCTCGACAGAGTCCCATCGATTGGGCTCTGTCTCTCCTGAGCATGGGCTGGTGGAGTGACCGCCCTGCCCATGCTCTCTCCCTCTCTCAGGCTCCTGGATCTGCCGGCGTTTTTGAATGTTCCCGTGGCTGCTACAGCCGCCGGGTTTGGCCGAGCCATTCCCCGTGCCGGGAACAGCTGCCGCCACAGCCAGCGTAATGGCGGCTCGCACGGCCGCGGCTCCTGCTTCTCCGCCGGTAAGTGCGCCCCTCCCAGGGCTTGTTCTCAGGATTCCCCCTTTTCCCCTCTGCTTGCCTGTGGGGGCACCTCACCGCCACATTAGGACATTTTTTAACTAGATTTTTTAAATCTCCAGGTATCCAAGGGGCATGTACTGTTATCAAGACTTGTGTGCCTGGTAATTGGTGCAACGGTACTTGAATAATAGGGCCCTTTTTAGGGTGACTGTTATTTAAACCCACAGGGGAATATGAGCTTGCAGAAGTGCCCTCCAGACTACAAGATGGAGTTTCCAATTCAGGTGTAAGGTGCTTGGGATAAGGTGGTGGTTGGGACAAACAAGAAGTACTTTCTAGAATATTTTTTACAGACTCGTTCTTGGTCTTGATCTCATGAGTTAGTTGGGGATATAAAGGGGTAGGAGGTGCTGAGAGAAGATTAGCCTGGCCAGGGCTGTATCCATTTTTTAATTGCTTAATTTTTGCTTTTAGTTTTTCTTGGGAGTCCTTAAGACTCTTTACCTGGGATTCTTGTTGCCTTTTACTACCTTCTTCATACCAGTCAAAATAGACATCCCATTGAGTTTGAGGGATCTTGCTACCTCGTGACTTTAGAACTTTTCAGAGTTGGATCATTTTATCAAGATCAAAAGTTTCTTTTGAAGGAAAGTGTTTTGGAGGGTTATTCCTGGTATATCGATTCCACTTATCTAAAAACTTACACAACTTTTGACCATAATGCACATACATATAGCCTGCTGGCGTTCCTTTTGGTGGGGTTGGGACATTTTTTGACCCAGAGCCCCCCATCCCTCAATTCACACAGGGCACTCACACAGGGAAGAGGGTAAGGGACTTGATGTGCCAATTTTGAACCGAGGGTAGCGCATGAAGTGGTGTCCTAACAGTTATTTGGTCTCATCAACTGCCAGTTACCCAGACGGTTTTCTTGGATGGGGAAAGGATAAACCTATCCACTGTCATGAGGTTCCAGTTGGGCCCCTTGCTTTCAAGTCTGCCTTTCTAGACAGCCTTGGGGCAGCTAGACCCAACCCTAGTTTCAGACCTGGTCAACAGCTTATATTTTTTCCTTTCACACAAGGGAACCTCTGTGCTGAGGCAGGGGGTTCAAGAAGATATCTTTAGTCCCAGCCTTGGTCAGCAACACCGTGGAAAACACTCATACTATTTCCCAGGTTTCTATATTCCTTAGTCTAGACTTTTTCTTTTACTCTTTTAATTGTAAACCTGTTTTATTCAAATTCTTTAGAGTGTTGACAAGTTTATATTTCAAAAGTTCGGATGGCATAAGCTTGAACTGGTTTCCCAACCCTTACGGGTAGTCTTCCACCGATAATCCCTTTCAAGATTTCAAAAGGTCTTTTACCTTGATTTGGTGTCTGGGGTTTTGGGGGGTAACAGTTTGCAAGCCCATTGGTACTCTCAGCTGGGCGTTGCCATCCGAGACACGGCACCAAGAATTGTGGAAGAAACAAGCTTCACTTTATTGTTTGGTCATGAAGTTGTCAGACACCTTTATTATACAAGCAGCTGCAGGGGAGAGCACCGAACAGACAGAACTTCCTCTTATCAGTTCTGAATTCCCCCCTCTCCCCCCCCGCAACAACAATTGAGGCAAGCTTTTTATATGTTTCAATTCAGGTCACTTGACACAAGATATAAAAAATCAAAGAAAAACTGGTTTGAACCAGAAAGTTGCAAGAGGGCATAGACTGTGGTTTGACCTATTGACCTCATAGGCCTACTCAGCTCAACAAGGGAAAAGGGTGGGAGAAGGAGCAGATTGCAAAATCAGTGGGGAAAAAGCAATCATTAGCAAATAGTGTACTAACTCAAAGAAGTCAGCAGAAATTAAGGCCTGGGGTTTTCTTCTTCCACACACTGTAACAGGAAGCCTGGGGCCCCTGGTATTTTAAGAGGAAAAAGCAGTGGTAAACAGTGCTTCGAGGGACAAACAACGACTAGCTGAAAAGAAATAAGCAACTAGAGGCTAGAAGCTGAGAGTGCCCATTGACGTGCTGGTAGAACAACAATTGTACAATAGAAGAGTACAGCTGTAAGTTACCTGAATGAAATAGGCAGAGTTGGACCAGCATATAAGCCAGGGAAGCCAGCCTGGCTCTGCAAGCCAGAGGGGGAAGAACTCTGCAGCAAGCCAGCTGTTGCTGAACTACTGCCTTGGATCCTGCTATGCCTGGGAACAACACGTATGAAACTGAGGGCTTGCCGGGAATGGGACCCAGGATGAGTAGGAGTTTTGTTAAATAATCAGTGTGTTGAGAATCTTACTTGTGACCAGAGTGTTTATTTACACTTTTCATTCAGGTTATAGCCAGTTGGCTTGCTCTTTCATTATTGTTAGAGCTGGTGGTGGGTGGGATAGGCTTAAGGCACAGAAACAGGGCTAGGGAGCCACAACTGAGACAGGAGCAGAGCTTGGAGCCAGGGGCTTGGAACCTGGGAGGGGCAGAGATAAGAGCCTAATATGATGGCAAAACAAGTCTGCAGCCAAAGAAGCCAGGCCCAGTGTGGTGGGCCTCGGCCAAAGGGGCCTGTCAGAGCAGCGGGGCAGATACCAGAAAGGCTGAAGCCCCAACAAGCGAGTGAAGGCCTAAGGTGGCCTGGGGTGTGACAGCTCTCCCTGGTGCACTGGCCAGCTTACAGCACCCATAGTTTCCTTAGAGTTCACAAAAACTATGTGAAGCCTTGCCTCATGCATTACTATGAATATGTTTGGTTATTTTGCTTGAGAACTGGTCTGGCATTCTCTCTCGCTGTCTTTTACTTTAGTTAAATTTTAGGTGTTTAGTTTTTATTCACAGTCATTAACCTGCCATTTTGTAACATCATATTAACAAATTGGAGTGATGTCTGGTGAGTTCCCGAATGGGAGTCATTCCGGGAAAGTCTAACATGCTTTCCAAAGTGGTTCAAGAATTTGCCCCGTGAGATGTTAGCAAGCTGGTGGTGTATTATAGTAAGGTGTAAAGCCGAGGCCCAAACCCAAACTACTGTCAGTAAAACTCACTTGGGACTTCTGAAGGAATGGGCAAATGGTATTCAGTCCATCCTGCTATTTTCATTATGATGTATGCCTCACTTGTAAGAAAACGGCTGCGTTTCACATAAAACACTTTTTTATGACACTGTACCTTCCTCTAGGAGGACCTTTACTGATCATTAATGATAGTGAGACTTACCACCGATTTAGAATTTCCACTGCAGTGATCCAGTTGAAATTTTTTATTGGCTGATGGTATAAGACTGTATTCTAAACTGGCTTTGTAGATGCTTCCAATATTTACCAAGATCTGTTAGTTTCCAGATAATGGCATTATGTTCAATAAGGTTATAATCTGTAGTTTGCTCTGTTTCAGTTAATATGCTGTGTCCTTATGTATGATATCCAATGTTATCATGCAAATGCAATTTATTAAAAAAACAAGCTCCAGCTGCTTTAAACCCACTGAATTTCTCTTTCTTTATTCAAGGTTGCTTGGTTCTGGCAGTGGTGCTCAATAGGTCTGTGCAAAGCAGCAAGTATTCAATTCAGCTTCAGATTTGGCTGATTCAGAGGGACAGTGATTCGATTTGGTAATTCAAATCACTGTCCTGATCTGATGCAGCTAATTTGGATTCGGAGATTCGGTCACCAAATTGGGCCGCATTTCCTCTCAATTGAACAGGCTGCAGCAGCAGTGTCAGCGGTAGGGGTGTGGCAGCAGCAAGTGGGGCCCCACCCCCTGCCTGCTCCCCCAGCCCCGCCCCAAGGCTGCCCTGCCCAGCCCCAGCATCCTAGCACTTAAAAAAAAAAAAAAGCCCCGTATTCAACTGGCTGGAGTAGCAGTGATCAGGGCCTCTGAGGGCTCATGGCAAAGCCCCCCTGTGCAGCCGTGCTACACCCGCGTGATGTTACAGCTGCTGAGTTGGTGTCAGGTAGTGGGGGGTGGGGGTGATCCCTGCTGCCCCGTGCTGCATGGGGGAGGCTCTGTCACAAGCCCTCAGAGACTCCAATCAATGCTGCTGCAGCCAGCGAGTGCAGGGCAATTTTTATTTTTTTTTAAGTGCTAGGATTATTGAGCCAGGTGGGGCAGCCACAGGGGTGGCTGAGGGAGCCAGTGGGGTGTGAGGCTGGGTGGGGGTCCCCCGCATTGTTCCTTCGCCTCTCCTCCAGCCCCCCCCAGCCCCACTTACCAGCACAGAGCCTGGGCCCAGCTCCCTGTGGCAGTGAGTGGGGACCACCCAAATCTACAAATCAATTTGGAGATTTCCAATTTGATTCAGACCTTTTAATGGGTCTCCTGATTAATGGGTGTCCTGATTTGATTCCTAGATTCAGCCCCCAAATCAGGCCGAATTTCCTCTGAATCGAATTGGCTACTGAAGTTTAACACATGCCCTAGTGCTCAACCTTATGATTCTGGAGGCTGGAAATGTTGTGTGGGGCCAATCCAGAGGTTGGGTCCTGTGTAAGTTGTCAGTCTGTAGTCCAGATCCAACATGTGGTCAGCATGTGGAGTTCATCTGCAAGTGCAATCCAGTGCACCAGCCCAGCCCCTACACAGGACCTGGTTTGGCCCTGGGCACTTCCCCAAATAGTGCACTGTAGCAGATCTAGCTGCAGGGGAGAGCACCAAACAGATAGCAGGCATGGAGCAAGCCTGCATATCAGTGCAGTCTGCAGCATGTAGTCATGTCATGTGGCCTGTGGGGCTCCCCATATCTCTGGAAATGTGATGGTGGGGGAGGTGCAGCAATTAACACTGCTACTGTTCCCTTGCTCATAGGTAATGTGTAGGGGTGGGACACAGAGAGTGCTTCCCCTAAAATTGGCTCCGCTGGCAGCATGTCAGTGGCGGGAGTGCCACATGAGGAAGTTCTGACACTTCCGCCACTGCCAACTCAGGAGGCACCAGTTGCCCAAATTTCTAGATCAATGGGGAGCCCTAGAGGCAGGATGACATGACCCCCATGGGCCAGATTCAGCTCATGGGCAAAATATGGCCCATGGTCTGGATCCAGCCTACCAATTGATTATATTCAACATTGAAGATGCCCCCACAACACTCTACACGGGGCTGAGCCCAGCCTGCTCCTTTCTGGGGTGGCCTGTACCATGCTCCTGTCTGCACCCATCCTGGCCAGCGCGAACAGCTTTCTGGCAGGGTTGCTCCTACTGCTACTCCTGCAGCCACCTGGGTACTGCTCAGCTCTCCCCACCTCCAGGATCTCTTCCTCCTCCTCTGCCTGCTACACTGCTCCAGGCAGCAGGTGGCATGGGGACTAGCAGCAGCTACTGGGATGTGAGCTGGACACCACATGCCTAGCCAGGCAGAGGGAAGCTGCAACTGGGTGGCTCCTGTCCCTGCGTTTGAGGCTCCAGCTCCCAGCCACTTTTCACCCATCCATTCAGAGTGGCTCAGCAGGGGCAGGAGGAGGAGGAGGAACCACTGGAGATGATGGGTGCCAACCAGTACCCAGGCAGTTGCAGCAGCATCAAGAGAAGACCTGCCAGGAAGCTGTGCACACTGGTTGCGACCAAGGTGGTGGGTAGGTGTGGGTTGGAGTGTGGAGTGTGGTTGTCCCAGGCAGGAGTAGGCAGGGTTTGGCAGAGCACTGCAGGGCCAAACACAGGCTGGATGGCGGGGGTGGACTGGACTGCACCTGTACCTGCACCACACTGCAAAGCCCAAGTGAGCTCTGCTGCACATGCCTCTACCCACTCCCTTCCCTGCCCCCTTCCCCACACCTGTGCCCAGCTCCTGGGAACTAGTGTGTGGTGTGTGGTTCCCCTTCCCAGCACATGCATACACTCACACCCGTACTCTATGTCCCCCACTCTGTTACACATCCAGCCCCCCTACGGCCCCAAACACACACTCAAACACAATATACAAGAGTAAGACTTTATTTTGAGCTATTATATAATCATCTCTATGCAACTCTAAACATAAATCAGGACAAAAAATATTTTTTGAAATAAAATGAATATACGTCATAATAGATGTTTGATATTTAGTATATAAATAATGTTTTTGATCTATAATTTGTTAAAATGACATTTTCTGAAAGATTTTGTGTGTGCAGCTCTTGACATCTCACTAAAACTCATTAAATGGTCCACCAGCTGAAATAATTGTCCGTCGCTGAGCTAGAGGTGAAGCACCACAGATTTTCTCCTTAAGAATTTAAATGGCTGGCAAGTTTTTCTGAAACAGTCATTCCTGAAGATTCTCTAGGACTAATGTGCTTTAAGTAGTGCACATTAAATTTTGTACTTCCAGGAGGTACTAGAAAAATGTGCATTAGCCTATTTTAATGTGCATTAGCGAAAGAGCACCGTGTTTGTGACACTATAATGCACATTAAAATAGGCCAATGCACATTAAAGCACATGTGTAGACATGCCCACAGTGAATCACCCCATTTGTCCTCTCCCTGCCAAGTTGACCGGTGCCTTTCAGGTACAATTTAGCCTAATATATGTTATATTAACAAAATCTTGTTCCTTGCATTACTGATCACCACATAGGTGTAGCCTAAGACTTGGAGGGATGAGTTACCCTCTCCAGTCACAAAATCAACATTGTGTTTCCTTTGGGGTTTTTTTGGACATAATTTTCTGTGTACAGTGCTACAGAGATGTCCGCACCAGAACTGAGAACTTGGACCCCATTGTGCTAGACAATGTACAAACCCATTGTCCTGTCCCAGAAGCTTAAATTCCAATTACATATTTCTTTACATTTTTTTCTCCACTATATTTGAGATACCTTAGTATCTCAAAAGAAATTAAGTTCTTGTGGAAACCTGAAGAATTTTCTAAGACTGATACTTGGATAGTATTCATAGAAACACCCAGTAACCCTTTTGGAATCTCCTATATAAAAGAATACTCTATTTTTGACCACTACACTACATAACTAAAGAAAAACATTGTGAAATTCAGTAAAATAAGCAACCACCTGGTTTTCAATACAGTCAGTGACTTTGATTAATTCCAAAAAGACTCTAATTATAGAAAAGCATCAGATGATCTGAAATATCTTTAAAAAACTGAAGGCCCGCTATTTATCTTGTAAATTGTACTATGAAACTTGCTTTTTATCCAAATAACCTTTTTTGTTTTCTTTTTTTAAATAATGATAAAAGTTCTGTCTTTCTCAGGTAGGTCTTATTTTTAAATGTGGCATCTCTTTCCTTTTATCTTTTTTTTTCCTAATTAACAATTCTGCAAAACACAACTGGAGTTCTACAAATGACATTTCAAGGAACGTGGTCTTGGACTTTCTTTCATTAAATGCTTTCTGCAAGACTTGCAAAAGACTTCTCAGCCTCACAAAACAGTCATTCTTTTTCATGCCAAACACACCTTTTGTATAAAAAGTGTCTCTCTCTCTTGCTCTTGTATACATTTTTGTTTCTTTAACAAATAATGCAGGATCACTTAACAAACAACATAGTATTAAATTATAATAAATCTTGTCCTGATTTTGTGTTAAACTGATAAGAGCTTTGATTCTAGTTCGATTTATATTTGGCAGGGGATTTCATTGCCTTAGAATGGATTCTAAAGTAATCAACTGCATGAAGCTTTGCTTACAGCTCTGGACTTCACACAGTTAATCCATTCTTCTCCTAAACCTGTGGTCATATACGCATGAGGTTATTTTGGAGATTGACACTTTCTAATCTCCTGTCAATGTGGCTATCTCAGTTTTTGGTGTCTTTTCAAATGAATCTCTTTTTCATCCTCACACAAAAGCTTAATCTGTTATCCACCCCAGAGGCAGTTCAATTCCTCCAGGTTCTCAAGTAAAATACAGTCATCCCTTAGTTAGAGGCTTCCTTTTAGTAATGAGATATATTGTTGTTTTATATAACTTTATAGTGCTGAGTGTTACAGTGTGCTCCTCAAAGGCACTACTTAGAGTACATACTACATCTATATGTGTGCTCATTTTTCAAGCTGTATAATGGACAGGGCAAATGACATTTAATGTATTATCTTGGTACACATTTTAAAATCTGTCACCTTCAAACCTATTGGGATTGTTCATTTTTAAATTATACAGAGACCCTTGATAATGAATTTTGAGGACTGGTGAGCAAGAAGGCAAAGATAGTGCATTAGATTGAACGCTGGACTTTTTGGACAAGTGCAGTTTAATTTTTAAAAGATTTTTATTCGTTTTCTTAAATAACAAGTATAATATGACTTGCAGAACACATTTATTATCACTCTGAAGTTTCCTCCTCCCTAGAGGTTTGAGCAGCCTACACCTGAACAAATCAAACTAGCTTCAGTGAAAATTTTCTCAAGTATGCAAAATAAGAAATGGTCTAATAAAAATGTATTTTGCCTGCTTGTAGTATAATAGGACGTGTAATCGGGCATGGGTAGACGAAATGGGGGCCCTAAACTAAAGTGGTGAGTTTTTAAAAACACCGCTGCAATTTAGGGTCCTTTAAACCCCTGTGTCACGCACACACCCCGCTGATTTACTTGCCTCTTCAGAGGTGGGGAGGGGAGCATGATCTGCCAGCAGGCGGAGCAGTCCCTAGGCGACAGGGGGTGTTTTCCTCCGTGGCAGTGGCAGCCCTTCCCACAGGCAGCACCCACCAGCAGGCACCCGGCTTGGGTGGTCCCAGGGGATACTGCAGCCATGGAGGACAGCACTGCGCTCCCGCACAGCTCAGGCAGGAAGACAGTCTCCAGGGGAAAAAAAAGAAAAAGATCAGGCTCTCTGCTTTTCTTGGGCGGAGCCTGCTTTCCCAGGCTGCTGTCAGGCTGCCTGAAGAGCTTCCTGCAGAGCCCCTGAGCTGCACAGAGCTCGGTGCTTTGCTCTGTGACTGTAGAGGGACAAACTAAGTATTTAAAGGTGAATTATGACGCCAAATTTGCTACAATGGCTGTAATTAATGTGCAATACACTGCCAGCATGTGAAAACACTAATACCATTAAAGTGATGCAAAAGCATTTTAGCCCACTTTAAAGTATCGTGTACACATGCCCCTTGTTTCATATACACACGGATATAGTTCTGATAATTTGCCTTTCCTTTTTTCAGGGTATATTAAGCTTTTTAAAATAGAAGTTCTCTCCTTCTAGGGGCCATGTAAAAAGACAAGATTTGTCCTTCTCCTTGAGTTTGTCCACTCCCCAATAAGGATGAAGTCCTTACCTTTTCAAAATCAATGGGAATTTGCCATTGATTGTAATGTGGTCAGAATTTCAGTCCAAGTTATCACTAATTATTTCTTCTCCCTTTTATAACCTGCAGCTCAGATCACTCACAGTTTACTGAAACCTGGTCAGTTCTCTCCATCCTCCAAGCTCTCTTTGCTTCTATACTTTTACCCAACTCATGTGAAATGAAAGGGTTGGGATTGGAGTACCGCAACAGGTTTGAGGCCCCGTGTTCACATGCAAATTAAGGTACTTTCTTCTGAAAACTTGTCTAACATCTCTCACAACTATATAGTTGGTTCAATAAAAGAAAAACAAACGAACAGAAGAAACCGCTTGATGCTTCTTTCAGGCTATCCCTGTATGTCAGCAGTACTGTGTCCCTGAATCAGCCAGAACTGGGGAATCCTTAAATACTAGGCCTGCGGAAATCTCTTCAGATTCAGCTGATGCAGGAGACAGTTATTTGATTTGGTGATTTGAATCACTGTCCTGAATCAATTCGGCCGAATCTAGTTCAGGGATTTGGCTCCTGCTGAATCTCTGAATCAGTCAGGCCCATCTCCCCCCAGCCCGGCAATGGCTGCCTCGCCTGCCCCAGCTTCTGGCTCTTTGGGGAAAAAATCCCCCCAGCTCACTGGGTGCTGCCAGGAGGGGGGGGGTGATCCCTGCTGCCCCCACTGCCTCGTGTTACATGGATGGCTCAGCACAAGCCCCCAACCCCTCCCCTCACTCGCGCAGTTCCCTCATGGGTGCCCCACTGGGGCCGGCTCTGGCCCTTTAAGAAAAAAAACAAATGAGAAAAGCCCCACACTCATCATTCCTGCCGGTGGGGGGGTGACCCCCACTGTCCTCCCGCTGCCCCATGCCACATGGGGGATTCTGCACGAGCCTCCTGAAGCCTCAAGGCTGCATGAAGAGCAGTGAGTCCTGGGGCTTTTCCTGTTTTTTTTCTTAAAGGACTGGAGCTGGCCTTGGTGGGGCACCCGTGTGGGGACTGGGGGATTGAGGGTGGGGGTTGGAGGGCTCATGCAGCATGGAGCAGTGAGAGGGAGCAGGGATTGCCACCTGCCTGGCAGCACCCAGTGAGCACCAGAGCTTTTTTTTTAAATGCCAGGAGCTGTGATGGGTATGGCAGCCATGGTGGGAAGGAGCCTGGCAGGGGTCCCCCCAAGGTCCTCTCCCTCTCCCAGCAACCCCTCCCCCATCTCTAGTACTTACCAGCTCAGAGTCTGGCTGTTGCTTCCAGCTGCAGCCACCAGGGACTGTCCGAATCATTAAAGCTCTCCGAATCTTTTCTGAAGATTCACTCAGTCAGTCTGCTCTGACACATAATACTCAGCTGTGTTCTGATATACTTTTTTTGAAGCCTGCCTATCCCAAATCACTTAAAATGCAAATATTGGGGTCAAATAAGCCAAACCTACTCAGCAAATTTTTTATGTGCTGAATAACTTCTGACTAAATCTTTCCAATCTCTGTACATTTCCAGCTTCTTGTGATAGAATCCCTGGTCTCTTTGGCATTTAGTACCAACTCTGAATTAGTGTTACACACCATTTATTTGAAGGAGATATGTAAACGGTTTAAACTTAAAAAATGTCATTCTACATTTAGTAGTTGATACAAATTCAGTCTCCTTATAATATCAACCTCAAATTCTTCCCTGAGTAATTTCTATTAAATTTTCCATTCTATCCCTCTGACCTTTAAAACTATTTTCTTAACGTTCAGTCAAAAAAATCTTCTTGGAATATTGATCATTCCATTTCCCCAGATATAGTGTTATAGATATATATAGACTTGATTTAGTTCATTTAAAAATCTATTCAGATATTGTCTAAAATTGACTAGACCATCCTTTTTTTATCATCAAAAAAGATACTTAGATCCCCTCTACATGGTATGGATATGGGTGCACCGACCCATTTTTCTTTGCCTCTGTCTTCCTTTTCTTTGCCTCTGTCTTCCTAAGTAGGGACCAGAACAGCAGCCTCCCTGCTGGGCCCCCCTCGGGCCCCGGGAGAGGCATGTCTGGGCCAGGGGTT
>JAGPOW010003685.1:41225940-41245646 GCA_030014935.1 Caiman crocodilus
ACCCCGGTGCTCTTTCCTGCCAAGGCAGGGGGTCGGACTAGATGATCTGCCCAGGTCCCTTCCGACTCTAGACACTATGATATGATACTATGATATGACAGAGATTTTGGGGGCTGATACCGATAGCCAATATTTAAGGAGGCATATTGGCCGATACCTATCCGATATCTGATACAACTGCCTCTAAGTCTGTTGTGGTGGAAAGGGAGGGGGGAGGAAGGAGTACAGACGGAGCAGAGAGAGGCACCCTGTGGTGAGAGAGGCAGGCGGCAGGGGCAGACACTGCCTGGGGGGGCAGGGACATGGGACGGAGGTGCAGCTCATGAAGGGGTGGCTCCTGCCACTGCTTGCACCCCAGGAAGGTATGGAGGGCCCAGATCTGTGTGGAATGGGCAGGGTGGGCTGGAGCTGGGGTTGAGCAGGGCTCTTCTTGGTGGTGGCTGGGCTTGGATCAGGGTCCAGGGGCACTGGGAGGGGCTGCATCCACCCTACATTTCACCAGAGCTCCAATCCTAGCCCCGGGCTGCCAGGTGTAACCGAACTCCCATCCCTCCACCCACATACTGAGAAGAGCCAAGGCTGTGCTGGGCAGCTGGCAGTGGCAGCAGTGCCAGGAGCGAAGCTGCGGCAAAATTTGGGGTGGATGCAACATCCTCCCAGAGCCACTGGTGGCCTGTCTGAGGCTCTTCTGGCACTGCATGGGGCCCTTCTTGGCAGGGATGGGGCTGCAGCCACCCCAAATTTTGCTGCAGCTCCGCTCCCAGTGTCACAGCTGCCTCCAGCCACCTGGCGCAGCCTCGGCTCTTCCCAGCATGTGGGTGGAGGCAGAACAGGAGCTGGGCTGTTCTTGGAGGTGTGGGGCTGGGAGCAGAGCTGCAGCAAAATTTGGGGTGGCTGCAGCCCCTCCCAGCACCACTGGTGCCTGCTCAGACCCTGCTGAGAAAAGCCCTGCACAGTGCCAGTTCCAGCCTTCCCACCTGCTCTGTGCAGATCTGGGGGGCACGCCCCCTGCCCTCCCAGGGTGCAAGCAGCAGCAGGAGCCCCCCTCCCCCAAGAACCCGGTATCCATCCCACACCCTTGCTCTCCCTTGGGCAGTGCCTGCCCCTGCCCCCTCCCACTGTCACTGCAGAGGCATTGATTTGCCCTCTACGCCCCTTCCCTCCCCTCTCCCCTTCCAACTTACCAGCTGCAGGCAGGTCTCCATGCTGCTAGCTCTGCTCCATACTGCAT
The DNA here is from genome assembly GCA_030014935.1 of Caiman crocodilus. NCBI lineage: Eukaryota > Metazoa > Chordata > Crocodylia > Alligatoridae > Caiman > Caiman crocodilus. Next base: position 41,227,172 of record JAGPOW010003685.1, read on the forward strand.
TGTGGCTGTGCACAGCATGGGCATTTATTGGTCAAATTAATGACTCCATCTGACTGAAATCCAATACAGCAAATTTTCTTCATATCTGTACCGATCCAATATTGGACCAATGTATTGGTGCACCTCTAGTTACAGGTGTCATGCAATTGACTGGTTAATTGTGGAATTCCCTTTTGAGACCAGCTACAGGTGTGAAGTAGCTAACACGTGATAAAAAGCTCCAAGCAACTATAGTTAGAACTCAAAAATGTGTACTAACTTTATAGATGGTTGCTATCAAGTATGTGTAGAAGGGTCTCCCTTGCAGCTGGAAGCCCTATTTGCTTGACAGGGCTCCTAGCCACAAGGGTGCAACTCCTGAGGAGATGCAGGGGGAGCCCAGGATTGGGCTTCTCTTAAACCTGCAGTAAGGTGCAATTGGTTCTAATGCATGATCCCACAATTATACTTCCTGCCCTGCTTATATGGCATGGAAGGAGGCATGATTGTGTGGATCACACATTAGATCTAATCACACCTTTACTTGCAAGTGTGGAGTATCATTTGATGGCTTTCCATGAAAACATTTGTATAATATCTGGTTGGAGTTTTGGGGTATGTGTATATATTTTTGTGTGAATAATACAGATTTCAGCAATGTCTTTGGAAAATTCTCTGTATCAGTTGGAAGGACAGAAGAACAAATGCCAGAGTTCTGGCTCAAGCAAACATCACAAGCATTGAAACCATATGTATACATACAGCTCTGGATAGGACATGCTCCTGAAACAGGTCCGAGCTTGCCAGTAGTGGCCATTCTAGAGGTGGGCTAAAGAAGAGATTCAAGGATATCTTGAAGGCCAGTCTGAAGAAATGTGATCTGAAGATATGTGATCAATACCTGGGAGTCTCAAGCACTGAATCATCCTCAATGGTGCCATGATGTATGAGAAGGCATTGACTCTTTTGAGCAAATTCACCTCAGTATGGCCAGGTACAAACACTGAGGGAGGTTAAGGGGCAGTTAGATTGCATTACAAATTGCCACACAATCTAACTTAGTTCACCCAAGTGCAGACTTTACACTTAGATTGATCTAACTAGTGATCTAAGTGTGAACTGTACAGAAGTTCAAGAAGTTTAGATCCGTCTAAAAATGGCTAGTCTGTCTAAGTTAACTGTACCTCCAAGGTAGTCTAAGCTAGACCAACTGAACTTCTGTACAGTTCCCAATGCAGCTCTGGGGCTGAGAAAGCCCAGCTGCTGGCCCCAGACCTGGGACTGCACTTTTCCTATCTACCTTCACCCCCCTCCCCAGCACTGCTCTATTTTTAGCCCCCTTGCCTCTCCCCCAAATGGACAGCTCCCCCTGTAGACTAGCCAGCCCCTTCCTGAGCCTGCCAAATCCACCATCCCACAGCCCGCTCCTGATGTTGGTTTTACCAGTGTTTGCCAGTACCAGGAACTGATTTAAGTAAGTTGGGGGAGGGGGAGGTGTGGGTAGGATCAAGGAGGGTAGGTTTACAGGGGGGGTTGTTTATCTGGGGCTGGGGGAAGTGTTGCGGGGGATAAGAATATCCCCTGGTTGGGGTGGAGAGCCCCCCCCATCCCCTTAAGACCTCCTGAAAACCCCACTAGCCCCACTCATCCTGCCAAATCCTCCTGCACCTTACCAATCCGACTGTAGTCCCTGCTTGCCCCTCTGATCCTCCAATCCCTTCCTGGATCCCACTTGCCCTCCCAATCCTGCCCTGCAGTGTCTTGCCCCTGCCCCCGACCCCACTTGCCTTTCTAATTCTTCCAAGCCTCTCTGCTGCCTCCCCCATCCTGACTTACACATCAGGTGGCCATTTTTAACTCAATCAAACCTCTCCCTCTGATGTCTGTATGTATCCCATGGAGGCAAATAGGTGAGAGAGACAAAGGGAAAGAGCCATGACCCAACATCATTAGGATCTACTCCATTCTTCTAGAGCTATATGCTATGTTTGCAGTCATACATCCATATGTCAGATTGGTCTCTTCGTTCATCTCTGGACTCACTGATGAGTTCCACATCTACTGGAAGACTTTCATCCTTGTATTGACTGACTTTCACTGCTGCCACTGCTGAATACATATTTAATAGTAACATGAAATAGCTTGTGCTTTCACATTAGCTCACAGAAGGCAACAGCACATGCATATAAAAAAATAGTCCATGTCGGACTACCTAGACTTACCACTATGAGAAGATGCCATCAATCTTCTCATCAAACCAGGCTATTCTGGCACACTAGAACATAGAATGATAAACCATTAAATAAGAGCATTGTAATCCATTAAATATAATCTCTTAGCTTTTAGTTTTTTTGGCCGTGTGTAGATCAAGTAAGAGGCATGTGAGTACGACACTTTAAAGTGGGCTAAATGCTTTTTTACCACTTTAATGGTGTTGGTGTTTGCATGCCTCGGCAGTGTATTGCTCATTAATTCCAGCCACTGTAGGAAATTTGGTGGCATAATTCACTTTAAATCACTTGGGGCACAGCAAACTAAAATTCCTTTGAGGAGTTTTAGTTTGCTGCCCCTACAGCCATGGAGCAAAGCACCAGGCTACGTGCCACTCCATGGCTCTGCAGGAAGCCCGGTAAGCAGCCTGGCAGCAGCCCAGGGAAAACCGGCTCCACCCAAGAAAAGCAGAGAGCCTGATCTCTGTCCCCCACTCCTAGAGCCTGCCTGCCTGCCTGAGCTGCATAGAAGCTGATGCCTCCCTTCACAGCTATGGTGCCCCCTAGGACTGCCCAACTGGGTGCCACCTGGGGGGAGGGCCGCTGCTGCTGTAGAGGGAAGCACCAGCCCCTGCACCTGCAGCCCAGGGACTGCTCCGCCCACCTGCAGCTCACCCTTCCTTCCCCACTGGAAAGGCAGGTAAGTCAGCAGTATGGGTGTACAACAGACCTAAATTGAAGCTGTGTTTTTTAAAACCCACCGCTTCAATTTACAGTCCCTGCTTCATCTCCACACAGCCCTTGATGCCATTCTCATGAGAGACAGTCATTTACTTTTTTCTGTTCTGTGCTCATTCTTCTGTACATATATGCAGAGGCTTATTTTATACTGTACAATATGCCTTTTATCTGAACTAGACTTTGAAAAACCAGATTTTGCTATTGTCCTTAGGAACTGAGTTTTGGGGACTTTGGTTGAAACCTATGTGTTTTGTTTAATTATCTCTGAAGGCAATTCATAAAATCATAGAAAATTAGGGTGGGAAGGGACCTCAGGAGTTCATCTAGTTCAACCCCCTGCTCAAAGCAGGACCATCCCCAACCAGATCATCCCAGCCAAGGTTTTGTCTAATTGGGTCTTAAGGACCTCCAAGGATGGAGATTCCACAGCCTCTCTGCGTAACCTGTTTCAGTATTTTACTACCTTCCTCATGAGAAAATGTTCCTAATATCTAACACTGTCTGTTTCCTTAATGTATATGTCTATGAGAATAGACATGTCTGAATATGTCTGAATATTTTACTGGTATATTTCTCTCCACCAAATGCAAACTTTGATTTTTGACTTGGCATTTGTCATTTTTTATCCTGCCAGATTTTCGTGTCACCTTTCACAGGTCTCTAGTCACAGGCCCAGGCAGGGGCTGGGTTAACCCTCTTCTTGGAGACTGTGCCTCATTACACCTGTGTCTCTGTGGCTCTAAGGACCTTTCTAGCAGCAAGAAAGCTTAGGTAATTAGTGCCATTGAGTTCCATGAGAATTGTCTGTAACTTCAGTGAGACCAGGGTTAATGCTTAGACTTTCTTAGCTCTACTGGCTATGCAGGCCTAATAGGGGTAAAATCTAGTGAAAGCATAGTTAGTACATATGATGCTTAAGAAGGAGCAGATTTGATTATTTAGAAGGTACCGTTTTATATAATTATTTTTCAATGTAGAAACACAAGTTAAACTGGGCCATAATGTCTTTATTACCTATACACAGCTGAGTTCAGTGTTTACAGGTTTAATCTACCTCAAATGCAACACCAAAGCTGTGTAATAAAACCAAATTATATTCTATAAATCAGACTGAAGTTTACCAGTAAGTGTTGGTACTTTGTATATAACAGCTCCATTTTCTTTATATGGATGTGACCTAGTTCTAAAGTATGTTTCGATGTATATCACTGAGTGTTATTTTTTGAAGCAGTTAGTGCCTGAGGTATAGTTGTTTAAAAGATTAGATAGTATGAGATGATGGTGAGGAATTTGCATTGAAATGCTGATCTTAGCATGGTATTTCTGTCAGATGTGGTTATATTCATTTGCTATTTGGATTTGCCCTATGGGTACCTAATTTAGAAGTTAAAAAATATTGTAGTTAGAATCATCCTATACCAAGGCATGAGCTCTTTTCTTGTTCTAAAAAAGATAAAGGGTTTTCTGCCTTTTAGTCTTTTTAGTGAATAATGCAATGAGGCTTTAGGAAGTGACACGTGCTACCAGTCAGGCATAAGTATTTGTATTCTTTTGTGTGCAGCGTTGTGCTCTCAAATCACATTTATTTATGTGAAGATGAGGATGTAGGAAATCCAGGTAATATCTCAGTACTTTTACTATCAGTGGAATTGTTAGATAATTATATAAGAAACTATGAGATTTTGTTCATGAATGTACCTGTGGTACCCCAATTCCATACGTAAGTGTCTGAGGGTTAAAAGAATTATTTTTCCTGGTGTCTATTAATTGGGCTATGGTTTTAGGCAAGATTGTCAGTTAATCTGCCTTGAGTAAGTTGTAAAATATAGTTGTGTTGCCCCAAAACTGACAAGAACCATATGGTCCCTCCTGCTTGTTCCAAGGGGGAAAATAACATATTGTACCAGTAGCTGCACTGACTGATGGATTGGGCTGGTTGAGGATAGCAGGCCAACATAAACTATACTCCCTCCTTTGCACTGATACCAGCAATAAAAGGCGTCTTCAGAAGGAACCCTTCTCTGCATGGCATATATGACAATTACACCCTTCAGGACATCCTTGGGGTAATCCTTATCCTTCAGAATTTAATGCGTATATCCTGTGCACACAAAAACGAAATAGTTGACTGTGTACAATGTGGGTTGTGATAATGATTAGACCCTTAACATTTGTCAGCTATCTCTCAAGTAGTGATTGTTTATGTCTAGGGTTACCATACGTCTGGGTTTTCCCAGACATGTTTTCTTTTTGGGTTCTACCATCTCTGTCCAAGTGGGGTTTTTTTTAAATGTCAGCAAATGTCTGGGGTTTTGCTCCACCCTTTCTTTCCCGCCCTTGCCTTGTGTGGCAGCTGCAGGTGAGACACTTGCTTTTGCTACCTGGCTTGGACAGTGACTGCTTTCCCCTCTTGACCCCAGCCCCTTTCTATGCCTCCCTCCCAGCTTCAGGGAGCAGGGGTCCTCCCACTCATTGCACTAGCCCTGTGGTGGGGGAGACATGACAGTGGGGCCTGCTGTGACATAGGTGTGGGTGGCAACCATCCACTGGGGCATCATTGTGGTGACCTCTGCAGCTCCTCTGCCTTTTCCTCCTCCTCTTCCATTTGGGATGGCTGCTGTTGTGGCAGCAAGGAGATGGCTGCCGTGGCTCTCACCTGATACTATGGTTCATGTGCTCAGCCGGGACATTGATACCCATGTGCCCACTGGAGTGGGCTGGGCCATGGAGGGGAGAGAAGGGGGCTGCACTGGGAAAGTTTGAGGTGGGTGTCCAGTGGTGCAGAGCCCCAGGCAGGGCAGGGGAACCCCAGGTGCCTGCTCCACCAGTTTGCAGGAGTGGTAGGAGCCTCTGCAGTGTCCTGTCTGTGCCTCAGCTCTGTAGGGAACTGGAGCTGCTCAGCAGCAGTGCTCAAGTTGAGGCAGGGGCACGGAGGTAGATAAATATCAAATTATATTCTAAAAATCAAACATCTACAACATTCATTAATTTGATGTCAAAAAATATTTTTGTCCTGATGTACATGTGTGTATGTAGTGTACATAGAGGTGATTGTATAATAGCTCAAAATGAAGTCTTATTCTTTTATATTATGGGGGAGCTGTAGGGGGTATGGGTGAATGGGTATAGGTTTGTGGGGGGCTGTGGGTGTGTGGGTATGTGGAGTGTGGGGGAGGGTGTGAGGACATAGATAGGTGTGGGGAGTGTGTGGGGGTGTGGGTATGTAGGTGAGGTGAAGGAGCATGTGCGTATGTGTGTGTGCATATGTGGAGTGTGGGTGGTTATGGGGTTTGTGACGAGTTCTGAGCGTGTGGGATGGAGGGTGGCTGGGGAGGGTTGTGGTGTGTGTGGATGGTGAAGGTGGCCCTCTCTCTCCCTCATTGACCACAGCCCCCACTACAGCAGGCAAAGCCCCTCAGCACTCCTCCCAGGCTCCACACTCGTGCCACTCCTGGCCCTGGGGCACCACCATGGGCCCCATGCTCCCGCTTACTGCCATTTCCCCCTCCTGTCTGCCACCACTACTGCCACTCCCGTATCCTGCTCTCCCCCTGCCCACCACTCTGACATCATGTCCCAGCTGCACAGCAGAGATTACAGGACTCAGCAAGAGCCAGCCTGGTCTGGCTAGCACTGCATGGAGCCATCTGAGAATAATGGGGGCTGGGCCAGCTCCTGATGAGACCTGTGGTCCAGCGAGGCAGTGGGGAACAACATGGAGCAGCCAGCAGGTGGGCAAGGGGTGGGGCGAAGTGGCAGCAGCAGTTGGGAAAGTGGAAAAATGGCAGTGGCAGGCAGGGGAGTGAGTGGCAGTGGGTGGGCAGACATGAGTATGGCAACAGCTATGGGGGGCCTGCACCAGTGCCCTTGAGCCAGGGCCAGTGGGGGCCCAGGCTAGGGCATCAGGAGCGTGGGGCATGGGCTGACAGGAGCTCTATGAAGCCAGGCTGGGCTGTGCTACCAGGGAGAGGGTGCAGCTGGCCTGGCTCAATAGATCCCCTGCCAGCCTGTGCCCCACATTCCTGTCACCCCCCCCGGCTCCTGCTGGAGCACCGGCATAGGCCCACTCCCACCCAGATGTCATCACACCTATCTACCTGCCCACTGCCAATCACTTCCCTGCTTGCCTTTGTCATTTCTCCACTTTCCTGCCCACCACTGCCACTTCTCCCCAGCCCCTGCCTGCTCGCTGACTGCTCTGGCACCATGCGGTTCCCAGCTGCATCACTGGACCACAGGACTCAGCAAGAGCTGGCCTGGCTCAGCTCCGAGGACTGGGGCGATTGCCCATGGTCCTTTCCTCCCTCCCCACTATGATCTGAGCTGAGTTTCCGTCTCGGGGAGAGGGAGGTGGGGAAACCCACATGGTCCCAGGATAGAGCCAGATAGAATGACCCGGTGCCTGTGAACCCTATTTTGCTCACCCCTGCTGTATTCTGTTCCAGGAGTTCAAAGAAAAAAAGGAGTGAAAACTAAGAGCTGGCCCTTTCCCACACATCCCAGGAGTCTAAAAACATTGAGAACCAGTGCTCTAGGCAGCTCTTCATTTCTTTTCCCACACAAGCTCCCAGCAAGCATGGACTCCTCAGGACCACTGGCTGCTTTCTCCAGAAGCTCTTCTAAGCAGCTCCAAGCTACTCTTCCTGAAGATGTGTGACTTAGATGGACGGGTATAGGCAGTCAGGTCAGATTCACTTCCAATTATTGTGCTTATAAATGGACTTGGTCCCTAAGGGTTGGTTCTGTTCACCCATCTCAGGCTCTGAAAGTCCATGAATGCATATGAAACACCATTTTCTGAACCAAAAGTCAGCAACGTTTTTGGCCTGAGTGCCAAAAACACTACAATCTCAACCTATGCTTTGACTTGGAGTGCCAGGGGTAGATGAGGGGGTGGGAGGTAGGAGGGCAGGGTGGAGACCTGTGAGGGGTACAGTCCTCATTGCTGGAGGCAGGTGCATGGACATCTCTAGGCAGATGGGTAGGGGCTGGGGTTGTGTTGCCCTGGCCCTTTCCATGCCATACACCAGGAGGTGCACATACAACTGCCACTGGCCATGGAGCCTGGGCTTGCAGCAGGCAGCAGACAGGCTGTAAACAGTTGCACTGGGGTCTGGAGCCCTGACCCCATTCCACAGCCAGTGGTAGCTGTACACGCGCCCCAGGGTGCATGGTGGAGAAGGGGCTAGGTAAGCGCAATCCTGGCCCCTTACCTGCCACCAAGGAGCTGAGCAGGGGCTTTGCAGACCTCAGTGTAGCAGCTTGCAGCCTCCCAGCCACCTACCATAGCTGGCATGGGCTCTGGGCAGTCCTCTGCTGCCCTCTATGGAATCTGGGCTGCTTGCAGCAGGCAGTGAGGAGGCTGTAAACAGCTGCTCCAAGGTTGGCTGAGCTGTAGCTGAACCCGTTGCTGGTGGAAGCTGCATGTGCATCTCTGGGCAGTGGGGGAGAGGCCAGGGAGACAGGGTACTGGGGGCTGGAAGTGAGGTGCACCAGCAGGCACAGTGGTCTGTGGATGAGGAGTGAAGAGCAGCAGCAGAGCAGGGGACTTTGGCATGGGAATGAGGGGCAATGGAATGGGCAGGGGGAGGGCACTGGCATATCATTGCCTGCTCCTGCCCCCCCATCCCCTGTAATCATATACCCTCTTCCTTGTGTGACAGGTGTCCTCTTTTTTTGGCACTAGAAATATGGTAACTCTATTTATGTCTGAAACAGTCACTACTTGAGAGTGTCCTATATACACATTGACTCTTGTTCTCTCTGTCCAGCTTGTCCTATTAGCATTCTGCTTATCTTTTTCTGTTCAATGCACTGCTGTTAGCATTTTCTTGCTTATTTCATTTCACTTCATGTGCATGTACTTTAGTTTTCTTTGTTTCTCCTCAATTTTTGCTGTTTGACTAGAGGGTCCATAAAACATATAAAGACCTTAAATACCGTCTTTGGAAGCAAATGTTTGTCACTCAGGGGAAAAATTCAAGACAGATAAATATCTACATGTGCTGAATCTCAACCAGCATAGATCAGTGGAGCTCCACGGGGATCCGTACAGCCATTTTGACTTACGGTTGCTGAAGATCTGACTCTATAGAGATATATTCATATATAATATATAATTAAGTTGGAAAAATAATATGTTACAAATGGGAGAGGCAGGAATTTTTGGGGGGTGATATTTTTTTTGGACCAACTGAATGGTTGGAATAAAGTTAAACAAGTTTTCAAATATAACACATGGATTATTTATCCCATTTTTAAATTTCCTTACTTTGTGGAATTTCAGTGGAGTAGAAGTCAGAGCACGAATCATAAGAAGCAAGTTTGAGCTGATTTTGATTTTTTTTTCAGTGGAATAGCTTCTGCACAAAATTTATTTTGAGAATTTCAACCTTTTTGTAGAGGGTGAAGTTGTCACTTGCAGTAATGCTGGTCCTAGAATGAGGAGCAAAGGCCCAATCAGCATCTCTAAATATCAAGGGATTGACATATAAACTTTAAAGTTCAAAAGGTCAAATTCTCAAATACACATGAGCAGGCTTCAGTTGTAGTCAGTGAATCAAATATAATTGTACTTACATAAACCAGTGGTAGATTTGGCCCAGTGAGAGCAGTTCACTTTGTTCAAAGCAGCACTTAGTCCAAAAGTCCATGGTGTGAGGCTGCTTTTTATAAATTCCTATGATTAATTTATTTGGAAAAAAGGCAGCATATTGTAGGGAAGCTAATTTATCCATTTCTATTTTGAATAAAATCTTACCTGTTGAGTGATAACATAGATCCTTTTCATTTGTCTCTTAAAAACATAGCATAATTCCATGGTTGTACAACTCAAGTGTCTAGGTTAAAATGATCAGAAAAACCTGTAAGTTCAAGTATTTCTAGCTAAATGGTTACATACTTTATTTATGAAAAGGACAGGTGAGGCAACAAATGACTAATAGAGCTATTACTACATTGCATAAGTGGAGTGTAAAACAGTGTCCAATCAGAAAAGATTTTACTATAAAGAAAATGTAAATACTGTTTTGGAAACTGTTAAAGTAGTAATGAATGCTGTCTTTATTTTCTCATGGAAAGGCAGCCTGATTTTGGGGACTATCATATGCTTAGTTTCCTATTACAGTAAATTATTCTTATACAAAGAAAACTATTCAAAGGTGATTACTCAAAAGGACCATATTTTAAATAAATACATAGAGAAGCTTTTGATGTCATTCAGCAGAAAATATCCTATTAGTGCTGGTTAGTTGAATTTTCATACTGAATGCAAGGATTCGGCTAGGTTACAAGGTTTTGAACCTAGTACATCTTGGCAGTTCTGCAGTGGGACCTAACTTGTACTTTTCACTGCCACATTGGTGTTCCTTTTTTGCACTTGACATGAATCAAAGACTTCTCCAACTGGAGAAGTGGGACAGACATTCTTATATTTTAAGTTACTGGCAAGTGAGTGGCAAGTTAAAGAACAGCAGCAACATTCATGAATCCCAAGTTTTGTTAGTCTAAATTGGTCTAAGTTTAGCAATTGGCATCAGTAATATTTTTGTAAAAAAATAGGGTGATAATCTAAACATGCAGCCATACAATCCTATTGCTTTCATGGTGACTGGTGATGTCACTGAGGGTAGAATTGGATTTGCAGAATTCAACATCATCTCAGCTCCATCTAATCCATGTCCTGTCTCCAGCTGTGAACAATACCAGACATTTCAGAAGAGGCGGTGTAAAAAAGCTTTTAATGAACTCAGCCCTGTGTGTGATGCTAAACATAGAGGAAAGCAACATGCTGAGAATCCTTGAAATAGATAAATAAAAAGCCTGGCATGTTTCCTCTCTTAGCCCTCAGAACTAGGATTGAATCCATCCCTTCTTTTAGAACTAGAATATATTTTTGTTTAATCAGGCTTTAATTAATTTCTAGGATCCTTGCACCAAAGAGAGGCACTTTCCATTTCTGTTAATTCATGTTCTCGATGTTGCTGTCAGAACAGCACTGTTTCCCTTAGTAAACTTGCTGGTGTTTTATCTAGTCTAATTTGAAGTATCCTGTGTGTGGAGGGGTCTTCACTTGGGAGAGTATTCTAGAGGCAAATGCATCTCACAGTACTAGGAAATGCACTTTGATATTCCAATTGAGTTTTTCGCTTTTTAAAACTTCATCCCATTATATTTGTATATCCCATATATTGTGATTGGCCACCTATACAATTCTTCTCTGGTCTCAGTACTTGCATGCGTCAGATATTTGTATATCATAATAGTATCTCTTATGTCATCTTTCAGCCAAGTAGATGTAGTTCCTGTTAATTTTCCTTAAAGGCCAATTACTCCAGCTACAGATAATTTTTTTAATACTGCAATTCGTAGGCAAAAAGATTATTTGGGGCTGCTGAATGTGTGCATGCATGTGACCCTCCAAGAGGTACATCTGTGGGAAAAGGGCGGGGGGAAGGGAAAAGGGGGCAGATTGAGGCCCCAGCAGTAAGGGAGGGATCAAGGCATAAACAGAAGCAGGGGCGGAGGTGAATGGGGCCTTGGGCCTCCACTTATTCCCACCACCCAGCCCAGCTGGGGCTCCACTCACTCTAGCTCCCACCACTGCACACACCCCATGAAGGCATGGAAGCCACGTGCCCAGGATCTGTGCATGGGGTGAGGGTGGGCTGGGGCTGGGCTTTTCCCAGCAGGAGTTTGTCCTCACTGTGCTCAGGGCAGGTGGTGGAGGAGCTGGGAGAGGGGGTTGGGGGGCTATGGTGCATTTTGGATGCTGCAGCACCCCCATGAGCCTCCTTGCTGCAGCCTGGCCCAACTCCCTATGCTGGGAAGAGTACAGTACAGCCCTGGCCCCTACCCTGCACAGATTCGAGGCACATGTCCACCCCCCATGCCTCCCGGGGTGCACGTAGCAGCAGGAGTCATGCCCCCAAGATGAGCCACTCATGACCCAGTCCCATGCCCTGTTCCAGCTGTGCAGTGCCTGCCCCAGGCCCAGCCCCACTCTTTTTCACTGCTATGTGCGTGCCCCTCCCCACCCTGCTGCACCTGCCAGAATCCGATGGCTCGGCTGCCTTGTGGCCCTACCGCTGCCCTGCATTTGGGTGGGGGGTTAAGTTCTGTTATCCCTCCCCTTCTGCCACCTATGCTGCAATTTGTCACTGTCTTTCTGTTAATATAGTACCTAGAAGTTGACATAATATTCTAGATGTGGTTGTACCAGAGACAGAGAATTTATTACCTCCCTCCTCTGCAAGATGGTGACTTTTTATGTAGCAGAAAATGTTATTAGATTTTTTGCAACTAAAACATGTCTTATTTTCTGTCCACTGTTACTGCAAAAATGACTGCTATAAAAAGTAATTATTTGTCAAAGCATTCACTAATGTTTAATATAACAGCATTTTTCCCTTATTCCTTATAACTATGACACGGTATGGTATCTGACAGCAAAAGCAGATATTTTAAGGTTCATCAGTATACTATAGGTCTTTTTCTGCCTTTTTGTTGCCCAAGTCTGTTCCTCCCTTTGAGAATACTTTTTGCAGATTGTTTCCCTGGTGGTTAGGGTTTTTTCATGTTGAATCTCATGTTGTTATTTTTCTGATTCTTTTAATCACCTCAGGTATCTTTGTATTTTTTCTTTTGTCCTGACAGGTGTTCGCATCTCTTCCCAATTTAGTATCCTTGATGTATTTCATTAATATGTTGTTTACTATATTTAAATATCATTAATGAAATTGTTAAATAAGACAGAATCTGAAACCAATCCCAGTAGTGTTGTCTTAGACACCTCCTCTTCCTCTCTCTGGATTTATAAATTGCCATTTTTAATTCCATTTCATCTATGATCAGTTATACAGGTTTTAATCCATGTGACAGTGTTCTTATCCAAGTCATTTTCAGGTAATACTTAAATGATATCTTATGACATTTAGTATTACTTACTTCAATGATTTTTTATTGATTTATTTTGTTGGTTTATGAATTACTGTATTCACTTAAATACAAGATGATCCTGATTATAAGATATCTCCTTCCAATAATTAGATTTTCTATATAGAAAATGTATACATTTGTTATAATTTTCTGGGTCTACTGAATCTACTTATTGGAGGTTTTCCCTGAATCTGTCCCCCTCCCACTGCTACAGTAAAGAAAATAAATTTGGAGGCTTAGATAGCCTCTTACCCTTGTACATCCCATTCCTCTCTTCTTACTATTAGACCCTGCTTTCCCTGAACACATGGAAGAGAGGAACAAATTTGAAAACAATAATCTTGAAATGAAACATAACTATAGTAATTTTCATATGATACCTATGGACTTTAGTTAATCCAGAATCAGTGCATATTACCTTTTTTTTTTAAACTGCTACAAATTTTGGCATAGGTACTCCATAAATATGCTTTTGAGAAGCACTTTAGCACCTACAAACTATGCATTATATTAGTCCAAAGCCAAAAAAGTCACGATTTACAATATAGCTCATTGGGCTGGGCTGCATCAAAGTCAAAAGGATTTCAAGCCAAGGTGACCCCACAGCTCAGAATTACTCAGTATGTGTGCGTATTCCTGATACCTTCCACACAATATCTATGTGCTAATTAGCCCTCTACTCATAACTGGAACTGGGTGTTCTTGTCATGAGTCCTGCGATGCTCCAAAAAATGATATGCAGATGAGTTAACTGGCAGGCTAGTCCAGCCATGGACTTCACCTCATGGAGGGTGGGAGCACACTAATTGTATATGATAGGCTGAGGGGCCAACATGGGGACTCTGAACGAACTGTTTGGTGCCCCATTTGGTGGTTTGCCAGGCGTTTAAGTCTTGTAATAATTGGAAATGGGAGAGAAAAGCACAGCTCAACTTTGGGAGTGAGGAGGTAGTGAGACTGTATTCAGCATAGTGGCTCACCATGACTTGAGGAGTCAGCACTGAGAGGGATTGCACTTAATGGGAACTACAATATATATTGTTCAGACAGACTGCATTAATCTGTCCTTGTAGCAGGTTCCCATCAGACTGTGGGCCATGTATTTTAGTCATGCTTAGTGGTGGCTACATTTAATCAACTTCATGTTTTGTTTCCATTACTGAGCACATGCTGGCTTTTGGTAGCAGTTTAATTATAGGCTAATGATAGTATTTAATGAGCTTTCATTGTATGCAAATTTTAAGATGAGGAAGAAAAAACCCTCATCTTGTATTTGAGTAAATATGGTAATTACCCTCAAGGGGAGTTGGGTTTTCAGTCTTAAACAGTTGTATTTATTGCTTCACCTATTAGATAAGTATTTTCTTGTTCATTTTTATATCAATTGTGAGGTACCTAGGCACCTGAGTCTAAGTGCAGTCTAGAATGAGTTGCTGAGTTCCCATGGAAATTTGGAAAACAAATACTTTAGTAGCATAAATCCCATCATGCCTTGAAGATACTTAATAAGTGGGTATCTGGTAAAATAGTGGAATCAGCATTAATGTTATGTTGGTGCTCAAAAGCAAAGACCTGTAACATCATGTGCTTACTTTAGTGTGTGTTGTTGTTACACTGATATACAAGCAGAGTAGATAAATAACGTATAGCCTTATATTTGTATAATTTACTGCAACCTGGTGTAGAATTACTCCAGGAAGAAGTGGGGTAAAACTTTTAATTTAAAATAGTCATTGCTTTAGTACACTTTAGTCAAACTTAGGACCTGCAGCTTGGATCTAGTCTGTAGAACTAGCTTATGTGGCCTGTGGAGCCTATAGAGGGGCCAGAAATTTGTGGGGCAGGGCAAACAGAGGCAGGCCCCCTCTTGAAAAACAGTGCATGAAACCCTGTTAGCAATGAGTGTCATCTGTGGGGGCAAATGAGGGCTGTGTTAATCCCTGCTGCCACTTACCCCATCCAGATCTAGCAATTGAGGAGCCCCACAGTCTGTTTCCAGCCCATGGAATAGAGTGAGTTTGACATCCTTGATTTAGTGCAAACAAGCTCTTTTTTTGCAACCCAGCCACCTTGTGGCAAGGTGCTGACAAATTGCAACTTCTGGAGAGCTCGCTGTCTGTCCACTCGAGACAGTAGTATAATTGTCATCGGTGATGGAAGCAACTGTGGTGTTTGTTAATGTGTTTTATGTTTAGACCCTAAGTGCCTCTTCAACAATCAGGAAGCATAAGAGGAAAAATATCAATACCTTTTTCTATTATACAAAGCAGCCCCACTTGTCCCTTCCCCCTCCACCTTACTTTATTCTTATCTTTTCCCGGTGTTGCTCCCAAGGCCAGACTGATGCAACTTTCATTCCATTCTTCTTTTGCATACCCACCAAGTTCTAAATTAAATCAAGTTACGTTCTTATGATGCTTTAACTTGTTTCTCTACAACTTTACATTATCATTGTTTCTCTGCTGAATTTAACCCTTTGATAATAAGCATACCAGCAAGTTTTTGAATAAATCAATCAAATTAAATTTGCCAAGTGATCTGCTGTGGCGGTGAATTCCATAGGATACATGTGGGGTGCATAATGAAAACCTATTTTCTCTCTATACAGATGCATTGGCCTTCTATTTCATTGTCCTCTTCTATAGAAAAAGGTAAAAAGAAAGGAATGATCACTTTCCAGTATTCTTCTTCTTTTGGCATGACCCCAAGTTCACCTCAAAGTTTCCCTTTTTGCTTCTTGCCAGATTTTGTTCTGCTGTTGAAAATTTGTCTTACTGTGGCAAATAGGAAGCAATTGCAGGGCAGGAATACAGCAAGGGCAGAAATACAATAATTACAGCCTTTACATTAGAGAAGCTATGATTTTTCAATGCAGACACAGTAAATTTGAGTGAATAGCTGAAATTATTTCTAAGAATATTCATTCACTAAAAACACATTAAATTCTATCCCCTTTTGTGTTGGATTTCTATGAATATTCAAGTAAAAATGTACTAAACAGGGCTGTTTGCTGAAACAAAGTGAAGCTGGAACTCACAAGCAGGAATGTTCTCTCCAGAAGCCTGATTATCAATGTTATGCTTATTGGACTCAACCGCTGATATAGCTAGAAGAATCAAATCCATCTGGTTTATCCCAACTTGAGGACTTTCTTCATGTTCATTGTCCCAGCCTGACAAATTCCCAAGTCTTCCTAAAAGCAAAGGCAACATAGGTCAGGAAACCACTACTTTTTTTTTAGTATCATTGTAATATTGACAGCTTAAGCTGTGCAATGAGGAGCAGAGTCAAACCAAGGAAGAACTGAAGATCTAGAGCCATATAGTTTTAATAGCCCTATAGCAGGGTGGTCCATCCCTTTTTAAAGCTCTGTTGAGAGAGCCCAGCTGCAAGGAATTTGGATAATGAGGGTGTATCCCACAGGGAGCTTAAAACCCCAGGCAAAAGACCAGAATGGTAAGCAAGCTGTGGGCTAAAATACTTGCTGCAGGGAGGATCTAGGCTGCTGTAGTGGGGAAGAACCAGAAGGGCTGTACTATAAGTGTCTGGGACAGGATGGTAGGGTTTTGTTTTGCTTGTGTTATTTGTTTTAAAGACTATGTTTTATCTGGGAGAACTAGCCGAAGAGCTCCTCAGGGAGCAAAGCTTGCAGAAGCCAGCAGGCAAGGCTACTCAGAAGCTGTTAGATAGCATTAGGTGTAAATATTAGGCCTGTGCAAGTAGGCAGCTGTTTGATCTGGCTTTGGATCTGGCCGCTTCAGATGTAAGTGATCCAATCCAGAGCTCTGGATCGCTTTGATCTGGCCGAAGTGGCTCAGAGGCTTTAGAGCTGCCTCAGAGATCTGGCCATAGGGTATAATGGGGATCAATGAAATATCTATAATGTTGTTGGTTTTTTGTCTGATTTGGATGAAACTTGCAGGAGTGGTAGCCTCTGCTGAGAGCATGAAGCCTGCCAAATGTCAAGAAGGTGGGTACAAGGGTTTGGGGAAAACTGCACCCAAACTTAAGAAAGCAAAACTCATGTCACATGTATGTGTTACATCACAGGGGAGTGAAAACTGCAGGGGTGGTGGCCCCTGCTGAGTCCATGAAACCTGCCAGCTCTGTGTGTCTCACTAGAGGAGTCTATCTTCTAGGGCCCTGCACCTAAAGTTGCTGATAAGCAAAATGTGTGTGTCCTTCCTGGTGCTGGGTCTTCCGCACAACTCAACTCTGAAAAGTGGCTTGTACATTCAAACAAACACCTAACCTCATCACCAGAACTGAATGAACTTCCTACAGCTCAAAACACAAAACCTGCCAATTGTCTCCAGTACCCTCACAAACTGCACACCAGAATCTAGCAAAGAAAACAAAACCCAACTACCTGTGGGGGCACATTCCTCACCAAAAAACACAGCCTTCAGTGTCTAAGACCCAAGCGTTTGGGCCCTCGCATTGAAGCCATGCCAACTGGCAGTGGTTGGTGTGGAGAAGACTGGCTGATGCTGGTGCTGGGAGTGCTGGCATGGGGCAGTGGACCCCCCTCTTCCACATTCCCTTGCCTCTCCACTTCGGCCTCCCTGACTTTGTTGACCAGCACCTGCTAGTCCAGTGACCAAGGGTTTTGGTGCTGCCAGTGCACATGTTCCCCTTCATCCTCAGGTCGCACATGCCCACCATCCTGTGGAATGTACTGGATTGCGAGGGATCCAGCTGTCTCCTGATGCCCTCCTTCAGCCGCCTCACCAGTGCCTGCATATCTGGTGACAGTGGCCTGCCCCAGACAGGAACATTGATCCCCTGGAACTTCTCCATTTGGGTCTCCATTCCCTGACTAGGGGGATCACCTGGCTGAGGAGGGCATTGCCAGCACTAAGGGTCTTGTTGGCCTCGAGGAAGGGCTTGAGGACCACCAAGATCTGGGAGATGGTTTCCCACTCAGCTCTGTTCAGGGGACCGCTGATCCCAATCTCCCCAAGCAAGGCCATCTCATAGATGGCCTTCTGTTGCTCCACCGACCTTTCAAGCATCAGGTATGTGGACTTCCACTGAGTCTCCACATCCTGCATGATTTTGTGCTGCAGGATGCTCAGCTTTGCCTGTTTCTCCCACAGCACCTTGCCCCCCGCCCTTGATGCTGCGGTGGAAGCAGCCTGCCACCTTCCTGCATTTCAAAATCAGCGGGCTCGTAGCAGTAGTGGTGGCAGTGCCATCACCATCAGCCCTGTCCCCCGCCAAGGCATCCCTCACTATTAGGTGCAGCCTGTGTGCCACACAGTGGATGCCAACAAAGTTGACATCAAAGAAAGCCTTCACCATATTGGCCCTGTTGTCGGTGACCATTAACCCATGGGTGAGCTCAGCCTGTCCATTGAGCCACCCCTGCACCATGTGGTTCATAGCCCCCTTGCTGTGTGGGACTCATCCAGAACCTCAGCTTGTAGTAGAGCCCACCGAAGGCCTGACTGATCACACCAGCGCCCTGTGAAGGAGTGGTAGGCATGATCGCCACCCTGGCTACTCCAGGGGTTCAACGTAGACAAATGCAGGGTGCTGCACCTTGGGAGAAGGAATCCACAGCATACATACAGGCTGGGGAGTTCCCTTCTTGAAAGCACAGAGGC
>JAGPOW010003685.1:41245746-41278285 GCA_030014935.1 Caiman crocodilus
CTATGAGGAGAGACTGAGGGACCTGAACCTGTTCAGCCTCAGCAAGAGGAGGCTGAGGGGGGACCTGGTGGCTGCCTACAAACTCATCAGGGGAGATCACCAGCAAATAGGTAGAGCCCTTTTCTCTCCAGCACCACCTGGGGTGACAAGAAACAATGGTAATAAGCTGATGGAAAATAGGTTTAGGTTAGAGATCAGAAGGCAATTTTTTACAGTTAAGGTGGCCAAAATCTGGAACCAGCTTCCCAGGGAAGTGGTCCTTGCTCCTATCTTGGGCAAATTCAAGAGGAGTTGGATGATCATGTGTCTGGGGTCTGGTGAACCCAGCATTCATTCCTGCCTGTGGCAGAGGGTCAGCCTAGATGATTTGTTCAGGTCCCTCCTGACCCTAGCTACTATGAAACTATGATGTTGGAGGTGAAGTGCAAGGCTACCTGCGGCCCTGCCTTGCGCAGCTCCTCCGTCAAGATCTCCCTGTATGCCTCATACAGGGAGGGCACCAGCACCCTGCTCAAGGTGGTGCATGTGGGCACTTTGTAAAATGGGGCCAGAAGTGCTACAAACTGCCTGAACACAGGCCGCGCAACTAGGGAGAAGGGCTGGCTATCCAGAACAAGCATCTTCCCAATGCTCTGGGTGATCTTGCTCTCCTTGGCAACACATTTCCCTTTCTGTCCCCCTTTCCTTCACTGGTCCAGGGTGGTCTGCCTCTGCTTTGGGGAGAAGGGGGCTTTGGAGCAAGTGGGGGGCTTCCTTTTCAGCACACTCGCACTGGTGCCAGGCTGAACAGGAAGAAGGGCAAGGGGGTTCTGCCTCCTCCAACGCAGCAGCATCGCTGTGGTGGAAAAGTGTGTCGCATCCTTGCCATGACTCATGCCTTTGGCAGTGCTAGGAGATGACAAACCTGGGATCATCTGCCAGCTCAAAATGCTCCCACACTATACTACTCCCCTGCTTCTGGGTTGAGGCTGAAGAGCCTGCCTTATGCCACTCCTCAGCAGGCTGAGGTTCAACACCAGGAGGAGCTGTCTCATCTGAGCCACTTGCCTCTACAGCCTTAATTTCCTCCAAGGTGCTGCTTTCTAGAGGAGACCTGGGTCTAGGGGAAATTTTGAGGGATATGGAGCACAAACTCTGATTCCCCCTTAGTCTCCAGAATTGCTTGAGCCAGTGTGCTCAGCATCCTTGGTTCCAGCTCCAGCTCCTCTGGCAGTGGGAGGCTCATGGTGAGAGATTACATTGGGGTGGAGGAGACAGTGATTCCACTGCTGGTGCCTGCTTCTGTACTGAGGGGAGGTGGTGTAGGTGCAGACACTGCTCCCACCACTTGGCCTCCACTGGCAGCACTGATGTCATGGCTGCTTGGGAAGAGAATGCGTCTGTGTTTGGGGGCGGGGTGGGGCTTGCAGCTCTCCCTCCGTGCTAAAAGACCTGGCACCTGCCTTTCCAGCATACTTCATATTAATCTTTCCTGTGCTGCAGAAGGTCTGTGTTTGTGTGTCACTCCTTTTGTGTTGTGTGTCTTATTCCCCTATTGCGTGTGTGCACTGGACTCTTCTTTGATTGTTTGCTTCAGTGTTAAGAGCTATGTAAAAATTGTGTGCTGTCTGTCTGCTCCTATGAATATCTGATTTTTCTTCTTTATATTGTGTGTGAGTGTGTATGTGTGTGCACGTGTGTGCAATCTGTGTGCCTCCCTGCACCAATGATGGATCACGCTGGCAGGGAAAACACAGCTTACTTTTTTCAAAGTTTGCAACAAAAAAAAGAGCAAATAGAAGTTGAAAGAAATGAATAGTACTAAGAGATGCTAAGCTAAGCTAAATCCTACCCAGTTCTTTCTAACAACAAAAAGGAACAGGCAAGATCAGCTACTGAATAAAGCAACCAAGCTGAGATGCCTGAGTCTGCTAGGGCACCTTTCTCATGCAGTTCCTGAGAGGGAACAAGCTAGCAAAAGACACAGTACACCTCCAAACAGAAGCTTTTATGCTGTTTCTAGGTCCCTCCCCCCAAGACACTGTCATTGGAAAGGCAGTGAGAGAGAAATCCTTCTCACTGGCCACCTACACATGTTAGTCTTCCCCACCCCCCCACTCCTTGCCCTGTTCCCCCTCCCTCTTCTAACTTTCACTTTCAGCATCTGAAGCATCCAAAGCATCTGAAACTTTTCCAAAGCACTTTGGAAGCTCCAAACTGCTTTGGACAACTGGAATGAGCTCGCATTTCAGATCCGGGGCCGCTTCTGAAGCCTTGCACAGCCCTAATAAATACCCTTATGTTTGGTTCACAACAGCATTTATAACTCTGGTGGAATCGTCTCTTATAACTGGTAGATGAAAGTGTTCAGTGAAGCCAGAATCCAACCCTCATTTGAGTTTCTTCATTTCACATGGAGAGTATACCTTTTCATGCCTTTTGCAACATACTTCCTTGATAGGGACCTACCAAGTTTGCAGTTATGTGACTTTTTTTCAGACACCATGAATTTGGTAGGTTCTCCCATGAAAAAGTCTGGTCCCCACAAAAAAGAAGTGGGGACTATAAAAAGCTGGAAAAGGCCAGCAAGTGGGGAAAGAGAGGGAAAAAGGAGGAGCTAAAAGAGAGGTGGGAATTCCTGGTGTCCTGAAACACTAGGGGGAGGGAGGGGAGGGAGATTTTTGTGGTAGAGCATGGTGCACCTCCCCACCTCAATTATCTGAGAGGTCCTGGGAGTCCTGCCTCTCCCTGGAAATTGATAGGTGGCCATCTGTCAATCTCTGGGAAGGGGTAGGACTTCTGGGGCCCCTTGACCAATCAGGGGCATGGGGAGGGTCTGCCATGCTCCACCATGAAAATGGTGACCAGCACTGTGCTGGGACCATAAAATCAGGGTAGGTCCCTACTTGAGAGAGAACACTTTTATCCAGGCCTTCTGGAATACAGGTTTAGCACCCAGAAATATTTTACCCTTCAGCAGTTCTTTTTAAGAGGTGCTAAAGGGAGTTGCCTTTTCTAGTCACAGATAGAGTGCAAATTCTGCAGGCACCATTAGATCTCTCAGTAAAAACAATATTTCTTTAAAATGGTGAGAAAATGAAAGAAAAGCAGAAAGAAATGATTGCCTAACTAGATTTAAATATACAATAAGCTAAACTGTATAGAAAGTCTTAGCATAGTTATAGAACAAAGGCAGCCTTATATATCCAGAGAGCAGTTCTTGGCAACCACCTGCCTGTTAGAGTCTCAGTCCTAGTATTCAATGTGGGGGGGAAAATATCCTTTGTGCTATGTCCAGAGATGTCTCCTGCTACACTCCTCTTTCCTACCTGGTTTAGTTGACAGATCCTTCATCTAGGGCAGCACTCCCAATCTCCAAACTAGTTTTTTCCAGTAGTTTTAATCTGTTTGTTTTTTTCTAAGACTTTGTTAGAAAAGGCCTAATTAAAGGACTTTTAATATGAAGTTTCAAATGTTTGATATGCTGTCTCACAGGCTGCATTTCATATAGAAATCTGTTCATCAGACTGATGTCTCATGGGCCAGGCTCTTCATCCACTGAGGTAAGTTGTTTCACTTATCTGGGGGAAAGCTAAACTCACCTCCTGCGGTGATTAAATATAAATGTAATGATGAACTACATTCTATCTGTCACAAACTGTTTAAGGGAAATTTGGGGAGAAAGCCACTTAAATTATGTGATACCCTGTGTTGTGATCTATCACAACAATTTGTAACTGACATGTTGCTTTTATCTAATCGTCAGCCTTTGACCTGCGTTGGTGCAACTTTATTTGTAGGAGGTGAAAAAGGATATGTTCACAAAAGTGCCATTAAATCATAAACAAAAGTATAGGACAATTTTGAGAAATATGAGGATATCAACTTGGGTTATGCTCCTATTATTTTAAGAAAAAAATTCAGGGTCCATGCTAGCTATCCAGAAAGGTAAAGCCAAGAATAAGAGTAGAATGAAGTCATCAAATATTGCAGCTTGTATAATAGTTTTGTCTCATTCTTTTGCTGCAGCTGGCTTATATGGTTCATATGGTGGCAACATATTAGCTTTCCTTTTTTGTTCTTGCTTGATCCTTGGTGCCTACAGAGCTACCTTTGTGGCTTGTGCTGTCTGCTGCTGCTAGACTTCCTAGATTTTCTGGGGAGCTCTGCATTTCAAGGCTAATCTCATCTTTCATTTAGAAAAAAGTTTCCTGCCATTTTCCATGCAGAGAAAGCCTTGAAATGTAAACTGGATCCCTGGGGCTGAAATGTTGTTACTGATTTATTTCCCTTAAACATCATTGATTATTCAGTCTTCCCAGAGTCATTGAGGCAAGGTTTATACTTAAAAGTTTTTTTGGCATAGCTTTGAGAAAAAAATCACATTAACTGACTTAGTAGTGCTGGCAAAAAGCCTTAACATGAACACATTTAAACTGACAAAACATCCTTTTGTTTAGTATAGCTTCTGTTCTGAAAAGTGGTATAAGCTACATTTCCACTAGGGCTCAGGACAGAAGTTACACATAAACCAATTTGAGTGATCAGAAACTGGTTTAAACCTGTAACAGAACAGAAATTCAGTGCACACACATCACTTTGAAACTGGCCAAAACTGGTTTAAGATAAATCTGGCTGAATATAGCGTTCGACTTAATTGCTTTAGGTCAAACCAGTTTATGGAACTTCTGTCCTTAATCCCTGTGAGATTGAATTTAACACAAAATCCTCCAGTATCTCAGGATGCTCTGCAGCGCTCAACTATGCTGTCTGCTCCATAGGTACATAGACATTGGGGCTGAAAGGGACTTTGCAAGATCATTGGGTCCAGCCCCTTGCCCAAAGGGTAGGCAGTCAGCAGGGGTCAAATGATCCCAGCAAGATAGGCATTCAAGTGTTTCTTAAAGAAATTCAGAATAGGTGCCTCCACCACCTCTTAGGGGAGTCTATTCCAGGCCCTGGGGACTCAGATGGTAAAGAAGTTTTTCCTTATGGCCAGCCGAAAACAGTCTTCCAACAGTTTGTGACTGTTGGACCTAGTCTTCCCATGGGGTGCCCTGGTGAACAGATGTTCTCCCAGTTCCTGATGCACACCCCTTATAGGCTGCCACCAAGTCACCCCTGACCCTATGCTTTTCCAGGCTGAAGAGTCCCATGTCTCTCAACCTCTCCTTATAAGGCCTCTTTCTTGTTCTCTAATCATTCAAGTGGCTCTCCTCTAGACTTTCTCAAGCTTCTCCATATCCTTTCTGAATTGTGGAGCTCAGAACAGGACACAGTATTACAGCTGTGGTCTTACCCAGGCCAAGTAAAGTGGGAGGGTGACTTCCGGGGTTTTGTTTGAGATGCATCAGAAGATGCAGGCAAAAGTTTTGTTTGCTTTGCTGGCTGCAGCATCACACTGTCTCATGTTCATCTTGTGGTCAATCGTGAAGACCAAGTCTCTTTCAGCTGTGGTGCTAGCTAAGTGTGTTGTGGGTTCTTTCTCCCAAGGTGAAGCACCTTGCATTTCTCAGTGTTGAATGCCATCAGATTTTGATTCACCTACCTTGTAAGCTTGTCAAGGTTGGCCTGGATTGCCAGCCTATCCTCTAAGGTGACCATACTTTCCCATAGTTTTGGTGTTGTCAACAAACTTAGCCAGTTTGCTCATAACACCTAAGTCCAGATCATTTCTAAACACATGAAGAGTACAGGTTCAAGAATGGAGCCCTGGAGGACACCACTGGTTACAGTGTACCAATTTAATTTGGTTCCATCAACTGTCACTCTCTGGGCCCATCCATGAAGTCAGTTCCCCAGCCATCAGACTGTTAAATTGTCTAGGCCGCAATTCCTCAATTTTTCCATAAGGACATCATGGGACACCAAGTCAAAGGCTTTCTTGAAGTTCAAAATTATGATTTCCACCTCTTCTCCTTTGTCCAAGTGATGTGTCACCGGTCATAGAAGGAAATCAGGTTGATCAGACAAGATCTACCCACTACAAAGCCATGTTGGCTATCTCTCAGAATGTTACCTTCTGTTAGGATGTCGGTAATGGTTTCCTTTATGATTGTTTCCAAGATCTGCCCAGGGATTGAGGTCAAGCTAATGGGCCTGTAGCTCCCTCAATCTTCCCTTCTCCCTTTCTTGAAGATAGGCACCACATTGTCCCTCTTCCAATTGTGACAGGTTGGCTGGTAGAGACTTAGCCCAAGGGTTTTGAAAGGGCAAAAGATGATTGGAGGACTTGGGATTCCCTTTCCTCACCAATCTGGTAATGATTTGGCCCAGGGGTTTTGAAAGGGCAAAAGATGATTGGAGGACTTGAGATTCCCTTTCCTCACCAATCTGGTAATGATTTGGCCTAGGGTTTTTGAAGGGATAAAAGATGATTGGAGGACTTAGGATTCCCTTTCCTTACCAATCAGGCCCCAGAGACACACCCTCCATGTCCCCTGATTGGCCCTGTGGGTCACCTGGAGAGGGATAAAAGAGGCAACACGGCTGACGCAGAGAAGAGACCAACAAGGGACCACAAGGAGGGAGCTTCAAGGAACTGAGCCAGTGGGGTGGAAGCAGTTGCCCCAGAAGAGCCTGAAGGAGTAGGACCTGCAGGCAGCGCTGGGGTCCTCAGCAGTGCAGCGTGTGGCTGGCAGCTGAACCTGTTCATGGCAGGAGAGGCTCCCCGCTAGGCTCCAGGATCCCCTATGAGAAGCTGTGACTGGCAGGAGAGGCTCCCCCATTCTAGCAAGATCTGAGCAGTGACCTGAGAGGTTCCCAGGTCTGCTTCCAGCTCCTCCAATCAGAGACCAGGCAGCTCAATGTGAAGCCAGGGCTCCAGGAAGGTCAAGACCCCTAGCAGCTTAGCATAGTGCCAGCACTTGTGGCTGTGTGGTAGAGTTTCTGCTTGCTGAGTTCAAGTCCCTGTTTTGGTGACTTGGGGTGAGGTGAGCTAACAAGGAAAAATCCTTCTTTCAGTGGAAAGGGGCCATTGTGTTTTCCCCCTTTCTCCTCCTCCAGGTACCTAGGCCCTATATCCCTTGTCATTTGACATTTTGTATTTTGTATCTTTTGTATTTCACCAACCAGTATTATTTGTTCTGCTGTTTGTGGTTTACATTTTGGTTAACCCTGTCTTTTATCAATTGGATGAATATGCCTATGATTGTAAGTGTCTAACCTTTGTTGAATCCTGCCCCTTCAGGGCGTTGTAGTGTCCCCTATACCTCCTTGGCTTATACTGATTATGTTCCCAGTATTGTTCCCTCATTAAAAGTTATAGGGTTAAGTCCCCATTGGTGGTCTGGCTCTGCTCTATAGAGGGAGGAGAAGAGTCCCTACACCTCCCACAGTGCTTGTGCACCTGCTTTGATCCCTTCAATTGGAGAGGGGGTACCTCTTGGAGTACTACCCGGGTTACACAATCATTAGGCACATTGCCCAAGCACCACAAATTCTTGAATATCCTCACCATAGGCTGTGCTATAATGTCAGCTAGTTCCTTTAGCACTCTTGGGTGTATTCCACTTGGCTGGCTGATTTGTAGATGTCCAGCTTCTTAAAATGTTCCCTCACAAGATCAGTGGTAATGATGGGTGTAGTTTTGCCCTTCCCCTTGTGATCCTTCCTCTTGTCAGGCAGAGTATCCCACTAGGCTGATGCAAGACTGATGCAAAATAGTCATTAAGGAGATTGGCTTTTTCCTGGGTGTCAGCTATCAGCTGCCCCACTTGGTTTAGTAAGGGTTCAATGTTACTCTTGTTCTTTTACTTACTTCCCACATATTTGAAGAAGTACTTTTTATTGTCCTTGATTTGAGGCCAGTTTGAGCTCAGTTTCAGCCTTGACTTTCCTAGTTTTCTCCCTACAGGTGGGCTAGTGTTGAATATTCCTCCTTAGTGGTGTTTCCCATCTTTCATCCTTTATAAGCTTCTTTTTTTAGGTGCAGAAGGTTTTTGAATTCCCTATTGAGCAAAGGGGGTCATCCAGCCATTTTGCTATGTTTTCTGTGGGTTGGAATGGACTTCCCTTGTACTTCAAGGGTTGTATCCTTGAGAAGCGACCATTCATTATGGTCATATATTCCTCCCTGCCAGACAGTGGTTTCTCAGAGTCTGAACAACTAGCCTCCTAAGCTTGTGGAAGTCAGCTTTCCTGAAGTCAAGGACTTCTGTATTGCTGACTGTCTTGCCAGCTTTGGGGTGAATAGAGAAAGTGATCAACTCATGGTCAGTGTCTCTCAGCTTCCCTTTGGTTCTCAAGTCACTGATTAGATCATCCCCTTTGGCCAGTACCAGGTCCAGCAGTGCTTTGCCCCTTGTCGGTCTGTAGACTTCTTGAGACAAATAAAGCACATCAGTGCTTATGAGGAAGTATTGTGACTGATCAGATTTGGCTGAATTCTCTTCCCATGAGATGTCCAGGTAGTTAAAGTCACCCATGACAACCATGCACCAAGAGTATGCAGCCTGAGCCAATTCCCTGGTGAGCTCATGGTCAAGTTCTTGCTCTTGATCAGGAGATCTGTAGTAGATTCCTACTGTTATATCCCCTTCACCAAGTTTACCCCTTATTCTTATCCAGAGAGTCTCAAGTCTCCCTCCTTGGTTGCCAGTCTCAGCCTGTAGGGAAGTGTATTGCTCTTTCACACAGAAAACTACACTCCTGCCTTTTCTTGCAACATGATCTCTCTGAATACCTGTGGTCCAGTCATAGGTAGATTCCCACCAGGTCTCTGTTATTCCTATGAGATTGTAATCATTATTGTTTAGGAGTAGGGCCAGCTGTTTGTTGCCCAGGCTCCTGGCATTTGTGTAAAGGCAAATAAGCTTGCCATCAGAGGCCCTAGGTTTCCTTGCACTCCTGGAAGAGCCCTGTCCCTAGAGTGGGGTAGGAGTTTGTTTCCTTGTACAGCCTGACCTAATGGTTTGGTGGCTGATGCTTGGTTGGCTTGCACCAGTGATTATCTGCCCATCCCCCAGTGAATTTAGTTTAAAGCTGGGTCAGGCAGGTCAGCCAATCTAGCTGAAAAGAGCTTCTTTCCTGTGCAAGTAAAGTGGAGACTGTCTCTTCCCAATAACTCACTGGTTATCACTCTGAAGTGTGGGCCGTGGTCATAGAAACTGAAGCCTTCATAATGGCCCCAGCACTGCAGTCTTCTGTTTACTTCATGAATTCTTCTCACCCTCCTGTGCCACTGACATGTAATGGGAAGGATCGAGGAGAAAACCACCTGCGCCTCCAACCCTTTCAGCCCTACTCCTAGAGTCCTGTAGTCATTCATGACCTGGCTGGGATTGCTCTGAGCCATGTCATTTGTGCCCACATGGATAAGGAGCACAGGGTAGTGGTCAGACGGCCAAATAAGTTTTGGGATTCTCTCAGCTACTTTCTGGATATGGGCCCCTGGGAGACTGCAGACCTCACAGGCTGAGCAGGGAAGCCCTGCCCCCAGCTGTAAGATCCCAGGCAGCCCAAAGCCCAGCAGATTCCCCCAGACCTCCACCTCCTTCGCAGGGGGAATTGGCTTGGCTCCCAGCTGGGGTGGAAACAAACCCCTGACTGCAGGCTTCCCTACATTTTGGGCATAGTCTAGCTGGGGGTCCAGAGTTGGGGGGCATTCCTCCCCTATCCCCACCAGCCTGCTGGCTCAGGACAGGGTGTGGCTGGGTGATTGCCCTGGCTCCCAGCTTGGGTGGAGACAGTAAAGACCCCACTGCAAGAGCCACACACCCCTCTGCACCAGGCACAGCCTGGCTGGGGACCTGACATAGCACTAGGGGGAGAGGGAGGAGAAGGGAGAGGGCAGCTGTTTCTCCCCCTTCCCCCAGCTCCCTCCTAAGCCTACCCAGTGGCCAAGGGAGAGGAATGGCTGGGTGATTACCTTGGCTCCCAGTTCTCAGCTCAGGCTGGGGGAGTAAAGCCCCCACTTCAGGCTCCCCCCACCCTCCCCTTACCCCAGGGCAGGGAGACCCCAGCTGGGGTCTGGTGGGGGTGTTTCCCCCTCACATCCTTTCCTCAGCAGGCTGGAGGCTGAAGAGGGGCATGGCTGGGGGGATTGCCCATCTCCTGGCTTTCTGTTGTGGCTGTCAGGTGGGAGATGTGCGCAGCAGGGGTCTGGCTGCCTTTCAGGTTGGAAAAGTTAACATCAGTTCACTTTCTAATCAGTTCCATCTAGGCAGTTTACAGAAACCTGCAAAGATTGAATCAATTCAGTCTCAGAGTTTTTGACTGTCTGTACTTAGCCTAGGAGGATTTGCTCCTTTGTTGTATAGATAAAGGTCTAGGCTGGTCTATGGACCAAGAGAAACCAATTATCATAATCCCTTGAATTTTCAAGGTGGCCTGAACCAGTTTATGGCTGTGTTAGGTGGTGCTGCTTGTTCTGTCATTGTGGTAGGTTCCTGGTAAATCTGGTCACATTGTGATGGCTACAAGGATGGAGGTTGTCTAATCTTTGTCTAATATTTGCAAGCACTTCATAGGCATTAACATTTGCCATATGCCAGTGCACATCTTGTGAACAATATATAAACCTCATCATAAATGGAAAGTTGTATGGAACACCCTTTAAATATTGTCCCCTTGATCCCATGCAAAAAAACAGCAGGGTCCCATTTCTGTGGTAGGAATCTGTGTGGCCTATAGACTTACTTCTTTGTCATATGTAAAATAACTACATTTACATTTTGAAGAAAGAATTATGTTGCTTTTCCCTGCACCCCCAAACTCTTCCTTGTCTGTCTTGGTCTAAAATTATGATATTTTTCAGAAGCCTATTACTTTGATAATGAAGCACCACACTATTTTGAAGTTTGCCTTAAGGCTCTATGTATTTTCCTCAATATATTTCTTTGTTTCAAATCTTCATAAT
Organism: Caiman crocodilus; assembly: GCA_030014935.1. NCBI lineage: Eukaryota > Metazoa > Chordata > Crocodylia > Alligatoridae > Caiman > Caiman crocodilus. Next base: position 41,256,584 of record JAGPOW010003685.1, read on the forward strand.
AAACAAATCTGATCATGAAAGGATGTGGTTTTATGAATAATGTTGGACAACTTGGAAGTAAGTTTGCGTGGGGCTTTTTACTTTCCTTTTTCATTCAATTCTTTTCTTTTTTTTAAATATTGTCCATCTTCCTCTGTTGCAAGTTTTTAATGTTTTCCTTTTCAGTAGAGAAGTCGTGTTTAATTAAAACTTATTCCATATTTTCAATTATAGATGCTAATTTGTTTGACTTTACACTTTAAATTGCCTTGAGTAATTTCCTGTGGAAGTACATATAACCATTTGTATGTTTGAAGTATTAGTGTGTAATTTGCATAGTTTGTATGTAATACTTAAACTAAGTACTCGGGCTTAGAAAGGGTACATAATATTTTCTGTGACAAATGGCAATATGACGGTCTTTCTGTTTCCTGTTAAATTTCTTTTACAGCTGAATTTGTTTATCCATCTGGAAGTGATGGTCAAACCAAAAATTCATTAAAAAAAAATCAAAGCCTTCAAAGGTCACTTTAATAAGTACATAGGAATTAGGAAAATGGGGGACTGGAAATATTATGCACATCTTGCACACGTTCATCCACCGATATGCAAGTTAATGTGACCCAGTTATTTCTATCTGATGTCTTATCCTTGACAATATCTGCACAGGTAAAAAGGTAGTTATTTAAGATGTATTAATTTGTGTATACTGAAATGCTAATATAGACAAGGCAGTTGTAAATGTTAGTTGGTTGAGATGAACTCTGTTGAGAAGCCTAGAATTACTTGCGTAACTTTGCCTACTAGCTCCTGATGAGACCTTCATAGAATACTGCATATACTTTTGTTAACGCATGTTTCAGACGGTGAACTCAGACTAGAACAGGTATGGAGAAGAGCTTTAAAACACACAGGTAGTCATGCAGCCTGCATTAGCCTGGGGTAGAGTGAGTAGGAAGTTTCAGCACAACACTATAGAAGGAAGGCAAGCTCCTGCTTACAGTAGTTGAATCAGTGAGAGTTGCCAGGTTGTAAGACACAGACAATGGATTTTAGCACACATTATACAGTTGCTGGGTTGGTAAATGTTTAAAGGCATTAAACAGTCTTGGTGAATCTATGATGCTTGTGGGGGCATTTCAGTCTGTCCTCTTGGTCTTGCTTCTGGCAGGTGGTCTTGGTTGGCTGTCTTCATATAGGTGATAGCCTGTGATATGCTCAAAGTAGATGTCTCTTGACTGTTGCACAGTTTCAGATACCATGAGTCATCTCATGAGTTTGGAGTAGTGGTGGGGTACTCTGCAGGTTTGCAAGATATTCTCATTGCTCAGCCCCGAAGATCAGTGCTAATGGCCTGTACTTGAACAGCTTTTGCTCCTAGGCTTCAGCAAAATTCTGCTACTGGTTCCACACTAAGGGAGCTCTCCCTCCCCCTCTCAACCAAAAAAAAATCGACAAAACCCTAATTTGCTTTTTAAGATTGACCTTTGTCAGTTTATGCAAAGAAATATATGATGTGATGGCTTGTTTGTGACTTAGAGGCTCCTTCCATTCTCATGTTCCTGCAATAATATTTCATCGTAGATTGGCTAACACAATTTTTTTTTCCAAGTGTGGACTTTACCTATATGAGATTAGGGGCTTTGTTACACATTAATTTTAGGCAGCTCCTGAAGCTCTTAGCCCCTGGATTGTTTGCACATTAATATCTGAAACTTGTTTTAAGCACACTTTAGGTGGCTTAAAGTTATACTGCTCCAGGACAGGCTTATCTCTGATCCTTGTTACCCAGCTCAAGTTCCATTAATGTGTGGCTACTCTCCAGTGGTGAGCCACCCAAGTTGCAGTCCTCCTGCATCCCAGGATGCAGTGTCCCTTCCCCCACCCTCTTATTCTTTGCAGACAAACTTACCACCCCAGAAACTCTACTGCCCGGGGTAGTTCTGGCACCAAGCCAACTCCCCCTCCCACCTCTAGGGGTGTGACTTCCCACCCCCAGGGGTACAGGCCCATACAAAAAGCTTACAGAGTACATGCTAGCTGGTGAGGTACAGAGCAGACGGATTCAGGAGGGGACTTAGGGGGAAAAAGATAGGGGGCTAGATGGGTCCCCTTGAGCTGGGGCTTCTTTCTCAAGGCAGGGAAAATAGCTCCTCTGAAAGCACCTAAGGTGCAACTGCTTCAAACTTGAACTAGTACTAAGACCAGTCAACATATAAGCAGCAAAAAGTGCAATGCGTAACAACACTTTAGGTGGACTAAGTCTTATTCCACTTTCTGATGAAATGGTATCCACATCATTAATGCTGTCATCATAACTGGCAGCACTTAGCACTCTTGTTGACTGCATCACACTAAGGACATAATGCACCTTGTGACTGAATGACATTATTCTTCAAAGTGGTAATTTCTTCAGGGCATATTGGGACATGGGTTTCATGAGAGCAGGCAGGAAAGATTTAAAGGCAAATCCAAGTGTATACTATTTCCTTTGTCTGGTCCTAGGTCAAATGTGCTTATTAGGTTGGCTCTTCCTTAGTGTGCTGATTTTTGGATTCCATTATGGAGGCACAGCACCTAAAAGTTAGTTACTGCAGTATCTAAAATTTAGGGAATAAATCCTTTACTGGATCTGGTCCTAACAGACTACATTTCTGTTAGGTAAAGGTGTACTCTTTATAAAACACCTTCATCCCAAAGGTTCTGCAAAAGCTTTATCATACTTCTACAAGTAGAAACACTTCATGTACTCTTGCATTTGTGTGATAGACACTGATTTTGGGGATCCTTCTGAAACAACGCTGGACCATTGTCTCCAGTGGTTAAGAGTGCTCTCTGTACTTGGAGAGTGCCATCTTTCAAGGGAAGGAGGTTCCATTTACTTGTAGCCATTAAAAATCCCATGGCACCTCTTTATAAGAGCATTCTGGTATCCAGAATTTCAATGACTACATTGTTCTGCTTTGGTTTCAGTTAGGTTTATTCATTATTTTCTGGACTCATGTTTTATGTAAGTACTACTGTGTTCTGTTTAAATCATTTCCACACTTCCATATTAAAAAATACTCATGTATATATAAAATCTAAAGCACTTTGTGATTAAAGTTGCTGAATTTTTAATTACTATGATTATTTATGGAATTTCAGGTATGAGAACTAAAATAGCAGCTTGTTGTGTTCTGTGTTAGAGTATATTATGAAACGGTAAATTAATTTAGCTTTTCCTTATTTGGTGATATCATGCTTAGTCTAAAAAAACTCCACATAACCTACTTAAAATTAATGCTAGTCATGATCAAGGAGTAGGACTCCATGAGTCCTGTCTGCTATTCAAATACCCCTAATGTTCCAGTGACATAAGTGACTTGTTTATTTAATAATATTCAAGAATCATTTTTGTTTCTTAAAGGCAGAGAAGAATACTAATCTTTTTCTGCAGTCAGAAAGGGATACAAGCATGATATGATTGATTTAGACAGTGACCAAACTTATCCAGATGTTCAGAATTTTCCAAGAATAAATGTTGTCAGACGTTCATTTTTTCCTAAATGTTTTAATGGTCCTTATAATTAAACTATTATACCATTTCTTGGGAAGAAAATTTCATGAATTAAAAATAGGGTTTTACTGCTATTACTTTATTTACTAGAAAGACAAAAACAACAAAAGTTTATTCTGTTCCTTCTTACTACATTTTATATCCAAATCTGCTGATTTTACCAGTTTCATAGTGTAAAATACTTCTGCTCTGCTGAAAAAGAGGCAGTTTGTTTTAGCACATAGGAAGCAATGTAGAGAAGTATTGTTTAAGCAAATGAGTGCTAAGTTCTTTTACCTCCAAACTCCAAATATGCCTGATTTGTATTAATTTCTTAGTTAAATTTCATATTGACCATTTGTTTGCTATAAATTAGATTTCTCTATGCATGTATAGTATCTTTGTCTTATAAATAGTGTAAATCCCATGTTTCTTACTGAAAAGTCAGTGTATTGCCTGCCTGTTGCCTGGGGCTATCTGCACAAAAATATAATCCTTTTAACAGAATAACTCATAAAAAGACCTTTGAACTATAGTAGTCTTTTGGAGCCATTCTTCTGTATCTGACTAACATTCTCAGTGTGAATATTGAAAAGGAGGTTCAGCAGACTAAATAATGGTATTCTTGTTTGAGACCACGTAGCAATTGTTTTACAGAAAAAAAAAATCTGTGCTACACTTGCTGGCTCTTTAATTTAGATTGCCAATGATATTGCAGAGCCTACTGTCAAAGAAGGTAGGATGCAGAAGCAGGAACATTAGTGCTAATCTGCTGCAAAAAAGACTAGATAAATCAGCACAGCTCTCATACATCACTAAGGAGAGAAGCTGATTGCAACTTGACCATGTGCCTGAATAGTCACATCAGCAGCAAGAACAGAGCACGGATAAAAAACCTAAAATGTACACTTAGGGCTTCTTGCTCTACTGGACCTATGATAACACATCATTGTAAGTTTAAGCTTTCTTTATTTTTGTTTCTGTGTTGTAATTACAGCATTGGGTATGTTGTTTACAAGCCTGTGTTTTTAGTGTGCACAGATTTAGGGTGAATGTAATGAAGTGTAATACTAAGTAGATAATAGTTTGATACAGTGTACAGTTGCAAATTATCTGTATTTTTGGGTTACTATCAGGTTCAGCATACTGCTATATTAGGGATAATTTAAATATTTTACATTTACAGCTTTATTTTTCACCACTATAGTCTTACATTTTAAAAACAACTCAATGTCTAAGCAAGATGCCTTATTCTACCTTTACTGTGTGAGTATTTGTATTGTTTTATTCTTGCTTTCAGGAAAAATGATTATAAAGGATGTTTTCTGTGGACCTTTTTATATACTAGAATTAAGTGAAGATGGTAATTTTCCTTTAGTTTTTAAAATTTGTGCAATTGTTTAATTTAACATCTGAGCATCTGCAGAGAAAGAAGGAGATGACATGGAAACTGAATAAGCATTGATTGCTAAGTCTGAAAATTACATTTAAAAAGTTTTTATAGCAAATCTGATTTCAGTTCATTTTTTACAAAACTAGATTATCGTTTTTAAATACTGGGGCTAAAACATAACAAACAAATGTGTGAAACCATTCCTGGATAGCCCACATTTCCTGCTTTTCCAAATTATAAAGCTGTTGTTGATTGTTGCTCCAAGGAAAATCCTAATGCTAGAATTCAGAGCAGCATGTTTAAATAATTCATGTAGAACTGAAAAGGGAAGATGGAATTTTACTGTTCAGATGCTGAGACTGTGTTTTTGTTTAAAGACAGAGGTATCAACTCTAAAATGTCCAGAAATATAAACTAAGTTTCCAATATGATTTTAGGGAAAGTTGGTATAAAGTACACAATTTTATGAATTCTAAAAAGGGAAGGCTTGGACATGTTTTTATTTAAAAAAAAAAAAGAAAAAGAAAAAAGTGATTTATTGTAATATTCCACTGGGGGCTTCAGGGAAACCAAGACACAGAATAGAATAAATGGAACTGGGGGTACAATGCTTCTGAGCCAGGATGCAGTCAAAATGAATTATCTTTTAAAAAGTGGATTATCTTTTATTAATATAAAGTGTGGACCATTGGTTCTGTGACTTAATAAATGATAAACCTTGGTCAGTTACAGTGCACCCTGTATCTTTTGTCTCTGCAGCTGTGCACTAATGAAAACCTAATCTTTAGAATTGTTGATAAAGTAGATATTAATTGGATATACAAAAGTATTTATTTGTTTTATAATTGATAAGACTACTGCTAAGTATAACAGATGAGGAAATGAAGAAACAGAAAGAGTCTAACTCCGTTATCTAGGACTGGCTGGCTGCTTTTTGAAGCGAGTAAAAAAGTTACGAATAGTTACGCAGCTATTGTCCTCTTCACTTTCAGCACCTACACTACGGAATTTCATGTTGGCCCCCTATTACTTATGCTAGGAAACAGAGTATTTTGTTTTGGTTAAGCACTAGGCCAAGTAAAGATGCTGCTTTTGTCAGTGCTTTTATCCAAACTAAGGACAAGAATAGACAAAAGGGAAGTGACATTCTGTAATACAGTGGTAGCTTACTTGTCTTCCCAGAAGGATAAATGGCCATCAGGGCCAACTGTCAGATCAGGTATAGGTCAATTTGGCAGTTTGTCTTTACATCGCTATATTAACACGCACACAGTTATCCTTGAGTCCTGAGGAGGATTATGGGAGGACAGTAGCTTGAGCAATAGGCACGTGTAATTATAAACAAACTGTACAATAAAGTCTAACTCTGCACAGGATAAAAAACAATTACAATAGGAAATGCAGCAGTTCATCAGTTGTTCTGATCCTTTGTTACTCTCATTCAGTTGCCTCAAATGAGAAGTATTAAAATGTAAGCCCTGTGAGTCATGGTACTATATTTTTCTTTGTTGTGTGAGCTAACATATAGACCTATGAAATGGTATAAGAAAAGCATATTTTTATAACCAAGTAAGAAGCAGAATTAAGACCTAATTGAAGATTTTAGCGATTATTCTGCAATTGCAAATTTGGCTTTTGATTAAATAAACTATAAACCAAGTTTGAGCCCATCAGTAGCTTTTACAATAGAAATAGAAGTAGTTTGGTTTTTGGCTAAAATATTACAATTAAATATTGTATTTTGTTATTGAGTGTTGAATTTTTATATCAAAATGTCAGAATTTTATTTGGGAGTTGGAGGTAGGGGACACTTTCTAATCAGTTATGGGCAGCATTCCCACAATCTTTTTAGTTCGGAATTGGGGTGAAACAAAGAACAAATTTTACCTGTGTTTTAGAAATATGACTTTCTATCAATGTTTTGATTTATGATATCAATATACAGTGTATAGAATATATAGCTTTGATGTTGAAAAAGGAGGGAGCCTTATTAGGAAGCATTTCAATACACTCCTTTCCCAGGCTCGTATAATCAGTCTTGATTTATATTAATGGAGCTGGGCTTCTGGTGGTAAAATAAAGCGATCCTACTTCCTGTGACCTGTATTCACTTAAACTTCCAGAGATTATTTTTGCTGCTAAAAAGACTACAGCAATTAGAAGTTTTCATCATTTTTTTTTGTATAACCAGACAAAACTTGTTTAAATTTTTGTCAGAATTTATTTTGAATAGCAACACTACATACTCCAACATAGTATACAGTTGTATTCACAATGAGGTTTTAAGACAAATATTGGCCACTGAATGGTTCTAGTAAGTCTCATAACACAAGAAGACTTAAAGTAGAGTCACTAAATCTACTGCTTTGCACAAAAATATGAATAGCTGATAGGACATTTCCTTTGCATACTTCATTTTCTCATCCAACAGATAGAAAGAGGCTCAGCATTATCAGGAACTTGTGCATTAGCCAAATTTGACCCTGGAATGAGAGATGCAGCTCCCTTAGTCAATGGGAGCATCTTTTTCCTTCAGAGCTGCATCTGGTTTATGACTTTTATTATGCTGAGTATTTGACTGTAAACATTAGGCTATTTCTCTAGACTTGCACATGCCTTCATTTCCACTACCATTTTTCAGTCAATATTTAAATGCTTACTCTAAATAGTTTTGCATACTTTATATAAAGGTGTGCTAATGGACATTATTTATTGCACTTTGAGTGACTCATCAGTGCCAGTTTTAGCATATTAAATTTTCTTTTAATTTGGTATTCAGTCAAATGGTTTACAAGGCATTCTTGCTCCCATTAAGTTTAATGGAAAAACTGCCCTTGACTACTGTATCACTAGGCTTGGGTCCAAAACCTTAGAGGAACCTGTGCCCCATACAATATCTTATGTCAGCAAAAGACTTTAGAGAAAAAGTTTGGCCCCTGGAAAAAGGTTAGTAAACCTTGGAATTTTGGAACCCATTTTGGTTACACAGCATTTCACATATTTTTCTATGTATAAAAATTCAACAATTTTACTTTGAAATTCAAAAAGGTCCAAATCCTTTTATCTAGGCCTTGAACTTTTTAGGGACTGGTACAAAAAGGTCCCCTGGGGATCTGCCTCTTTGAGTTCCTGAGTTCTAACAGGAAGTATGCACACTACTGTATTGCTTTGAGTGCATCATAATCCTTTGGATATCCAACCAGCCAGCCAACTCTACTAACTAGGAAGGTGGTTGCTAGCAACATGGCTTTGCCTAATTTCTGCCTCTTTTTTGGCACTAGGCGCTCCCAATGTACTCTTAGGCTAGGGACAGACATTAAAAAAGCCTGAGCCTGAATTGATTCAATCTTTGCAGATTATAGTTTCATAGTTTCATAGTTGGTAGGGTTGGAAGGGACCTGAGCAGATCATCAAGTCCATTAGTCTAACCTGCCTAGGCTGAATCAGTATGTAGCCACACAGACATCCCCTCTGGACTAAAAAAAATGCAGGCACAGGCTAGAAGCCAGGGGCTGCTAGAGCAGCCGTCCCTTCCACAATGCTGAGCTGAGAGAGGTGTGGTCAGGCCCCATCCAGACACTCTGATTAGGGTGGGGTTCTGCCCCCCCCACTGATAATAAATCATTTATCAGATCTGTTAGCAGCATTTAGCACCTCATCTGAAAACAAAGCCTCACTCATTATTTCTAGCTTTTCTTAAACACCTTTTTCCAAAGGAAGGATGCAGGGGCATTACCAGCTAACCTGTTGATTAGCTTCAAAAAGCCCTAAAAAAGCCCACTGTCCTCTCTGTCTTACAGAGACAACTCTTAGCATTAGCTAGCATACCACATGCTGGCTACAGTCTGTGCTGTGGGAGAGAGGAGGCTCCCTGCTTAAGCAGTGACTGGAGGGCCGGGGGGTGAGGTGGGAATGGGGCACAGTGAAGCCAGACAAACCCAGCTGTGCCTGCAAGTCTCTGCTGGAGCTGCAGCCAGGGAGCAGAGTGGAGGGGTCTGCATAGCCCAGAGAGCATGCCAGGATGCTGGGGGAATCTGATTTAACTTAAACCAGGAATGGGTCTGGAACAGATAGTGCATAAACTGATTTGATCCAAATCAGTTAAGTCTGATACTACATTCAACCAGGTTTATCTCAAAACAGTTGCAGCCATTTTCAAACTGGGTTATATGCATTGAATATCTGTTCTGTTATAGGTTTAAACTGGTTTCTGATCACGTAAACCAGTTTGTGTGTAATGTCTATCCCTAGCCTTATAAGAGAGAGAGAGACTACAAGTCTTCCCAGTCATTACATCTTGAAGTTGGGGGAAGCCTCCTTACTGATTCCTCTTTCCTGTCCCTCTTCCCCCTGCCCAACGTGCTGCTCAGCTTTCTGCTCCATGACTCTGTGTTTCCTACTTGAAATGTTGATTTGCTTTCTGTTTCTTTCCCTGTGCTTCTTGCCCATTCTGCTGCTTTGCTTTCAGATCCCTGCCTTGCCTGAACCCTCCATGATCTGCAATATGCCACAAGCAGAGGCACATGTGCTGCAGCTTGACCATCCTTGGTATCGTTGTTGTCAACAGTCCCGCATAGCTGAGCATGGTCACTCCAAGTGGTTAAGTAAAGGGTTGTAAATGAAAACAAGTCTGTTGATGGCTAAGAAGGTTGATCCTAGGGCTGCAAATTCTTTGGCAAATGCCGCAGATGGTGCTTAAAGGGAGGGTCAGACCATGGATTTAAGGTTATGGGTTTTGGTGATTGGTTATTGTGCTAGATGCTGGAACCAGTGGTAGAAGACTGTGTGACTTGTTTTATGTATGAGGCTGCTGCACATCAGCAACCATACAGATCTTAGTGGAAGAGAAACCTGTACCTAGTGGCAAGGAGATCCAAGATGACTGGGGTTACTCTTCCACTGCAGAGGATGAGGAGCCTCTTCTGCTATAGACCATGTCTGTTTCCTACAAGTCTGTGCAGTGCTTGTCCACACTATACAATGCTAAGATAAAATACCTGAGAAACAGGGGAAATTAATGCCCAGGCAGAGCTCCATGCAAACAAGACTACACTGTTTTTAGTACCTGAGGTAGGTCAGGTATTTCTGAATTGTAAGCTAAAATACAACAGGTAGAAGAAAAAAGAGAAGGACAAGGAGACAATAAAGGAAGGTATTTGTCATGCATTAAGGAGAAAACTTAACTCATTTCCTGTCACATTGTTAGCTTTCCCTCCTTGGTCCACAGTGTTTTGAGTTTGTTGAACTTCAAGGCATGATGCAAGGTCCATCAGTTCTGGAGATGTGTGTTGGATAAGGCTGAGTAATGTTGCTGTGCCTAGGTACTAGTATTGAGGTTGGGTTTTTTTCCCAGTGCTTTACACTGTAAGAAAATGCAGTGTGACTCGCAGTTGTAAATTTTAATGCTAGCCCACTTAAGTACACAGCCGAAGACTTTGGGAACAGTAAAACACCTTCACTGTACTACCATTGCCCAGTTTAAAAAGCACCCACAGATATCTGCATGTATGGTATTGCTGACCCTGGTGAGACTCTTAGGAAAAGAGAATAGACCCAGGATTAGGGCCCTTGATACAGAAGTTCAAGTTTGAAAGATTTCCCAGAAGTCAATATAAATGTTTCTTTTTTTAACTTCTTGCGATAACAAAGGATAGGGAACAGTCTGGCAACATTGTCCCTGAAGAGAGCAATGAAGGAGGAGGAAATTAGTGTTGGTGGGGGGTAGGGAAGGAAGAGAGAGAGAGAGAGAAACTTTTTTTAAAAACTTTTGAATCCTTCATTATAAAAATAAGAAAAAAATAAAAGTGCAAAATGTGTGGTTCTCCCAGGGACCAAGCATGAAACACTTATCAGTAATGAAAACACTTATATGACCAGAGATTTATAATTTAAATTATTAAACACTTATATGACCAGAGATTTATCTCCTGCAGCAACATTTATGGAGTTATACATTTAGGACTAGCTGTTCATCTTCCATCTTGCATAGTGCCCCCTCCGTGGCAAAGGAGGAAACAAATTGGTACATATTTTGTTGTAAGGCAAAGTTTCCAAACTCAAATGTGATTCACATCTGGGCCAAGAAGCAGAAGAGTTGGAGGGCTTCATCAGTGTTGGCTCCTGCAAGGTTGTTTCTGTTGCTTTCCAGGGTTGCCATCTTGGCCTGGCCCAGAAGGAAACTGCTGAGGCAGATCATACTCCCTTCTAGTGCTCGGTACAATATAGAGAAATTGTACACAATCTTAGGGAAGTCCAAGTCCAGTGTGCCAGAGAGGATGCTGAGAGCAGCAAAGAGTGGCCACAGTTGGGGACAGTCCAGGAAGGCATAGAAGAGCGTCTTCTCTACCTCCTCCCCAAAGAAAGGGTAGGTTGCTGATGCTGCCAGGTCTAGGTGGTGGATAAAGGTCCTATGGTCAAGGCCTTATGCAACATCAGCCACTCAAGGTCACCTGTTCTCTTGGTAATGGGTAGCTTATATGAGGCATGCTAAACAGGGTGGGCTTCCTCTAGTGTCACTACTAGGCACTGCCTCCAGGTCATGTCAGGTTGCATTTTGACTGTCTCTGTGTACACTGGCTTCCTAGACAGAATCTCAGGGAAAGTGAGAAAAAAGAAGTGTGATCTTGGAGAAGAACAAGGACAATATAACCTCTGAGTAATGATGGAAAAATTGAGGGAGTGGTGAATAGTGCTGTTATGGACAATTCTCTTGCAATTTATGTTTAGTGCCAGTCTACTGCTTTGAGCAGTACATTAGCAATATATGAGAACAAGAGAGAGAGCCTTGTATAGCCAGTACTGGGCCACTCAGCACTTCTACTGTGCTTCTAGCATCTCATATAGACTAATTCAACTACACGTTAGCGTGTCACAGCAAAAGCCATGCTAACGCACTGATGTGCACTAGAATTAGTCTTCTGTGCGTTAGTGTCACCTAAAAGACAAGCTCTGGTGCTACTACGCAGTAGTACTGATTACAATGCATTAAGTTAGTACCTGTTGTCCAATACTCAATAAACCATCATTATGGTGCATTAAGGCACATGTAGATGTGCCCACTGCAGTATTAATATAACATCCTTGAAATAATTCAATAGAGATCTGGACAGTATGTTAAATCCTAAGCCTTTTTTTTCTTTTCTCGTGAGCTATAAAGTACCTGTTTATCAAAACAAGAAAAAGTTAATTTTTTTAGTTGAGGTATTTTTTATCTGCTACTGAATTTGGAGACATCTAGGTGGTAAACTTTTCCTCAGACTGGCTAGTTTACTATTTTATATCAGATCTTAAAAGATCTACTAAACAGGAATCTCTGTCATTTGAGCTTTTGTTGTTTCTGATGGGAAGGAAGTTAGCTATTCCAGTAACATTCACTCCATCATAAAATAAACCCCAAACCCTACAGACAGTGCCCAGCATAGGAAACTGATAATTGCACACAAATGCATAATTTCCCTGGGCCCCAATAAGCAGCAGTAGAATTGCTAAATTCATTTTACACTGGGATAATACACCAGTGCAGATGTATGTCTTTAATATTAAAGTAATCTGTGGACAGTTCATACATATTTATATCTATTACTGCTCTTTGGTGTAATACATGCATAACACTAATTATTATAGCCAATAAAAAAGTAATCATCTAATTGTTGAAACTGTGTCTTGAAAGAGTTGACAAGTGAAATACCTTTTTCAGTATTTTTCAAGTGTACCTCAGTAACAGAACATTCAGCCACAGAAACCCAAAATTATGCAGATACATGTGCACAACTCTTGGGACTTGCAGGTACGTATCTCTGGCTAGATACAGAAATTACACGTAAACCAGTATAAATGATCAAAAACCAGTCTAACCTGGAACAGAGCAGAAGTTCAGTGCACATAGATCAGTTTCAAAATGGTGGAACCTGATTTAAGATAGACGTGGATGAATGTAGTATCAGACTTAACTGATTTAGGTAACTCAAGTTACCTCTCAGTCCCCCAGCATCCCAGGATGTTTTGCACCCCTTGCTAGCCCTTCCTCACGGGACTGGAGGATTGCTGCAGGAGAGATCCCACCACCAAGCGGAGGGAGGAGAGTGCTGTGGAGAGCCTGGCTAGTGTGACTTCTCTCTTCAGCCCTGCCCACTGACAAGTGGCTGCTGGGGGGTGGGGTTTGGGAGAGGGTTGGGCTGGCCAATTGGGGGTGGTCTGGCTGCTGGGAGGCACCCTCAGCCTTCTGGCCTCCGTCAGTGCAGTCACCCTGCTTCCCTCCACCAGGGAAGGTTGAATATCTGTTTTGTTCCTTCCCAACCTAACCTAGGACACTGAATAAAGTGTGAAACAGAGCGCTTCCCCTTTAGGTTTTTGAACCTCTGTACTTGGCCTCAGTGTAGAACTTGGCCCAATTTTATGATTCAGCAAACAATCTGGAACTGTACACACACATCATCACTGAGTCTGCTTTTTTTAATAGATTATGGAAGCAGCATTTCATGTTGCTTATATATGTGCTTTATTGAGGGACTAGATGATGATAATGAGTATTTAAATGCAAAAGTGCACTTCAGCTTTCTGTTGACTGCATGCAGTCTTTCCCCCTCATTTGTTGCTGGTCTTTGGAAGAATTACCAGATTGAGTCTTAATCAAATAGACTGTTCTTCAGTATAGTCATTTTCTTGGAAAGAGAATATCCAGAGGCTGGATCTGAAGGGTTTTGGGGGGTTTGTTTGTTTTTTGTAATTTAAGTAAACAAACATGAGACTAACAGCCAAGAATTTAGGAAGAGTTAATTGCCAAAGTCAGTGAGGAATGATGTGCTGTCATATCCACAAGGCCACTGGTGAAAACTTGCAATATGCGTATAATAGGTGAAGAATAAGAAATCATACTGTGAAAATACCATGTCCAGGACCAAGAGAGTTAACAAATATTTCTTTAAAATTAAGCCTGGAACCTGTTAATATATATACAGCAATTGTTACAATGCAGATTCTTTTGAATGAAACATTTATGGCTGCTTTTGAGCAGCCATCAGTGTAGCTGTGATGGTAGTAGTGGCAGCTGGAAATATTTTGAAACAATGAGATTGAGGTCAATGTGAACCATCCAGTTTTAAGGAAAGTAGGAACAATGAAAGAATAGAAAGCTGTTAATGCAATATATCTCCCATTTCAACTACTTAGAGCAAGTGATCAAAAGCATGGGTTTATTTGAGTTTGTTCCAAATCTGAGAGCATTTTTTCTCATTGACTGCATATTCCCTAGGGCATTGATACTGTTTTCTACCTAAATATTATATTCCCAACACACTAGGGTTTTATTCATATGTACACTGTCACCCAATTAAAAAAAAATCTCTGCAGAAAGGGTTATTTATTTATTTATTATTGATGCAAAGTAGATTAGGATATCTAGGATTAATGAGCAGCTGGGAGGAGTTGACTGCCTAAGGCACAGCCAAGAGATATTAATTTCAACCAGTCATTAATCCCAAGCGATGCCCCCATGCTATGCCCATGCTAGCATCATTGTTATTATAAGGCAACTGGAAAAACTAACAGGTTTATAGAATTTGATGAGTGATGTTGTTCCTATGATGATTACACACATTTCTAAATGCCTATCCCTGTAGTATCTAATACAGTTTCAGCTGATGTGCTTGGTGCATGTCTAGAGTGTTAAAAGCCCTATACATTACTCATTTAAAAGGTCTGAATGACATTTAATATTCCATTCCATTCTAGACTTTTAAGAAACCTTGCAGAATATTCCATCCTATCTGAAGGATGTCTGTTGTTGTCAGTCCTGAGCAAAAAAACCCCAATTTGATAGCAGTAGCCCATAAAGGTAAATACACCATACCAGTGAATTGCCTGTCAAGAATGACCAGGGAGACAGACAGGAGCCGAGCATCATCCTCCATCATCCCTCACTGTTGTCACCGCCCAGAAGCACGTTGGGGGGGGGGGAGCTTGTGGCTGCTGGCGCCCCCCACCACCCCATGCTCCTACTGCTCTGTCAGGCTGTGCACCACCCCCACCCACTGGCCACCACTTGCACCCACTGCTCCATGCTGCCACCGCTCTGTGTCCAGCCCTGCTTTATCCCCAGAGAGGCAGCAGCATGGGGCAGTGGGGGGTGGCACTGGCCACTGCTTTCAAGTTTCCCCAGGCGTGGGGAAGTGAGAAAGTTTGCACATGGCTTTCACTGCCACCCACCACCCCACTCTGCCACTGTTTTGCATCCACCCTGCACTGCCACCCCCATCCCTGCCATTGCCATCTGGCCTCGCCCCCCCACTCTGTCTCCTCTGTCTCCCTTCTCTTACACCCCATGCCACTTCTGCCTCCAAGGACTTTGGAGATTGGCTGGGAGTCTACTGGAATTGGCATCAATCTCTTGGTGACTATTGAAAGTAATCAAAGAGATTGATATTGTGAATGGCTTGAATAGTACAATTAATGACATTACATCTTGTTGGGGAGAAAAATCTCCCAGAATAGCTTCAGTCAGAATTGACTCTGACAGCCCTAAGCCTGGATAAGGGCTAGTCAGACCCATAGCAGCTGCCTGTCCCCTACTTCACTTGCCCTCTGCAACTCTTGCTCCCTCTCTGTCCCCTTCCTCTCCCTTATTGTCAGTGCAGCTCAGTGCAGCTTGGGCTGAAGTCCCTCTTGGGCCCAGAGCAAAGAGAAACTCCATCCCTTGCCTAGCCATTCAACAGTGCACTGCTGCATGGCTGGAGTGGCTGGTCTTCCACATGCTGTAGTCTGGGAGGAAACAGAGCCTGACCAGCATCTGACAGTAAGGGGGAAGGGATGGAAGGAGAACGAGAATGTGAGTAGAGGGAAGGAAGGAGCAAAGATTGTGGTGTGAGTGGGGGGGAGGGGCAGAGGCTGCGGGAAGTTGGAGAGGAGGGGCAGAATCCAGATTCTGTACCTGGAAAATTATATAAAAATAATATTTTTTCCATATATAGACTCTAAAGGGGAAGGCATCTTAAATTTGGGGCTGACTTAGATTTGAGTAAATGTAGTCCTTCAAGGATCATTTGAGTACAAAAGACACATGACCTCTATGGGAGTTGTTTCCAGGGAGTCAAAGACACTTACACATGGCTTAAGTTGCTTCTCCAGTAAAGGCATAATAATCCTTCTGTTTTAGCATGTTTTATGGGCACTGGCATATATACCTGAGATTCACAGTGGGAAGAGTGATGGATTGACTAATGTTTGAACATCATTTTGCAAATGCAGTGAGGCTAAGTATTATTAGTGCTCATGTTATCCACAACTGAAATGCAACCACCTCTGGGGTGAAATATGACATCTATTTAAGACCACAAAACCACAGAACAGTACTATACAATAATTCAGTGCAGGAAGTGTAACATACTGTATTCAGCTGAAGATGTTGAGTTAACCAAATTAGAATTTGTCTGAGACACACAGTAAACTATTCTGAAAAGAAAAAATTGAAGAGGGCAGCCACAGTTATAATATACAATCTCCACTGGTGGTCAAGACATAGTTTATATATGTGAGTTGAAAAATTCACCTTCAGCACTATGCTGACCACTAAAACCATGATTAGGTTGTTTCAGTGCTGATTTAGAAGGAAGGGTTTTACCCAGTCATAACCACTTCCTACTATGCTCTGATGATTCATTGCTGACCTAGTGAGATAGTGTTTAGCTTATGAGATTAAAATGAATCAAAACAGAAGGTGTTACATCTGCAAGTTTAAGAACAAATCCTCAGGCAAGCAATTAGGTACAACAGTGATAGAGGAGATGTCATGATAGGCTGAGCTGAACACAAGCATCTTCTAAAATATCTTTACAAGTGGATTGCCACTTAGAATTTGACAATTTTGGGGGTCTGGATGGAAGTACATATATGCTCATTGCTGTAGATGGAGCTCCCATTTTTATTAGTGATGTTTCCTATGCCTAAATAAGACTAAGCATAGAGCTTGTAAACTAGGGCCAAGCTACAGAAAAATATTTTGAATGCTGTCTGGAAAGGTCAGTTTTAGAAAACTCTGCTCTTAATTTAGTATACGTTGCAAACATAAGGTTGTATCTTAGCATTATAGATCTTTCTTTGGTAAAATATGGAGTTTTCTAAAGTAGATTTATCTAGAATACATTAAAATATTTATTCCATATTTGGAACTAACTCCTGTCACTGAAATCAGTTCAAGATTGTTCAAAATCATAATGTGGAAAATAGAAGATCAGGAATTTATTTAGCATTCCTGAAGTCATATTTTCCCTCCCATTCTTCCTTTTTCCAGTTCCTTTTCCATTCCAGACAGGCCCATACTACGTGTAAAACTGCTGTCGTTCATTCATTCATGCCTGCTTTGTACTTGGGCTGCTCCAGACTTGTGTCAAAGTTGGATGGCAGATGAGAGTATAAAAAAGTAAATGACAGCTAGACAGGGATGTGTTGGGGCCTAGGTCAGGCTCATGATTATAGAAGAGGTGGAGTTTAGTGTATTGGATTCACAAGCAGCTTGAAGTACTAGTAACCAAAGCGTCACTGAACAACTGTTTTAGACGAACCTAAGGATGACAGTGACCCTGAGCTTCATGTTTTCAGTGTTCTACAGAGGCACTAGTACCTATATTTCTAAAACAACAGATCACTTCAGTTTTGAATGTTGATTTATTATTGTTCTAATATGCTTGGTTTGAGTTTCCTCTTTCTTTGAAAGGATTTTTTTTTCCAAATATTTTTTTTAAAACTTCCTTCCTGATGTTTGTCTTTTTTCCAGATTCCAAAATTAGAACAAGTCACATTTCCTCATGGGACTTCTGGTGCCAGGAGATACTGAGCTTTTGCAGCCCCTAGTCTGAAGGTGCCTGCGCCGGTGGATGACCTGCGCTGTCACACATGCCAGCTGTCCCTAAATTTGACAATGGCAAACTTTAAAAAGCTAATGCATGTCCTGCCTCTACTATCTCACCTCCCCACCAAATTGCCATGTATACATTATGAATCCTGCAAAATATCGATGAATCTTATTTGTTTAAGGTTTGCTTAATCCATAACTTGCTTGCTGTTTATTTATTTAGCATGCTAACTGTTAAATCAAGCAAAGGCTTTCAAAGAATGGGTTTGTCAAAGCGAACATATTTTTCTCCAAGGGTTCCAAGGATCAGTGTTTGATTAAAAAGTGACAGCAGCATTAAAATGGGTGACCTGTGTCTGTCTTTTTGTAAAAGAGTATCTGATGAACTTGTAGGTGTCCTAGCTTTTAACTGGTGAGTTGTTCTGTGGCTGTTGGGGATGGGGGGAAGGCATTCCAGGGAAGAACAGGGAATTATCTGATCATTTAATAAATTCATTATTATTTCTATAAAGATGATGTCAAGTTACAAAGTTTCAAATGTTTAAATTTGGGGAAAAGTAAGTTTGACCTGTGCAGTTGGATTTAAAAATGTATCCCTATTAATGGCAAAAATCCAGACATTGGCTTAGAATCCCAGGTCCTGAGCCAGACAAGCCAACATCAAAAACAGGATGCTGGGTGAGTGCTGATCTTAGTTATGAATGTACACATGCTATAAGCATACAGATATTGCACCATCCCTCTGCTCTGTTTGCCTGCTCTTTTCTTTATGAACTCCTATGTACTGAAACTGATAAAATCTGCTCCCAAAAGAGCTCAAAGACCAAAATTCTTGTCTGCTTTAATACTTCGATAGCTCACAAGGACAAAGCAGCCTTACAGAGAACGCTAACGTAGATTGCACATCCAGGGAAAATGATAGGTTATATTGTTGGCTTCTATTGGTGTGATCTTCCAACCTTCTAGAGAGACTGGTGGTATGGATTTAGATACCAGGGCACTAAAACAGAAGTCTAATTAGAATCTATTTGCCTCCATTTAACTTGGATATCCAATTAGTATTAATAGTTTGCGTGTGTGTGTCTGTGTGTGTGTATCTATTATATTTATGCACACATAATATGTATGGGATAACATACTGGGCCCTGTTTTACTATTCTGGCTCATGCAAGTAATCCTGGCTTAATGAAGCTAAGATTACGTGTAGGAGTAAGGGTTAAGAAGTGAGCCCTACAGTTGTATTGTGTGATAGAGCAGGTCAGTTTGGGGCTCATCAGCTTTCCAAGTGTCTTTTGGGTCATTTTCTTTCCTGACTGTATTTCTATTACTGACTTAATACTTGATACAAATCAAAGTGGATGGTCTAAAGCTGAGGTACAGCTGCCATTTCCTCGATGGTCGTGTTCCCAAACTGAAGTGCTTCATGGAAGTGACTTCTTTGATCTCTGGGAAGAAAGGAGACAATCTACATTCCTTATACATGCCCCATGAGGAGGCCAAGGAATGGTAATACCAGCTGCAGTTTGAGACACTTATGTTTTCTGTGAGCTGGAGGATAGACAAGGTGATGTAGATGACTAAGTTTTTGCATTCATGTGCATAAAATCAGTGAAATTGAGACATTTCATGCATATTCAAAGTGGACAGGAGAGTCAACTATTTCCTTTGCTGTTCTATCAGTGGCAAAATAGATTTTCTTCTAATAGAATGAAAGATCATTCAATCAGCAAATTATTGTTTAAATTGAGTAATAGTCACCAACTCCATCTTGCAGCCCTGGAATTACTTTTTCTTTTCCTGGCTTTTACTAATTAAATTGTTTCAATGAGATACTCTGCAATGCTACATGCTGCAGAAGAGACCTGCTTTTTAAAACCTGGGTAACAGTGAACTATTTAGATTTCTGAAGCATTTTTGGCACTGAAAAAATGTTCATGTGAATAGTTTACATGTTGTAAAAAACAAAACAACCCTCCCACACACATGCACGCATATAACAGGAGAGCACTAAACTAGGTTGTGTTACCATGTACTGTTTTTGAAAACATTATATGTTGCATTTATTAATTACCCAGCAGTGTACATACATACACAGTTCTACATGAAAGTAAGACAGTGGGCAAATTCACAGGTAGTATGTAAGGACATCCTAGGGAGATGAAAGGGAGTTTTAATTTATACTTTCTATTGTTCTTTCTCTATATAAATTACTTCTGTTAAGACTCTTAAGAGCAATTTACCAGTGTTGCACATCAGCTCTGAATTTGTCCAACTTCCAAGCTGCAAAGAGTATTCAGGCTAAGTTAAGAAATGATAAGCTAATGGGTGATAAACTTTGAGGGGTGGGAGGACTGAGCGCAAGTGTTAGTAGTTGCAAAGCTGGTCAGCTACTAACATTTGAAGGGTAAGCAAGGTTTGTTTTTTTCAAACTGTATCTGAAAGGAAACCAAGAATTTGGAAGTTTTACTGAAGAAGCTCCCCTCTGTGGTGGAGAAGGAGGTATTTTTGTAAATTAATTTATATTTTCACCTCAGATTTTGTTGCTAGGAGATTCTATTGTTAGACTTCTTAAATAATCTATTTACTATTGTGATGACCTTCTCTAGCTAACTGTATACTCTGTATACAGTGTCCAAGCATTTGTCCCAGAGCAGTCAGTCTCCTAGATGCACCACCCCCTGAATCTAACCAGTAGCTGCTGATGGTCTTACACCTTGTAATGCACACCTACATACAGCCAGTATGTTTTCTAGCAACGCTTTCAAGGTTTGCTTGAAACTCATCTAGAGGTTGGCAAAAAGGCTTTTAATCTCGGTTAATTTAGCGTTAGTAACAAAATCCCAAACCAGGTAAGCTGAGTTTCCTCTTTTCTGCAATAGACTTTGGTCCTCCTGGAAATTTCAAGGGTTGACTTTTATGCTGTTGAATTAAAGCCAGATATACAACAGGGTTTCTAGTCATGTGAAGCACTAATAATTTTAGATCATCCTTGGTAGCATATGAGAGGTACTTTTGTAATGTTGGAAAATGTATAAACCTAAGTTTTGAAATACAGGTAGTTCAGGGGGCTATACCCCCTATAAGAGCTGTGAGATTCTTTGATGCATGCCACAGGAGGTGTGGAGAGATAAGCAGATAGGGGCAGGCTCAAGTTTTCCCTTCCTGGCTACTTCCCATGTCCCCTGAAGGTAAGCACTATAATAAAGAAATTAGTTTTTGAAATGGGGTGCTGCTCAGTTCACAGAAGTTAGGGAACAGCACCTTGAGTCTAAAAATATTGCGAGCCACTGTAATATATTGTACACCCAATAGATTTGACAGCTCCCTCCCACAGAATTCATAAATTGCACAGACAGATTCCTCATATTGTCACAAGTATTTTTTTTTCAGGCATTTCAATAATCCTTGGGAAATAATAGTTGCTGCACATGCCCAAGTACATTAGAAAAAACAACGCTAAATGAGTTAGGTTATATTTCCACCTCATTGCCAGTGAGCAGATGCTTGCAAGTAAACCATGCCCACCTGCACCTACTTGCATGTGTCAAACCCCAAAACACAGATGTAAAGCTGTGCTGCAGCTGGAGTTAGTGAGCTGGACAGTGGTCACAGGGTGTGTCCCTGAGCAGCTTCAGTGCCACATTCCTAGAATTGGTGCATACAGGGTGGATGGGTGAAGGGTTGAGTATCAGATGTGTAGATGTTGTGGCAAAAAAGCCACCTTGGGTGCCCCTCTCCAGAAACCTCTCCCTGTGCCAGCCTGAGGGGCTGCTGGTAAAGCCCTCAGGGCAGGCATTTCAACCCTGGTCACATGACAGAGGCCCGGAAGAAGATGCTATCGGCACATGGAGCGGCCCAGCCCAGGGCCCGCGCTCAGCTCAGGTGACCAAGGGATGCTTGGGAAAGGGGTCAGCTTGTGACCAGGTTAGGCAGTTCCAATTGGATCGG
>JAGPOW010003685.1:41278385-41301884 GCA_030014935.1 Caiman crocodilus
TGAGGCACCCCAAGGGAGGCACTCGGAGCCTGGAAGGTGGGCGGGCGCAGGGAGGTGGGCGGCTCAAAACGGGAGCGCCCCCTGCTGGCCCGCCACAGATGTCTCCCAAGTACCTACATCAGTTTTGAAAATGGGCTTATGTTCCTAAATCATTCAAGTGGTTTGGGATAATTTACCTTTTATGATTGTTAGTTAGTTACATGTGGAAGGTTATTTTGTGGCAAATTATTTTCGCGTAGGCTGTTACTCATAATATTTACATTAGGTTGCATGAACTCCTTCCAGATTTCAGATTTCTCTTTTACATTTTACATTTAATGCAGAGAAGCAGATTGAGGCTAGTCATTCAGTGTTTGATGGAAAGCCCCATCACTCAGTGCTCTGTATCTATACTGTAATCAAATCCCACACACTGTATTATATTCCACTAAAAAATCTGCTAACCTTTCATCTAATATTTAAGGTTTTCTAGCAGTGCTGCAGAGCCTTTTCCATATAGAAGGATTTTCAGCTATTTTTTCCGCTCCTCTGTTAGGATTTTGTTCTCTCTACAGTGCCAGATGTTGTAGGCAAAACAGAAAATTATATAGTGTCATCTTGTTTATTTTTCAGGAAAAAAAGAATCCCACTTTTGAAACCTGGCTGGAGAAGGGATAAATTTACGGAGGCAGGTGAAGTGTGTGAGATAGGAACAGTTAAAATAAAGGTTTCCTAAATATGGCAACGAATACAATTACAAATTAAATTAATGTCAGTACATTATATACATTAAAGTGAATGCACTGAATATATAATCATATAGATATATATGTTTTTTTTTCTTTTAAGATAATCATATGACTACCTCTCTTTTACTGCCACTGATATGTATCTTGGTGGAGTTCTAATGACGTATATTTAAAAAGAGATCATTTCAGTTATGTATTAGTGTATTTTCTTGTCTGTTCCTTAAGAAATGCAGTTTAGAATTAGCCCTCTACCCTAAGATTTTGGAGCACTTTACTTATAGAAAAATTAAGTCCAAGGTAATGATAAAGAATCAGGCTTTCATCAAGCATTTGTTCCATTCAAGATCCTCAGTGGAAGAACTTCTGGTGTGTTGAAGGAAATACAAGGAGGAGGAACACTGTTCATTGTCTGTTCTGGGAAGGTTATTTTAATCAGACAACTTCATTGCACTGTAAAACCATTTAAATCAATGGCGTTGTACTGGGATGTATATGGCCTGATACATTTCTTAGTTTCGGCTTGTGTCATGAACACAGGTCACAGGCGCAGACAATCATAAATCCAATTAAACACTTAATTCACAGAGCTATTATACATTGACTGTGGAACTAGAACCCAAGGGAGGCCTACCTCTCATCCATCCATTCTAACTAGGAAACAGAATTCCCTAGATCTGGCACAAGAGGAAAACCTAAATATTACGTGACCAGTATGTGGATTACATTCTTACTAGTGAGCAAAATATAACAAGGATCATTGAGAATCTACGAAGTATAAAGCCTTATTAGCTTTGAGAATACCTGATGAAACCTTGTAGATTGAAAGGGTTTTGGAGGACTTCAGCTATCTTTAACAATGAAATTGTGTGTGCGTGTGTGTGTGTGTGTGTGTGTGTGTTTGTGTGTACATTAGTTTTGCGAAGATGTGTGCAGTTTAGGCTTATGTTAGCTATGATACTGTATGGCAAGCATTTCTGACATGATCAGTTCTTCTTTAAAGTAGAAGCTGAAGAAACATTCTAATAATTTATTTCTTCCTCAATTAAAAACTGGCTTCAGATGTGGTGTAGCCCAGGGTCACCTTCTAATAGAACTATACAGCTTTTTTTTTCTCAAACTGTAATCACTTTTCTTACAAGAACTCATAGAAAGTGCTTGCAAGTATCTTAAATTAAGAGAAGCTCCAGTTCATCCTCTTACACAAGTTTTGTTTTTCTTAAACATAGTCAAGGGGACACAGGAACATTTTACACAGCTATGATATGTAAAAAGAGGAATATATATCTCTATATATTCTAATATTATAAAAGCCGACATCTGTCTGTCTGTCTGTAATGCTTTATTCATGCTCTGATTGGCTGACAAACAGCCAATCAGAGTGCAAGGACGCATTCTAACAGAAAGCAGCCTGCCACCATGATGGTGGGGACACAGGGGGGTGAGGCCCCCCTTGCCCTGCTCCCTGGAGGTGGCGGCAACAAATTAGACAGAAGTGGGGGGGTGAGGCCAGCATGGCTGGCCACCACCCTGCTTCCTGCAGGTAATGTGGTGGGGAAGTGAGCCCAGGCCCAATGTAGGGCAGGTAGCAGGCCCAGGCCCAATGCGGGGGGGAGGGGGGATGGAGTGGGCCTGAGCACCAGACTGCTGTAGCAGAGGGGGGAACAACCTGACATGGCTGCAGCAGCGTTTAGGGAAGGGAAGGAGAAGGCCTCCTCCTCCCATTGGGCCTGGGCCCATTCATTTCTTACCCCACGCCCCACTCTTGACATCAGGGAAGATTGGGCCTGGGCCCGATGTGGGGGGCGGGGTGGGGGAAAAGCCGGACTGCCATGGCTGTGGGGGGAGTGAGCCCAGACCCCAGGAGCAGGAAGGAAGGGGCAGCAAGATTGGATGTGGGGGGCAGGGATCCATCCCCACCTGCTCCTCCCACCCATCATTCTTGGTGAGCCATTGGCTAGTGTGTGTGTGTGTGTGTGTGTGTGTGTGTGTGTGTTATAAGGATAAAGCATCCATGTAGTTTCACCAGAACTGGTGCTCCAACAAAGAAGCATGGATCTACATAATTCAGTTCAATGTCTTGATATTGATTCTATTTGGTTGCTTAGAACAGTTTCTCTACCCATCACCATGTCCCTCTCTTACCATTATGCTCTTCAGAGGAACATTTTCCCTTCCAAATCAAAGGCTCATTTGCTATAATTAGGCTGACCTATCTATGGCTTGATTCACCTTTCTGTTATTCAAACTGTATGTCACTGGCTCTGCTGAAAAGAAGTAATGCTGATATAAACTAGAGTAGCACACCAGTAAATCAGGCCCTTATTTTCTACCGTCTGGTGAAGCAGACTTGTTCTGGTAATTTAGGTTGTACTGTTTGATTTATTTAATTTCCATTACTTTTCAGTGCTCACTGCTTTGTTGAAGTAGCAGCAAGTTCATTTTTTCATAAGACAAATTTTTTTTATCCTTGCCACTGTTAACAAGTTGTTTGCAATACAATACCTGACTGCACCACCACCTTGTCAATATGCCATCCTTACTTACTACCTATTTCTCTTCATTTAAATGAACAGGCATATTTAAGCTGTTGTCCCTGGCACTCAGGTTAGTCAGTAGCATCTTTCATAAATAAGTCGACCGTCCAATTTATTATGATCTTACATTCTTAATACCTACTGAGTTGTTTAAGCTTTGCTCACCTATTAGTGATGCTAAAATCCTTGTGATTCAGCCACCAGGCAAGGGAGAGTGTTGTGTATAAGTCCTTTATTCTGTGCTCTTAAACCAGTATCATCAGCAACATTTACAACTTTTCAGGGAGCTTGATAGCTGCCAGCTTTTGGAACATACTGGGTATGTCTACACATACATTTATGCCGACTTAAGTTTACTGTGCAGTAAGTGGAAATAGGCTGGTATCTACACATGCAATAGTTAAGGCACATTAATGCTGTGTGTGGACTGACCTGGGATGAAAGTTAGTCCCAAGTCAGTCCATACACACAGTGTTACTGCACATAAAAGCATCTATACACCAGAATAGTTATTGCACTAATCAGTAGGGCTGTGTGAAGCTTCGGTCCCTGATTTCCTTGGCCTTTTTTTTCACACACTGGAAGGGTGTGAGTGATGGTGTCTAGGACAAGCTGATGCTATTTTGATGCATGCTGGATAAAAATAGGCTAACAAATTTTGGAAGGGAGGAGGTGGTTACTTGCATCCCTCAATTTCAATTGCTTGTCAAACTCCCTGCTGGCTTGAGTGGTATGATGAACAGTCAAGAACTTGCTCTCCTGGAAACTTAAAACACAGATGTGTTTTAAGTGGAGGGCTCCTGAAGAGGTAAGGGCCAGTGGCAAAATGAATTTGACTGTTACTGATGCATACACTGAAAGGTGGAGTCATGTACATCTGAGGAATATAAGATGACCTGTGAATTCTTGAAGGAATGTAAGACCTGATCAGTTTTACAGCTGGAAGTTCACTCTTGCCTGGCTCTCTTTAGGGAGTCTAGAACCCTAGCACCAAAGGACTTTCTTAGCTAGGGACAGAAATTATACACAAACCAGTATAAGTGATTGGAAATGGGTTCAAACCTGTAACAGAACAGAAGTTCAGCACACAAATTGCTTTCAAAGAGTCCAAAGCCAGTGTAAGATAGACATGGATGGATGTAGTATCAGACTTAAGTGATTTACATTAAATTGGCCTATGGCACTTCTGTTCCAGATCCCTCCTGACTCAGATTAGGGCACAGTCCTTGGGCATTCCAAGTGCCTTTGTGGAAGGCATACTGGAACACAGCTTGCTGTTCTACCCCAGTGCCTAGCTGGTAGGGCTGTGTGAAACTTCAGTTCCTGATTTGATTTGGCAGAGATTCAGCTACCAAATCAGGCCAAATCTTTGAATCTGAACTGAATCAGAGGACCCTTTAATCTCTCCGAATCAAACCGGAACTTTCTGAATCAATTTGGAGAGATTTGGAAAGATTTAGCGATTTGGACATAGACGCAACTTTAAATGTTTTTTCTACATACCTCTCGGTAGCAGGCAGCTGTGAATGCTGTGATGTGGGGGTACATGGAGTGTCCCACAAAAACATGGGGGGCTCCCTAGCTCACTCATCAGCAGACCTGGAAGTGGACCAGAAGCAATGCCTCTGCACTGGGCTCATCAGAGAACTTGCTGCTACTTTAACTTAGTTTCTGGATCCTAGTGTGACATAGGCAGAAGCCATGGGTGACAGGTGCCTCCTGAGTCTGAAGGGGCACCAGATTGCCGCCAGGGGTTAGGGGGCAGCAGCCGATTGTCAAGCCCAGAAGCTGCCGGGTTCTGCAGACCTTCCGGGTCTGCTTGGGAATGTGCTGAGGGCGCCCCTGCACCTCCACCTGGCTCAGTGACCGGTGCCTCCTGGATCCGGGAGTGGGGGTGCACCCAGGGTCCCCCTGCAGCTGATTGCCGAGCCCATGGGGCATGGGCCCCCCCCACTTGCTCCCCAGCAGACCTGGAAGTGGACTGGAAATACTTCCGGTCTACTTCCGGGTTCGCCACCAAGCATGTCAGATGCTCTTGTGGAATGCTCCATGCACTGCAGCATCACAGCATTCACATGCCACACTGGTGCTTCAAGATATATAGAAAAAACATCTAAAGTTGTGTTTATGTCTCAGGGACAGTGATCCAAATCGAATCAGGGACAGTGATTCAAATCAACAAATTGAATCACCACCCCCAATTTAGGCTGAATCCAAATTGAATAGGGTCCACTTTGCATACCCCTATTAATCAGGTCCATGATGCAGGTATCAAATTTATGTTCAAGTCAATATAAGTCTCCATATTTACTGCACAGTACAGGCATGCATTCACTGTCAGGGTAGCCAGGATCTGGAACCAACTTCCTAGGGAAGTGGTCCTCACTCCCACCTTGGGTAAATTCAAAAAGAGGTTGGATGAACACCTGTCTCTGGTCATGTGATCCCAGCATGTGTTCCAACCAGTGGTGGGGGTTAGACTGGATGATCTATTCAGGTCCCTTCTGACCCCTAACTACTATGAAACTATGAAATGTTGAACCCCAGGCCCTGGACAGACCCGAGTGGGACTTCTCTTGAAACCTCCTGCCATTCTGACATGGACCTGTTAATAATTACCTTTTGTTTGCTGCTATTGAGCCAGTTATCTATCCACCTTGCGGAAATGTGATCTAGTCTATATGTCTCCCATCTGTTGATGAGAAGGTCATAAAGGACCTTGTAAAAAACTTTGTTGAAGTCTAGATACAGAATTAGCAGAGATGACAATAATTTCTGACATTTTTATGTTGTGCCTTTCTTCTACAACAGAGGACTGTGCAATACTGGAATAAAAAGCTCTATCCACAGAAGTGAATACAAAAACAGAAGTAACTGGCCAGATGGAAAAGAAGGATTAGGCTTCTAAAACAGGACTTAGGTGGACTGTAATCAAAACTGTGTATCTAATCTCTCTGCTCAGTGGCCTCCAATACCTGGTGGTGCCTAATTCACTAGAGATCTTCCTCTTTGACCTGAAAAGTTCTCTATTTATCTCCAGTTCTGTCCATAGAACTGGTGTGGGTTAAGCAACTAAGTGCCTAACTCCTGCCATTGGTGGGTGCATGTGCACCCCCTGAGATTGGCCGTGCACCCCCTGGAAGCACCAGCTGCAAAACTGGAAGTCCCAGCAGAAGTGCACTTCCAGTTTTCCCGGTTTTGCCACTGGTGGTTCTGGACTTGGCAATTGGCTGCTGCCCCCCAACCCCTGGTGGCGATCTGGTGTCCCCTCAGAATCAGAAGGCACCTGTTACCCATAGCTTCTGCCTATGTCACACTAGGATCCAGAAACTAAGTTAAAGTAGCAGTAAGTTCTCTGATGAGCCCAGTGCAGAGGCATTGGCAGCCTGGTGGCAATCTGCTGTTCTGTCATTTTTGTGGTGATCTCAAATTTTGGAATTGCCCCCTTTCCACCAAATCCCTGAAATGGAGTTATATGTCTTCAGTAAAAGAAGTGAAGATTATCTCCTCAGCCAAACCAAGCCTATGGCTGGGAAATTAGGCAGTCTCCTGGGAGGTGGGAGATTTAGATTTGACTCCCCTTCAGGGTGAGGAGAGTAGTGAATGTGCCTACTTTAACCACTAGGTTAATATATACAGGCTGATGACATTGTTTTTTCCCAGTCTGGTAGCATTTTAAAGATAAAAGTGAGACTTGCTCATTTGTTTCCAAGAATGGCCATAGGTACCTAGGAACAGATCCAGGTGGTTCAGCAGTGCAGTTGCATCCTTCCCCTGCCCCTCCCCCCCTTGATTCCTGCTGCACCCAAACTTTACTCAACTTTCTGGAAAGGGCAGTGGCATTTCTGTTCAGGCAACAGTAAGAGAGTCAATTGGCTTCATGGCTCATTATAATCAACCTGATTCCTGATGAGCTCTCTCTACTCCACAGGTGTTAACTACCCTCTCTCATTTTTAATGGTCTTGATTACTCCACTATTCAGATTATCCTCTCTTCTGCAATTTTGTTCTCTGTTAGCCATTCCTGGTAATATAGCTCTTCTATTTCACAGCTCTGCATCTGTTTTTTGCTCTAACTAAAAACCTTAACTCAGACATGGTAATATTAACTCAGATGTTGAAATGACTGACAGTGAAGAATTGGAGGGCATGTCATGATGCTTGAGAAGACCAGATATTGTTTTACAAACCTGAATAAGGTATATGCATTTAACTGCAGCAACTACAGAACTAATAAAACCACATCTTTTGACTGTTTGTTTGTTTGTTTGTTTGTTTGTTTTGGGGGGTGCCTAGTCTGTTGCATTTATTAAATTTAAAATATAATCTAGCATTTAGTACTAGATAATATTATATTTAGTTTTGCTTTGATCTGAAACTAAATAATATAGTGCTAGGCCCTAGCATATTAATAAATATGAGCATATAGAACTTCTAGCTTTTCTTTAACTGGAGAAAAATACATGCTGCTTTATATGTTATATTGCACCACGCCATCTGCACCCCACCCTTTCCAAAATCTTAGGTTTGCCCATGTAGGTGCCTAAGTTCAAGGGTGGATACAGAGCTCTGGTCCAGGTGGACAGAGGAACCTGCTGGCACCTTTGATTCAGACATATTGAAGGGCTCAATCCTCAATTGCTATAAATGCAGTTTGTTCTGTTGATTGGATGTTAAGGCAGAAAAGTTGTGTATTGGATCAGATTGAAATCAACTTTCTGTTGTACCTAAAGCTATCGTGCTAACTGTTTTCAAAAAACCCTGGAAGTCATTGCTGCAAAATGCTAAAAAAGTGAAGAGATGTGTTGTAATAAAATTGTATTTTACATTGAAGTTCACTGATCAAACTGCTAAAACTATGGCAAAAAACCCAACAGTAAGTATATTCTAAATGGAATCTCTAATGAAATATGATCTAATTAAATATATCTATATTCTTAAAGCTTTTTTTAAATATGACATTGGACTCCCATCAAAAGAGATGCACTTCAGCAGAAAAGCAATTATCATAAATGTATACCTCCAAAAAGCACCTTTCAAATCCATTACAATCAAAATGTTTCTTACCTGATTTTCACTGGTAGTGAAATATAATATTATAAAACTTGTTTCTAATACAGATTAAAATGATGAGTTTTGCTTGCAAAGCAAGTATGCCAGAGAGTTTTAAAAATTAAGGCGGGATTTTGGCTCTGTTTATGAAACTTTCTTTGAGGCCATTTTATAATTGAACTTGTGTCTTGGTGAAGAATGTCATTTTCTCACATGGAAGTCATTTGATTCCTCTTATGCCTTATAACACAAAAAGCATGGATGCTTGCAATGTGACTCATGCTGTAGTTTATTTTACTGCATATTCTATATAAAGACTTTCTTTGAACAGTGAGTGGATCCTCTATTTCAAAATCTCTTAGCTTTCTCTGCCTGTCCTAGTTCACTACAGAGAATAAAGACAACAAAGAAATAGATTGGTATTTAGCTTATTTGAAATTGAACCAGGATTTCTATCAAGAAGTATTCTCTGTAGTGTATTGTCATTGGGTTCATTTTGTCTTTTAGTAGGAAGAAAATTCTCATCTCATTTGTACCGATGTATTTGTTGGAAGAATTAAATAAAATAGTAATTTCTTTTTTCCTATTTGTTATTTTGGAACAAGAGTAAATTACATTTGATTACCTCACTGATGGACAATATGGGTATGGACAGGTGAACGCTCATCCTGGTATAATTTATATCAGTGTTGTATGCTGCTGTAAATTGCACTGGGATCAGGAATGCAGCTGTTCTATAGTAGTTTACCTAGAAAGTGGCTACTAATATGCTTTGCCTCTAGTCGACAGATGTGGACAAAGATATATATAATATCTTGCAGTACCTTTAGCAAATGGTTAGAAATTGAAGAAATGGCACCCATAGTACAGTATCTGACACTGGTAGGGTTTTAGGTTTGATCCTTTCATAAGTAATTCTCCACTGGATTGGGTAAAGTTATCTATGGAATTATTGCCTTGGTTCAACTCAGCTGCATTCTGTATAAAACCAAAAGAGGTAAGGGGTAACAATGGTGACTGTACACCATCCTTAAACCCAACTCAACTTTCAACTGACTGTGAACCAGCTGAGTACCTAATGCAAGAACAGCTCCAGGGCTGCTTTAAGTTATCAGTAGTTGCAACTGCTTCAGTGGTAGCAGTGTTGTTTCATCTTCCCCCAACTAATCTGCTTATGCTAGAGGTCTGACAGAACTAACGTAGGGCTGACCATCCTACAGCTCTGTCACTGGATGATTTCTCTTTTTGAAGGGAATGATAGCAAGTCACTTAAATTTGCTTTAGCTCTTCCTTACAATATTGAACCATTGCAGATATAATGGACCTAGATCTGGCCTTATGTTTTTAGCTGTGCTGAAACATTACTTTTATCCCCTGAAATGCATTATTTTTTAAATTTCTTTATTAACCAGAACAAAATTAGTTATTAGAGCTGTGCAAAACTTTACTGTTTCATTTTGAAGCTGTTTCAATGTGTTTTGAGCTCAAAACAGTGAAATCGAAGCAAAACAAAAAGCTTCAAAACAGCTTTGAAATGAAATGAGTGCATTGGAAATGTTTCAAAGCAGCCTGGTGGCAGGAGGCAATGGAGAGCCAGGGCTTCACTCCAACCAGCTCCACAGCCATATGGAACTCAGCCCAGCAGTGGGAGCCGGAGCACAGCCCTGGCTCTCTCCACCTGCTACCGCCAGGCTGAACTCCACGGGGCTGTGGAAGCAGTCAGAGTGAAGCCCTGGCTCTCCCCACCTCCTGCTACTGAGCTGCACTCCAAGCAGCTCCGCAGCCCCATGGAGCTCAGCCCAGTGGCAGAAGGCAGAACTCAGCCTTGGCTCTCCCCGCCTCCTGCCGCCAGGCTGCACTCTGACTTGCTCCGCAGCCCCATGGACCTCAGCCCCGTGGCAGGAAGCAGAGCACAATCTTGTTTCTGCCCACTTTTTCCTGGCAGAGCCCCATGGAGCTCAGCCCAGTGGTGGGAGGTAGAGCACAGCCTTGGCTCTACCCAACTTTCACTGCCAGGCTGAGCTCCATGGGGCTGGTGGAGCTGATTGCAGTGCAGCCCTGGTTCTGCCCGCCACTGGAGGTGAGGGTACTGAGCAGTATTCAGGTGGATGCAGCCACCCCAGGAGCAGCCCTGCTGAGAAGGTGTGTGCAGGTGGGAGCATGGTACAGGCTGCCCCAGGTGGGAGCGGTTGAGGCTTAGCTCCATGTGGAGTAGGCCTGTGCGAATAGGGAACTATTCGATTCAGGTTCAGATTCAGCCAGTTCAGATGCCAGCAATTTGATTTGGAGCTCTGAATTTGTTTCCCACTTCAATTTGGCCAAATCAGCTTCAGAGCTGATTCAGTGATTCGGCCAAAGGGTATAATGGGGAATCGATGAAATATCTATAACTTTGTTGCTTTTGTCTGATTTGGATAAAACTTGGAGGAGTGGTAGCCCCTGATGAGAGCATAAAGCCTACTAATTATCAAAGATATAGGTGCAGGAGCACAAGGGAAACTTCACCCCAAATTTTTTAAAGCAAAACTCATGTCACGTGTATGTGTTACACCACGGGGGGTGAAAACTGCAAGGGTGGTAGCCCCTGGTGAGGCCACAAAGTTTCAAGGAGATAGGGGCAGGGGTTTGGGGGAAACTGTACCTCAAGCTACAGACAAACAACATTTGTGACATGGGTGACACTGTGTGTTTTAAGGCGCAGTGGGGTGAAAGCTGCAGGCCTGCTAGCCCCTGCTGAGGCCACGAAGCCTGCAATCTGTCAAGGAGATCGGTTTAGGGCTTCTGGATTCTGGGGCCCTGCACCCCTAGCTGCTGACAGACAAAACTCATGACATGGGTGCTTGTGCAACTGTATCTGTCTTGGGGCACAGGGGTGGGGGGAAACTTCTGCAGGTCTGGTTGCTAAGCGCTGCTGCAGCCACAAAGCCTGCCAGCTGTTAAGAAGATCGGTGCAGGGCAGTTAGGCCTTAAAAGCCTAAAGTTTCCCATGATTCCATTCAGATTTGTGGATTTGGCCTCTGAATCAACCGAATCATCTCCAAATCTGAATTATGATCCGAAGCTTTGCACAGCCCTAATGTGGAGTGCCTTGGGGGCAGCTGCAGGCTAGATCTAATCAATTGATGGGTGCCAGCCTGGAGGTCAGATCCAATCAGTTGGCAGGCAGGATCTGGCTTGCAGGCCGTATTTTGCCCACCCCTGCTCTAGACCATGTTATGTATCTATAATATTAAATACAAAGAGAATTTTTTAGTTAAGATACTGCACTGCATCTCCTGCTGTCAGGGTTTGGTTCCAGGTTCTGTTAATGATGTTCTGTGTTATCTTAGGCAAATCAGTGAGCCAGACTTGCATAGGTCTGTAGGTACCTAAAGAAGTAGAGAGATTGTTCTAAAGCTCCTATGTATGAAACTTGCATTGAAATCAGTGGTATTGGTGTCTAGATGCTTTTGAAACATTCTGCTAGGTGCTGCTGATCTTCTTAGGTTCCTTTAAGAATATGGATTAACTTTTGCAAAAGCATCCAGTGATTCCTCATTATTCACAGCTTCAGTATAGTATAAATCTGTGTGACCCCTGGGTCCTCTGACAATCAGGTCCCAGGTATTCCAGATAAAAATGGAATCAGTATTTGAGATGCACCAAATCAATGGTCAGCTTTAAAAATGGTACATCTATAGTGCTGTGCCTCAGTTCCTCATTAGTAAAGCAAAGATTACAGTATACTTCTACCACAGAGATATTGTGATGATACATTTATTAAGTTTCTTTTAAAATAGGTTTTTCTACCATGAATCTAATTAACCTTCAATTTACAAAACCCCTATTTTTTGTTTCTTTTTCTTTAACCTGTGTCTTCCAGCCTCTGAATTTTCTTTATTGAATATCTAGAAAGTCTGGAGGATGTTATGGCTATGATCATATAATAAATGATCATTTGGCCAGCTCCAATGGTAATAAGGTCACAGAATCATAGACAAATTGGGATGGCAGGGATCTCAGGACAAGACAAGATCTTGACAAATATTTGTCTAAACTATTCTTAAAATCTTTCAAGCATGGAGATTCCTTAACTTTTCTAGCTTTTCTGTTCCAGTGCTTAGCTATCCTTGTATTTAGAAATCTCTTCCTTATTTCAAACCTACATATCCCTTTTTTCAATTTAAAATAGTTATTTCATAGAATCATAGAATAAAATAATAGAAAATTAGGGTTGGAAGGGATCTCAGGAGGTCATCTAGTCCAGTCCCTTGCTCAAAGCAAAACTGTGCCCAACTATCTCATCCTAGCCAATGCTTTGTCTAGCCAGGTCTTAAAAAACTCCAAGGGTGGTGCAACTCTCTGGGTAATCTGTTCCAATGCTTTACTACCCTCCTTGTGAGAACTTTTCTAATATCTAACTTAAATTTCCCTTTCTGCAACTTGAGACCATTGTTTCTTGTTCTGTCATCTGCCACCACTGAGAACAGTCTAGTTCCATCCTCTTTGGAACTAGAGGTTCCAAAAAGCTTTAAAGCTGCTGTTAAATCCTTCCTCAGTCTTTGCTTTTCCAGCACCAGGGCAGGCAAAGCAGTGACCCATCCAGCTGTGGAGATGGAAATGGGAGGTAAGGGGCAGCCCAGCTTCAGTCTAGCAATTCTCCCCCAGCCACCAAATTTCCTGACCCTTCTGAATCTCTGTGGGCTGGATACTAAGCTCTCTGGCCACATTTGGCCATAGCCCACAGGTTGAGCACCCCTGCTCTAGATGGTTGGGGTGTGCAAAGTAGGCCCTATTTGATTTAGATTCATCCGGAAGCAGGGACAGTAATTCAGTTCTCTGTCCCTGATTCGATTTGGCCAAATCCAAATCTGAAGATTTGATGTTGATTTGGAGATCAGCAATTTGGACATAGACACAGCTTTAAATGCTTTTTCTATATACCTCAACGTACCAGCATGGTTCATGAATGCTGCAGAAGTGCTTCTGGTCCACTTCTGGGGATGCCCCATGCTTCTGGGGACATTCCATGAGCCCTAGCATTGCAGCACTCATGAGTGTCTGCTACCTAAAGGTATGTAGAAAAAACATTTAAAGCTGTGTCTATGTCTAAATCTCTGAATCTTTCTGAATTGATTCGTAGGGTTCTGATTTGATTCAGAGAGATTAAAGGGTCCTCAGATTCGATTCAGATTTGAAGATTTGGCCGTGAAATTGGGCTAAATCTCTGCTGAACTGAATCAGAGACCAAAGCTTCGCAAAGCCGTACTAGATAGGTGAACATATGGCAAAAGCCCAAAATAATAATTTCTAATCCTAGCCCACTCATCTCTAGTCTAGCAGTTACCAACACTTTTTCAAAATCCAGTGCACCCTTTGAAATATACTTCCACATGCTCTTAGAATATCAAATATAAGAGCACAGAAAACCAAACTCAGTAACGCAATTGTGATGCATCCATGGCACATCAATCAGCTACCTAATAATAGTCTCCCTTCTGATGGACCAGTACTGTCTAAATTGCTTCTTACATTGTTGATTTCAGGTCTGCCTCTTACACCAACTGATTTGCAAAGCTATTTTGTTGTCACACATTCAGTACACTACTGAATGAAAATGGTCAGTCTTGTGGTCTAAATGGACATTTACACATCTATATTTTCTCTGTGTATCTCCCTCTCCCTGTCTCTGGCTGTAGTCCCTCTTTTCTGCCTTTAGTGCCCTCCTTGGTGCACTGAATATGTATTTCTCCAAGATTTTGCACATTTTGCTGTCCCGTACTGGGCAGCTAAAGAGAGCATAATCTACTGGACCAATTTCTGCTGAGCCAGGCCAAGGTGGTGATCCTGAAGAGCTGCTGGAACCAGTTCATGGGGGCTGCCTCTGACAGTGCACTCCCCTTCTTTCAGTTCCTGGTTTGGGCATGTCTCTTCTTTGATTTTGGGTACTGTACCCTGCAACAGAACATAAATGAACTTGTATCAGCCTGGGCCACCAAGGGGGCCCTCTGTATGGTGGAAGATGGCTAACCCAAAAAGTGTGACCTCATGAATGGCAAGGAGGTTTCAACTTCTAGTTATGATGTAACTTTGATGAATGCTTTCATGTCTACCCCCCCACCCTATAAGGCCATGTATATTTTTTAGCCTTTATTTTTAATGCTTTTTTAATAAGGTGTAAAATGTCAATGCCTGTCTGTCATCTCAGAGAGTTATTCTTTTTCCCATCACTGTTGCATCTGATCTGCCATGTAAAATCAATAGAAACATTTTGAATGAAGTTCAGTGAGTTGCTGGCACTTCTTCCTTTTCAGAGTCAAAACTGTGGTTTGGGGTAGGGTTTTTGAAATTTATTTTCTTTATTTCTTCTATTAAAATGTGTTATTAAAACTTTTTTATACATTACATGTTAGTGTAAGACTATAATAATACTGTTATTTTATGTCACATTGTATTGTTTATTATTAATTATTTATTATTAAAACTTTATTTTCCTTATTTCCACACTTCAGCAGTTAGTGGAGGTATAGGAAGGGAGTCAGTGTTGCGAACATCAATTTTGATGGTGGAAAGGCTTTTTCAGTGTTTTCTGAAAGTGATTCAGCTCTGGATTCATCTGATTTCCTCTGAGCATTTGTTCCAGAGCTTGTTGCCCTTGACCAAGAATGCTTTGTTCCTGGGTTTCATATACTTCACCCTGAGATTTATTCTGTTTACAACAAAAATAATAAAAAACTATGATACTTTCAGATCTCTCACTTAGCTGATTTATGGCAGGTCTGTATTCTTCTTGCTGCCCTTTCTGCCTGCCCTCAACCTCTAGGCTAAGGACAGACATTCAAAAAGCCTGAGCCTGAATTGATTCAATCTTTGCAGGTTAGACTAACCTGCAAAGTTTGAACCAATCTGGAGGTGGATAGACATTCCCTTTTCATTCTAGAAATGCAGGCACATGCCTGCAGTGGCTCAGGCTAAAAGCTGGGGGGAGTGGCGAGGGGACACTAGAGCAGCCCTCGCTTCCTTCACAGTGCTGAGCTGGGGATGTGGCCAGGCCCTGGCAGGATGTTCTGATTATTCCCCCCTCTCCTGAGCAGTCCAGCAGAGAATGTTTATCAGCCTAAACTCAGTGTTTATCAACCCATTAATAAAACATTTCCTCTCTCCAAGCTCCTCTTAAACAGCTTTTCTAAGGAAGGACATTAAGTTACCTGTTGATTAGCTCCAAAAAGCCTGTCTGCCTTTGTTGTCTCCCACAGCACAGACTGTAGCCTGCAGCATGTGGCCTGCTGAGGTGTCTGCATAAGGCAGAGGGGTGGGAATAATCCCTGCTTAGCAAGAGAAACCAGGCAGATGCTCTATGCCTGCATGTCTCTGCTGAAGCTCCATCTTGGGAACAGAGGGGAGGGGCCAGCCCTGTTGTGGAGCAGAGAGCCCTGCCCAGCCCAGAGAGCATGCTGGGGTGCGAAGGGAGTCCGGAATATCTTAAACCAGCAGGGGGTATGGACATTGCGTAAACTGGTTCAATCCAAATCAGTTAACTCTGATTCAATCAGGTTTATCTCAAACTGGTTGCAGCCATTTTCAGCCTGGTTTATATGAACTGAACATCTATTCTGTTACAGGTTTAAACCAGTTTCTGATCACTTAAACCGGTTTATGTGCAATGTCTGTCCCTCACCCTACTGTTTGCGTACCACACCTTATCTCTATATACAGTAAAAGCTCTTTGGAGTAGGATGTGCTTTTTGTTCTGTGTGGGGGCTGGCACAATGGGGACTTGGTCCTGACTGTGGCTCCTAAATGCCACTGCTGGTTGCAAGAATCTCATATGCTTCCCCTTCATCCCTCACTTCACTTTCTCCATTAGTTATCTCTTCATATTAAATTGAGTTTATTTTGTGCCATTTTAAGATGTGTTTGGGCATATATTACAAATTAAAAACAAATGAGTTTTTTTTCTCCTTTATTACTAATTATCTTGTAAATTGTTTTATTTTTGTCTATTTTAGGTCACATTTCGATTCAGCTTTAATTTCCTTTTTCCCTCTTTTTTTCTCTTAAGAGATCTGCAGTGTGTTCTCATTATTGTGACCATCTGCTTATCTGATAGCAGATCATAGTGAGAATGATGGCTGATAACAACAAGTGAAAACTAGAGTAACCTTTTCTAATTATATAATGTACTGTGATAGGAAACACTCATTATAGGAAAAGCAGAGAACATCTTAATTCAGAATTTCTGCCAAGGCTGGAGTATCACCCTTAGCTACATGGTCAATAAGCATTGTCAGTTAGTCAGGGTAGGTGACTGCTACAGCCAGCAAGGTTTGGCATTTTCAGCTTAAATTAAACTTTGAGAAACATTGGTTTCAGAATGTCTGTGGGTGTCAGACATTTCAGACAGCCATGCTTAACAGATCTGGGTTCTGCATATTTGCTGTCTCATTGCCAACTGCCTGTTTTCCTCACCTCATCTTGTGCAGAAGTAGCACCTATATGTTTGCTTCCCACAGTAGCAGCATCAGGGACAGATGACAGACCTATTCCTCTGCTCCACATTTTGTAAGATAGCCCACACTACTTTTTTTCTCTCCCCTCTGCGTGGTCCCTAGATTCTATTCACCCTTCGTAGTAGCCATTTTTTTACACAACTAATAGGGTCCCTTTACTCAGACACTCCTTCCATTTCAGCTGTTAATCCTGGAGACTTCCATAGTGTCCCTAGCCAGCCTGGTTAAAGTTTTTTAAGTAAATTAGGTTTGCATAATGAGAATTCCAGCTGGCTATTTTCTATTTATCTTCCTTCCCAAGCAGAGAAGATTTTGTTTGGGATATATATTCCTCTACACCTCACTGAGACATTTCCACTTGTTTTCTATATCTGTCTCCAAACCCTTCTCTACAAACTTTGCATCAGTGAGATCTCCCTCTTCATAGAATCATAGTAAATTAGGGTTGGAAGGGACCTCAGGAGGTCATCTAGTCCAACCTTCTGCTCAAAGCATGACCAGCCTCAATCATACCATCCCAGCCAAGGCTTTGTCTAGCCAGGTCCTAAAAACCTCCCAGGATGTGGTACTCTCCCATCCAAATTGGTAGTTGTTAGTTACCTCGTAGGTTATAATACAACTTGTCCTGTCCACACATTACAACGTGGTTGAGCATTAGCTGCAAAGTGTAGTCATCCTTGTTAATCTTAGTTGCTTTGTAGTCATAACAATGTCTAGCATTTATACACAACTTTATATTTGTAGATAGGGCATTGTTGCAAACAGCTGTGTTAGCAGAAACTGTGCTTTGGAATTCTCTCATCAAAGCTTTAAAGCACAGCTCTAACAAGGCTCCTAACTCCATGTAGATCCAAGCCATGTACAACTGCTGGCTTACATGTGGTAAAAAATAGTTTTAAATATGGAGATCTGTGAGTGCTATTATTAAAACTTACTGAATAGTGGTTCTCAAACCTTTTTGTACCAGTTCCCATTTGTAAACATTGGTGGCCAGTCCTGACCTAGTGCCCCTCACTCCAACTCACTTCTCCCCGCCCACAGGCCCCTGGCACCTCCCCAGTGTGTGGGGTGGGAGGGGGGAGACAAAACATGGAGGGATCCAAGCAGCCCCTTGCAGGCTGCAGCTCTGCCAGCCTGCAAAGGAAACCCATGGTTTCCCCACATTTTTATTTTTTAAAGGTGAATTAATTTTCAAATTTTGTTGATCCATTTATAAAGTTTGTTCTGGACCCTTTCATGTATTTTTGCGACCCACTTTTGGGTCACAACCCAGAAGCTGAGAAGTGCTGCCCTAGAATCTATAAAACCTATTAAAAAGGTGATTCTGAACCACTCTGTTAGCTACCTTTAATGGTACTCTAACTATGACTCTGTATTTTTGGTTTTGGACACAAACATTTTAAAGTCATCTTAAATAATATTAATTAGAATTATTTCTGGTGCTATTTTCCATACATTGTACCAATCATGGTATGCACAATTCCAATCCAGAAATTAGAATATTATTGTGCAATTTGTGCTTTTTTTGCTTTCATTTTATATTGTATTTGCTATTTTCTTGCACACAGTAATGCTAAGGTGTCTGTACAAGCTTATATTAAATTTGCTAGCACTGTAATCAAAATAATACTTTTAAAATATTATTTTGGGAGGAAAGGTCTTATGTTATACAGATTTACTTGCACTTACCAGAAAACCTTATTTTCATTGGCTATAATTATCATAGAAGCATTTTCTTTTTGTGGGGATTACTCATAAAAAGAGCTAATTTAACATTATAAATGTTTCAGGAGCTTTTTGGCACATGGGATTATGAGAAGTAAAGGCACAAAGCCAAAGCTGGAACTGTTGAATTCATCAAGGAGTCTTTGATTTGTGTGTTTAGCATTTAACCCATAGTTTCTTCCCCTATGAAAACAAACTTGTAGAACACACTTTCCTGCTTGCTAGCTGTAAATATAAACACTAGAATTACAGATCAGCTCATCATACTGGGTTTTTTAACGGTTATAACCTCCCTTTTTAAAGAACCTAAGTAGAAGGCAAAGTGGTTCTGTTTCTGCATAAAGGATGGAATTGGTCACCGTACAGACTGCTATGCACAAGGCATATGTACCATTTAAATCTTACTTAAGTTCTATTTTTAGGACTTAAGTGCTGCATGGACCTGATAGAATTTCATCATATAAGGGCAATACAACTCACACCTACTGCTTTGCCCTGGTTTATACCAGATGCTTGGCAACTCTCTATCAATAATTTGAGTCTAGTTACTTCACATTTTTGTTCAAACTCTCCATGTTCATGATAGTCATGTAAAGCCATATTAAGTATGTATATCTCACCTAACACAATTAGAAAAGAGCATTATCTTGGTGGAACAAAAGCTTTTTCAGAGAATGTTGTCATCTTCACCAAATCAAACAGTATACCTTTTTCACTTGCTATGTGTGAGGATCTGATGTTCCTGTAGTAATAATACTTAGCATGTACCCTGAGCACTTTACAAAGCATAGGCTTCAGTGGCCTGTGTCTGCTTACCTGGGCTGACAATCTGCTCTAGCAGGTACTAAAGATCAGTTCAGAGAAGGGCTCCATGATATATGGTAAGCAAAATATCCCTGGCAACAGCACTACCAAGCATGCTGCCTTTGTAAGGTGAATAGGGTAGGCAGTGCCACCCATTCATGCCATTGTAACCTATTCACACTATTTTAGATACAATTATCCTCCTTCTGGTTTAGAATGTAGCCCACCCAACACAATGCTGCATGCTTGAGGTTTTGTTGCCAGGGACAGTAAATCTTATGTGTAAGAGGTGGTGTAGAAGAAGGTGTGTTGATATATATTCTAATAGTGTAAAAGCCTAAGCCTGTCTGCTTGTCTGTCTGTCTGCCTGTAACGCTCTATTTGCACTCTGACTGGCTGATAAACAGCCAATCAGAGCACAAAGAAACATTCTGACAGAAGGCAGCTTGCCGCCATGATGGTGGGGAGACAGGGGACGGAGTGGGCTGGCCTCGACCCCTTCTCCACCCTGCTCCCTGCAGTTAATATGGGGGAAGGGGGAAGGGAGTGGGCCTGGGCCCAATGCGGGGTGGGGGGAACGGGCCTGGGTCCAACGCGGGGTGGGGCGGGGCGGAAGAGGGGAGTGGGCCTGGACCCCAAGCATCAGGAGGGAAGGGGGAGCAGGCCTGGATGGGGAGGTGTGGGGGCCAGGGCTCCATCCCTACCTGCTCCCTTCCCCTGTCATTCTTGACTGGCAGTTGGCTAGCCAATCAGAGTGTTCCAAGTATGGGGGAGCACTGCCATGATTCCAAAGCTGCACTGGGGACCGGAGAGAGGGTGGGGGACCCCACTCCCTGCAAGCAGTGCTGTGGACCAGACAGGGGGTGAGGGAGCCAGGGCCAGCGCACCCCACTCCCTACAAGAGGCAGAATAGTGGCAGCATGGGGCACTCCATCCCATTCTTGACAGGCAATTGGCTGGTGTGTGTGTGCGTGTGTGCATGTGTGCGCGCATGCATATATATATATGCGAGAAACTGCCAAATCCTAGCTTCATTCAGCTTCATCATTTGTCAGTTTCTTACCAAGAATTTCTACACCTCATCCCCTGCATTTATGCACAGAACACCCATACAAAAGTAGCCTGTACTCTGATCATCACTAAAGAACAGTAGTTTGGGTAGAAATAGAAAGCAAGCCTGGCTGATGTTGAAGAAAACTCTTTTGTACCCAGTACATTGCGAAACTTGTTGTAGAAAAAATACCCCTAAAAAACTCATGATTGTTGTAATGTGAGATTCAGCAAGATATCAAGCGTTCTCTTAAGAACCCAATAGTATTGAACTGGTTATCACATTCAGAAAGAAGTAATAGCTCTGCTGGATTTAGATGTTGTATCTATTGACATCATCATTAAAAATGTGTGGTTACAATTGCTAGCCCTCCAAAAAGCTTGAGGAAGGAGACAGATGCATTCTGCTATGTACACTACCCTAAAAAAAATTTGTTACAAGTGATAATGGGAGAAACAGAAAGAAAACAGCTTGATTTTCAGATTCCGGGTTGAGTTTGCAAGATTGGCACTTAAGAGAAATAATCTGATTTGTAAAGCAACCAAATAAACATGGAATCCCATCATGCTATTTTTATAGTTATATTTTTGCCTGAATAATAGTATAACATATTTGAATAGCTGTACCTTATCTGGTATATTTGATACATGCCACAATTTCAGGGATTTTACAAAGAAGAACGTATAGGCCATTTGTTTTCCTTTATATATTTTTCTCTGCTGTCTCTTCAAGTTTTTACAAACCCTCCTCAATACATTTCCTGAGTAGATTACTTTAGGAGACAGAATCAGAAAGCTGCATGATGTCATTTCTATATTTAAATGAGATAGAACAGAATTGGCCTGGGTAAGTTGTTTAATCATTGTTCATATATTAATTTCCTTAGATCTGATTTTCTTTTTCTTTTTTACAATGCAGTCTTATCATTGGATAAACCATGCCAACTATCTGGCTTGGTTTTGTCTTCTTAACTGAAACCTAAGGAGATTCTGTGATCAAGCGCACTTTGTGCCTGAAGTTTTTTAAGAACAGTACATTAATTCAAACAGCAGGAATGTGACAGCAAATAAATCTGCCTCCAAAACCAGGAACTGAAATAAAATCTAAAGCAAATGTGATTAGAACCAAGCTGAAAATATTTTGGAAATTGGTAAATAGGCAACCAAATTGTATACAAATTGCACTGGATATACGTAGTACAGTATTACTGTATACCTGACTTGTACTGGTTGTTTTCTTACCATATCTGCTCCAATATAATCATATAAGTAGAGTGGACCTCCAGTATTAGAGTTTCCAGCCATGTCTACCTCATTTGAATCATATGACTGATTAGCACTGACATGTACTTAGAATATTTTTGAAACAGCCCGTGTCTGCTTTGTAACGGTCTAATAATCTCTTTTTATTTGTAGCATCTCTTTATATTTGTTTTCTTATAACATTTCTACAGACCCCCACACCAAGGGGAAGAACTAGATTTGGGGCTCCTGAGGCAACTCTTGGAGACCATAAAAGCTAAGGAAGCGGTAGTCATGGGGGAACTAAACTACTCAGACATCTGCTGGGAGATGCAGACAGCAAAGTCCCACCGTTCATGTAGGTTTCTAACCTGTGTACAGGACCTCCACCTGACACAGGAGGTACATGGTTCCACTAGGGGGAATGCCTTACTGGATCTGGTATTGGCAACAGAGGATGACATGGTAGGGGACCTACAGATCAGTAGCCATCTGGGGGACAGTGATCACCAAATAATAGAATTCTTCATAAGATGTCGAATGGGTAAGGTAAGTAGTAGGGTGAAAGTGCTAGATTTTAGGAAAGCTGATTTCAATGAATGCAGGCGGTTAGTCAAGGACACACTGCAGAGTAGGAGTTTTGAAGTGTTGGGAGCCCAAGCAGGGTGGCTGTGACTTAAGGAAATGATCCTCCGGGCACAAAAAGAGACAATCCTGATGCGAGGAAAAAGAGAGAAAGGGGCCAGGAGGCCTCCTTGGCTGACCAGAGAAATCCAGGGCAGCCTATGGGCCA
This sequence comes from Caiman crocodilus, assembly GCA_030014935.1. NCBI lineage: Eukaryota > Metazoa > Chordata > Crocodylia > Alligatoridae > Caiman > Caiman crocodilus. Next base: position 41,300,803 of record JAGPOW010003685.1, read on the forward strand.
AAAGGGAAGCATATAGAAAGTGGAAACACGGAGAGACCAAAGAGGAATATACCTCCTCTGCTCGTGCTTATACGGAGGCAGTTAGACGGGCCAAAGCCGCCATGGAGCTGAGGATGGCAACCCAAGTAAAGGATAACAAGAAATTGTTTTTTAGATATCTAGGAAGTAAAAGGAAGGCCCAGGGAGGAATAGGACCCCTACTAAATGGGCAGAAGCAATTGGTGACAGACAGGGGGGACAAGGCTGAACTCCTCAATGAATTCTTTGCCTCGGTGTTCCTAAGTGAGGGACAAGACAAGGCTCTCACTGGGGTTGTAGAGAGGCAGCAGCAAGGTGCCAGACTACCATGCGTAGACCCTGAGATGGTACAGAATCACTTGAAAGAACTAGATGCCTTCAAGTCAGCAGGCCTGGATGAGCTCCATCTGAGGGTACTGAAGGCACTGGCTGATGTCATTGCACAGCCACTGGTGGGAATATTTGAACACTCAAGGTGCCTGAGCCAAGTCCCAGAGGACTGGAAAAGGGCCAATGTGGTCCCCATTTTCAAGAAGGGGAGGAAGGAGGACCTTGGCAACTATAGGCCAGTCAGTCTCACCTCCATCCTTGGCAAAGTCTTTGAAAGAATTATCAAGGCTCACATTTGCGAGAGCCCAGCAGGACAAATTATGCTGAGGGGAAACCAGCACGGGTTCATAACAAGCAGATCATGCCTGATTAATCTAGTCTCTTTTTATGACCAGGTTACGAAAGGCCTGGATGCAGGATTAGGGGTAGATGTCGTATACTTAGGCTTCAGGAAGTCCTTCGATACGGTATCCCACCCCATACTGGTGAACAAGTTAAAAGGCTGTGACTTGGTTGACTACACGGTCTGGTGGGTGGTGAATTGGCTAGAGGGTCGCACCCAGAGAGTCATGGTGGATGGGTCAATTTTGACTTGGAAGGGTGTGGGCAGTGGGGTCCTGCAGGGCTCAGTCCTTGGACTGATACTCTTTAATGTCTTCATCAGCGACTTGGACGAGGGAGTGAAGTGTACTCTGTCCAAGTTTGCAGATGACACAAAGCTATGGGGAGAAGTG
>JAGPOW010003685.1:41307147-41369330 GCA_030014935.1 Caiman crocodilus
GTTAGCCCACCCCTGCAACCTATCCAAGTCTTGCTGCAGTCTTTCCCTCCCTACTAGCGTGCCCACCTCACCCCAAATTTTGGTATCATCAGCAAATTTGAATAGGTTGCTTTTCACCCCATCGTCCAAATCGCTGATAAAGAAATTGAACAGTGCGGGCCCAAGGACCGAGCCCTGGGGGACTCCTCTGCCTACTTCCCCCCAGGTTGAATATGACCTATCTACCACCACCCTCTGAGAATGACCCTTAAGCCAATTTGCAATCCATCTGACTATACAAGCATCAAAGCCACAGTTGCCTAGTTTTTCAATGAGGATGGGGGGGTTGATAGTGTCAAAGGCCTTGCTAAAGTCCAGAAAGGCTACATCCACGGCGACACCTGCATCCAATGCTTTTGTGACCTAATGGTAAAAGGCAATCAGGTTGGTCTGACATGACCTGCCCCTAATGAAACCGTGCTGGTTGCCCTTAGGCATCATCCCCAGTGCCAGCCCATCACAGATGTGCTCTTTGATGATCTTCTCCAAGAGTTTCCCCAGGATTGAGGTAAGACTGACGGGCCTATAGTTGCCTGGGTCCTCCCTCCTCCCTTTTTTAAAGATGGAGACCACATTGACTACCAAACATTTAGCACCTGGCCTGAGCATCACGAGCGCTCGTAAAGCTGTGCCAAGGGTCCTGCAATAACCCATGCTAGCTCCCTCAACATCCTGGGTGGAGAGCATCTGGACCTGCTGATTTGAACATGTCCAGCCCCTCCAGAAGCACTCTAACCCAGTCCTCCTCAACCTTAGGTCTGGAGGCATTCCCTTCGAGTCCATCTTGAAACACGATGGGAGAGTCCCGGTCCCTGCACAAGAAAACGGAGATGAAGAATTTGTTAAAGAGGTCTGCTTTCTCCTCTGGCGCAACCGCCAGATTCCCAGCGTATCTTGCAGGGGCTCCAAGTTTCCTGGTGCCTTCTTCATCCTCCCTATATATATGAAAAAGGACTTTTTATTATCTTTGATCTTGGATGCTAGTCCTAGCTCTATGTCCACCTTAGCTTTCCTAACAGCCCACTTACAGGCCTGAGCAGTGGAGGTATACTCCTTTTTGGAGATAGCCCCCTCCTTCCACCTTTTTGGCAACCAGGCATTCCCGGACGTCCTTGGTGAACCAGGAAGGCTTTTCGGCACTCTTGCCCCGTTGCTTCTTGTTGGGATCATCACCCCTTGGGCCCTGAGTATCGTCTCCTTAAGGAACAACCACTTGTCTTGGGCACTGAGTTCCCCTGCCCTCAAGAACCCCAGCGCCTCTCCCACCAATCTCCTCAACTCATTGAAGTTGGCCCTCTTGAAGTCTAGGGCTACTGCCTTGCTGCAGGTCATTGTCACCCTGCGCTGGATGATGAATTCCAGCAAGCGATGATCGTTATCACCTAGGTGGTCAAGGACCTGGAGCCCCCTTACCAGATCATCACCTGTGGCTAGGACCAGGTCCAACAGGGCATTTCCTCTGGTGGTACTGTGCACCTCCTGGGTTAAGTGGAGGTCCTGTATCTCAGTCAGGAATCTCCTGGAATGGTCCGACCTGGCTGATTGCTCCTCCCAACAGATGTCCAGGTAATTTAGAACATCTATGACAACTACATCCCTTGCCTTAAGTGCCTCTGCAAGCTGGCCCAAAAATTCCCAGTCCAGCTCCTTTTCTTGGTTGGGGGGTCTGTAGTAGACCCCCACCTTTAAATCCCTCTCCCCACAACCCCCTTGTATCTTGACCCAGAGCACTTCAGCTTGCCCATCCTCCAACCCCATTTTGCTGGCAGAGGATGTAAATTACTCTTTGACATAGAGTGACACACCCCTTCCCTTTCTTCCTTCTCTATCCTGCCTGTAGAGCCTATAGCCCCTAATGCTAACTGCCCAGTCATGGGATGAATCCCACCACGTTTCTGTAAGCCCTACTATGTCTGGGTTTGAACTGGCTATTCTGAGGGTGAGTTCCTCCTGTTTGTTCCCCATACTACGAGCATTGGTATACAGGCATTTAAGGCACCCCCCGATTAGGAAGACTATCTGGACCCCTGTTTCTTCCCTGGGCACTCCTTGCATGTGTCACCTGTCTTGCTCAGGTGGTGTCTCCATGTCTTCGTGTGGCCCCCTCCCCTGGCAAGGCTAGTTTAAAGCTCACCATACGAGATCAGCCAACCTGGAAGAGAAGACACGTTTGCCTTTCGGAGAGAGGTGAAGCCCATCCCGCCCCAGCAAGTTCCTTGCCGGAAAGCACGGGTTATTATCTAGGAACCCAAGGCCCACCTGGCGGCACCAATTTCATAAGCGCCGGTTGACCTCGCCAATGCAGACCTTGTGTCACCGTCCCTGTCTACTCACTGGAAAAAGAGAGGAGAATACCATCTGTGCTGCTGTCTCCTTAAGCTTGGCCCCCAGAGCCTCGAAGTCCTTCATAAAGTGATTAGGGTTGCCACTGGCCATGTCATTTGTTCCCACATGGATGACAAACATGAGGTACTGGTCTGCAGGTTGGATGTAGGCCACCTCTCTGTGGTGTCCTGAACCCGAGCCCCAGGCATGAAGCAGACCGGCAGATGGGACCTTCCAGTCCTTGTAGGATGGAGTCTCCAATGATGAGGACTCAGTATTTCTTCCTGCTAGTGTTTGTTCTCTGCCCATTCTATGTCACGTGGGGAGTGGCATCATCCCCGCTGGAGGCATTTGCTCTGTCTTTCTCTGTCACAGCGCCAGGGCCTCAAATCTGTTCCATAGGTCATTCCCTCCTTCAGGGCAGGCTATTCCTGTCCTCACTTAGTCTCACCTGCCATGACTTTGATGGAGAAATTACAGGAGGAATGTTCTGTCTGAGAACAGCCAACCCCTGAGTGAGGAAGAGTATCAGGAAAATACCACCAGTCCTGCTCAACACTACATCTTGCAGAACCAATTTAGGCGTCAAATTTGGGAGCTCCTCCAACCCCTACATTCCCACCTCATTCCTCTGCTGTTATAATTACTCGTAGCCTTGTTTGCACTGAGCCTCATAGCTGGAGGCACCTGGTTTGACTTCTGGTGTACCCCCAAGTCTGTTCCTTATAAGTGTAATTAAAGGTGAGCAGCTTGGATGCTTCTCACCCATCTGGTGATTGGCATGCTCTGTCTCTTGCTCGCTGCTGTGCCTCAGTTCCTGAGGCTTTTTAGGGCTTCCTGCTGCTATCGACTCCAATAATCTGTTCTGTTCACCACACAGTGGGGGCTTGCATTCCCTGCTGAGAGAAGGACCAGCTCTTGATTAACCGGCTCTCTGCTCAACAGTAGAGCCAGCATGGGGCTCTGGCCCTGCCCCCAACCAGGAAGCCTGCTTGTGCTAGCATAAGTCTCTGGCATCAGTCTCTGGCCCTGTGAGTCATCCCTGTGCAGCTGGGGATGATTAAGGATCTCGCCCTGGCTCTCCTCACTTTGTTCTGGTTTCAGCGTCCAGTTACATCCCAGGCACTCAGGCAGTTGTGACGGGGATGCAAGTGGGGCTTTTCTCTCCTTTACCCCTCCAGTTCTGCCACTAGGACCAACTCTTAGAAAAAAAATGTTAACGATAGAAATATAGACAATTAAATATGTAACATCTTAAGAAACAGAAAGTTTTTGCCAGAATCTTAACTAGGTTCTAAGTCTACAGTTCTCAAACTGTTTAGACTCAAGGCAGCCCTAGGGAAAATGCCAGCTCTCAGATTTTACTTGTTTTTGACTACAGAAAAACATAGAGCAATTCTTCTGTTGCAAAGGACTCACAAAGACCACAACAGGTCAGAGTGTTTTTGACACTGAAATCCCATCTGGGCTTATCTTGTGATAATAGTGCTAATATTTTGTGACATCCCATTTCATCTTTAAAAGGATCTTGTGGCCCTCAAGGGTTTGAGAACCACTCCCGGGTTTGAAAATCTAGGTGTTCTATATTGTTTAAGTGTACAATTTAACCAGATTCTAACTGCAAGTGTCCAGGATGGAATTCCCTTGATGTAGGGGACATAAAACTGGCAGAGCCTGTTCCTTCACCAGTTAGTTAATAGATGTAGACGTTTCATAGATGTTAGGGGTGGAAAGGACCTCAAAGATCATCAAGTCCAGCCCCTTGCCAAGGGGCAGGAAGTCAGCTAGGATCAAAGGATACCAGCAAGATAAGCATCCAAACATTTCTTGAATGAGTCCAGAGTAGGTGCCTGCACCACTTTTGGAGGGAGTCAATTCCAGGTCTTGGGGGCTCAGACAGTAAAGAATTTTTTTCCTTATGTCCAGCCAAAAATGGTGTTGGAGGAGTTTATAACCATTGGTCCTCATTTTTCCTTGGGGCACTCTGGTGAACAGACATTTTCCCAGATCCTCATGTACACCCTTTATGTACTTATAAGCAGCTACCAGGTCCCCCCCTGAGCCTGTGCTTTTCCAGACTGAAAAGTCCCGTGGCTCTCAGCCTCTCTTCATAAGGCCTATTCTTCTGTCCTCTGATCATGTGCATGGCTCTCCTCTGGACTCTCTCAAGCTTCTCCACATCTTTTTTGAATTGTGGAGACCAAAACTGGATGCAGTACTCCAGCTGCAGCCACACCAAGGCCAAGTACAGCAGGAGGATGACATCCTGAGATTTACTTGAGAAGCATCTATGGATGCAAGCCAGAATTTGGTTTGCTTTACCAGCTGTGACATCGCATTGCTGGCTCATGTTCATCTTGTGGTCAGTCATGACTCCCAAGTTTCTTTCAGCAGTGGTGCTAGCAAGTGTAGCACTGCCAAGCCTATAAGTATGCTGTGGGGCTTTTTTTCCCAAGGTAGAGTATCTTACATTTATCGGTATTAAACTTTATCAGGTTTGTATCCACCCACTTAGTAAGTTTATCCAAGTCAGCCTGGATAGCTAGCCTGTCCTCAGAGGTGGACACTATGCCCCCAAGTTTAGTCACATCGGCGAACTTAGCCAGTACACTTCTGACAGCACTGTCCACATCATTGTTAAGATATTTAAGAGAACCTGTCCAAGGACAGAGCCTTGGGAGATGCCACTGGTCACAGAGCACCATAATGATTCGCTACCATTGACCACTACTCTCTGGGTCCGACCTTGGAGCCAATTTCCCAGCCATTGGACTGTGGTGTGGCCGAGACCACAGTTGGCCAATTTTTCCATGAGGAGGTCATGGGACAGCAAATCAAATGCTTTTTTAAAGTCCAGATAGATGACGTCAATCTCTTCTCCCTTGTCCAGGTGATATGTCACTTGGTCAAAGAAAGAGATGAGATTGGTCAGGCAAGACCTACCCGCAACAAAGGCGTGCTGGCTATCCCTCTGGATGTTGCCTTCAGCCAGCTTATCCAGAAGGGTCTCCTTGATCATTTTCTCCAGAATCTTACCGGGGATTGAGGTTCAGCTGATTGGCCTGTGATTCCCGGGATCTACTTTCCAGCCTTTCTTAAAGATGGGTACCACATTGGCCTTCTTCCAGTCTTCAGGTACTTCACCTGAGCACCATGAGTTTTCAAATATTTTTGCCAATGGTTGGGCTATGACACCTGCCAGCTCCTTGAGTACTCTAGGGTGTAATCTGTGAGAACCAGCTGACTTGAAGGTGTCCAGCCTCTCAAGGTGATCCTTTACTAGATCAGCACCAGTTCTGGGTATAAATACGCCCTCACCCTGACCGTCCCGCATTATGCTAGGCAAGGTGGTCCCATTGGGCTAATGAAAGATGCACATGAAGTACCTATTAAGCAGATTAGACTTTTCCTGGGTGTTGGTTATCAACTGTCCTGTTTGGTTCAGCAGGGGTCCAATGTTACCCTTGCTTCTTTTATGACTCTCTACGTATCTGAAAAAGGACTTTTTGTTATCCTTGATATGTGAAGCTAGATGGTGCTCAGTTGCAGCCTTGGCTTTCCTGATCCACTCCCTGCAGGTACAGACCTGTGCTGAGTACTCCTCCTTAGTGGTAACTCCAGCCTTCCATCCTTTATAAGTCTCTCTTTTTAGGCATAGGAGGTCCTCAAGTTCCCTGCTGAGCCAAAGGGGTTGTTATGCCCTTTTGCTACCCTTCCTCCGAGATGGGATGGCCATCCCTTGTGCTGTCAGGTTCACTCCCTTGAGGAGAAACCACTTCTCTTGGACTCCTCTTCCTATCAAATTGTGGTCCCTTAGGGCCTCGACAGTGAGCCTCCTGAGCTTGTCAAAGTCAGCTTTCCTGAGGTCGAGGACTTCTGTATTGCTGCCTGATTTGCTAGCTTTGCGATGGATAGTAAAGGTGATTAGCTCATGGTCACTATCACACAGCTTTCCATCGAAAGCTGTCAGTGACGATCTGACATCACTGACTAGGTCATCCGCTTTGGCCAGTACCAGGTCCAACAACGCTTTATCTGTTGTCAGCCCATAGACCTCTTGAGTCCGATAGAGGTCATCCATGCACATGAGGAAGCTTTGTGACCAATTGGATTTGACCGAGTGCTCTTCCCATGAGATGTCCAGGTAGTTAAAGTCTCCCATGGCAACCATGCACCAAGAGCGTGCAGCTTCAGCCAGTTCCCTGGTGAATTCCTGGTCCAGCTGTTGTTTCTGGTTAGGAGGTCTGTAGCAGACTCCTACCATGATGTCCCCTCTGCCACATTCCCCAGGTATCTTAACCCAGCGGGACTCCAGTCATCTTTCCTGGGTGCCAATGTCAATTTGCAGGGATGCGTAACTGTCCTTGACATCAAGAGCTATACTCTACCCCTTTTATCTGCATGATCTATCCTGTATAGGGTATAGCCATCTATACCTGCGGCCCAGTCACAGATGGAGTTCACCAAACCCCAGTACAGAGTTCCACAAATCTCTCATTAGCTAAGACTAATTGCTTGGCTGCTTCAACTGAAGTAGGGAGAGGAGCACTAGCACAGTTTGATTTTCAAGATCCAGGAGCTGTAACCACCTTTTGATGCTTGCCTGCATACATCTGAGGGGCATAAAGCAAAGGTGAAAATGTTATAGTCTAACAGAGATTTTGTTGAGGATTTGATCTTTTGTTCCTCAACCTATACTATGAAACTTTGACTGTTAATGAATGACTCTCTGTCTCTTTCGCTCCCTCCGTCTCGCGCACACATGCACACAATTCCAGGGAAGTATTTCACTACTAGTGCCATATATGAATAACCACATTTCTGTTGTATCCTTTTCTGTCCACCAGAGAAGGTGGTGCAGGGTCTGAAAGACTTGATTAATGATGATGACTTGATTATAATTAATGAGAAATACTTCACCTAAACTCCATAGATACTGGCCATGTGCAGAAAAGCACTGTATCTGTGATAATTGCGAGGACTACTATAGCTGTCTCAGTAGCTGTCAGGTTCTGTTTGATAACAGAACTCTGTTATTCTCCACATCTATCAAAGTACAGCAAGAGAAGAGTAATGTTTCTTCTTTTTGGTGAGTAAGCCTGTACTGGTATATAGAATCAAAGGGGGCAAGAAGGCGCAAAGGCCCCCATGGCTCACCAAAAGCATCTGGGAACGCCTCCAAACAGAAAAGGGGGCGTACACCCATTGAAAGGGAGGGGGCATCACAAGAGAGGGATGTACCTTGGTAGCTTGGAAATGTAGGGAGCGGTCAGGAAGGCCAAGGCGGAGGTGGAGCTGGATCAAGGACCACAAGAAGTCCTTTTTCAAATACACAGGGGGGCAAAAGAAGGTGCCAAGTAATGTGGGGCCTCTGCAGGACACGCTAGGAAATCTGGTCATCTCACCTGACGGTAAAGATGACATTTTCAACAATTTATTTGCCTCTGTATTTCTGAAGAGGGACCCGGATATCTCCCCCACTGGTCCCCCTGAGGACCCTGTGGGTGGCACACCCAGGCCTAGGGTTAATGAGGACCTTGTCAGGAAACTTCTGGAGGGAATAAATGTATTTAAATCTGCAGGTCCTGATGATATCCACTCCAGAGTGCTGAAGGAACTAGCAGGGGTCATTGCAGGACCTCTGGCACAGCTCTACAAGCACTCATGGTGCTTGGGCGATGTGCCAGAGGACTGGAAAAGGGCCAATGTGGTCCCTATCTTCAAAAAAGGGAGGAAGGAGGACCCAGGAAACTATAGACCCGTGAGTCTTACCTTGGTCCTGGGGGAGCTTTTCCAAAGAATTATCCTGGCATGTGTCCAGGAAGGGCCAGCAGGGGAGGTTATGCTCAGGAGCAACCAGCCTGGGTTCATTAAGGGCAGGTCTTATCAAACCAACCTGGTGACCTTCTATGACCAGGTCACCAAGTCCTATGGATGCAGGTGTTGCAGTGGATATAGTCTTTCTGGACTTCGGGAAGGCCTTTGACACTGTCTCTCACCCCATTCTCAGTAAGAAACTAGGAGACAGTGGTGTTGATGCAGCCTGCACGTCTGGATCCGGCCTTTGTGGCTAATTCTAGATGTTGAGGCCTAGTTACAGATCATAGCAAGAAGAGTCCTTCTTTAGAAGTGTGGGAATTTGCACTCTTGCGACACGCCCGCATGAGCAGGAAGGTGCATTCCCCACGGACAACTAACAGCAGCACATATTTGTGCTGTCGATAGTTGTCCCTGAGGAACGCCCCTGCACATGTGCTCTGGCATGTGGCAAATTGCTCTGGGTTGGGAAGGAAAGGCCTGGGTCTGCAGTGCCACAAATTGCATGTGTGCGCTCACTGGGACATGCCCTTGATGTTGTAGGTTCTGGATTCATGTTCTGCTGCTGTTGGTTATGTCCTTTTCATTACACTTTTAATACTTCTGATTTTATTTTTCACTGAGTTATTTCTCAAACCATCTTAGAAATGATGTTGTATCTGTTTCCTTTTAGGAGAAGAGTAGTCAGGAAGCTTATTAAGCATTAACTAGAGAATAAACTGCAGTGCTGTATGGCAGTGATGAACATGGCATGATAATGTTCATTTTTAAAACAGAAGAAATTTTCTCACGTTAATCAATTATTCACAGAAAAAAATCCAGTTTTAGGGCACCTAAAACTATTTGACAAATTCAACTGGAGTGAGAAAACAAAAATTCAAAAAAGTAAAAACGTACACTTTTTACATTTCCTAGAGTAAAGTGTTTCAATGGTTTATTTCTGCACTATGTTTAAAGCCAAATTTAGCTAAATTTAATTTTAAATGCATTTAAAATTAAAACCCAAATTTAAATTTTTCCTTAGACCTAAACCAATGTTTTTTTTAACTTTTATTTTTGTGCTGGCATCAGCCCAAATAATACTTTTTAGTTTTATGTATTCATTTATTTGGCAACCCCACTGTGAGAGAAGTTATTTGTCAACAACATTTAGAAAAGTCAGTGAATGTTTCTTGCACAGAACAAAAGTGGAATATGGATGCAGAAGAAATGCACAGTAAGGGAATGGGAGAAAAGATTTTTCTTGGTGAAACTGAAAAGTATGTAGAGTTCATTATAATATACTTTTTTATATTTGCGAACATTTTGCTCCAAAGAGTTTACATCTGGATTATGGCTGAGGTTTAAACGACATATTACTAACCTTTTAGTGTCTAATGCTTGTCTTAAAAAACATGGTTGGATTATTAAGATTAATATACAGTACATAGTTTTTGTGACTGTTTAGAATACAAAGCATTCATTCTTCAGGGTCAGAATTAATGACATTTTTATATCCATTTCCACAGAGAATAACTGTTGAAGAAGTAATTCAAGCATCTGCCTAAATCCAGCAGACAGCATATTTAAAGTGAATGCATTAAACCAGTCCCACAGGGCAAAGGATAAACCTTTTTAATTAAATTTGTATTATGAGAGAAGTTTCACAGTTCAATTATTTGTATACTTAGTTGTCACCTACATGAATTCAAACCAGTTATTTGTTCAAGCTCAGCTACTGCAGAGCTAGACTAAAATCTAAAAGATGAATCTTCCCCTATTGATTGGTATTCTCTCTTGTACAAGCTTGTTGCCTGCCAGCTCCAAGGAGTTTTATACCTGTTTATCCTGAAGTATGTCAGAAGTATGATAGGATTAAAACCAAAAAATGCCACATTTATTTGCTATATGGTTTTTATTAGGTAAGATGCATTGAGTGTATTTTCAGTAGTGTTATTTCCTTGGTAGTTGAGAAGTTACTTAGACCCAAGACAGAGAGTGATATGAACTTTGAGCTTTATTGATCATGTTTCCATTCTGCTACTGTTTACTGAACAACAATGTCAATTACTATACACCAGCCACAGATATATAGTTTACAATGATATGAAGACATTAGTTTATCAATACAAAGTTCAGCCTGATAGTACAGTTTAAATATGTATGTGAAATTGTGTATTAATATGGTTAGTATGTTTATTTGTGGTTTTTGGAAATGTCTGCTTGTTTAACATGAGAGAATAAATAGCTCAGAATTGTGACCCTAAATTCACATTTTCTAAAACATATATTTCACTTTGTCTAGCCCAGATTATACATTCTGGGTACATCAGGGACCAAGATATGTGGAGAACCATTAGATCTTTTTAGAGTCAGTGCAGTGTGTACAGGTCAAGAAGCAAGGAATTGTTTAAAATGGTATTGTGTTTATTATAGCATTAAAATTTGAAAGGGCACATCTTACTAGCTTGATAATGCACAGTTTAGGTGCATTTGAAATAAAAGACCTTATGCATGTAACCATGACGTCATTCAGTTAATGGAGCATGTTTCCGTATCTTAGTGAATTTGTCACTGTCTTTCAGAAATATCGACAATATATGTCAGGACTTCTGGCTCCTCCTTATGGTGTTATGGAAACTGGCTCCAACAATGACAGTAAGGAAAAGTTACTAGTAATAAGTAAATAAATCAGTAAATAGATTTTGAAGTTTAAATCCTTAGATTTTGAAGTTTTGTTTTCTTTAAGTAAAGTGGACTCTTTACACACAAAACATTTTCCCATACAGTAATAAAAGAAAAGTAATGGGTATGCAGTAGGGCTGTCAATTAATGACAGTTAGCTTATGTGCTTAATGCAAAAACAACTGAACATGTTAATTTTTTTAATTGAATCAATCATGCACCTCTTTTTGACCAGCAGAGTGGACCAGCTCCAGACCAGCCAGAACCTGTGCACATAGCCCCAACCCCAGCCTGCCCTGTGCTTACTCCAGATGCACCTGACCACACTGAGAAGAAACAGCAGTGGCAGCAGCTGGGCAGAAGCTGCAACTTGGCACAGGGGAAAAGCGACCATTCCTCTCACCACTTCCAGACCCTTCTTGCTGCAGCCACCCAAAGCCCATGCCCAGGCTGCCCTGTGGCTCCTTCCTGCTGATGTCACCGCCACCTCTGGGCCACCCTGGGGGGCAGCAGTGGCAGTGCAGAGGAGCCACAGGACAACCTGGGTACAGGCTCCAGGTGGCTGCAGCAAGAAACGCCCAACAGCAGCAAGGGGGAGGGGCCGCTTTTCCTCCATGCTGAGCAGCTGCTTTTGCCTGGCCACTGCTGCTGCTCAGTATGGGCAGGTGAGTCTGGTGCAGGCACAGGGCTGGTGGGGTTGGGTTGTTCATGTAGGTTCCAGCTGGTCCGCTCCGGCCGGGGCATGTCCAGAGCAGGTGCAGTATGAGCTGGGGCTGTACACTGTTGGTGGTGACAGGGAGGAGCTATGGGGTGCACAGGCTCTGGACTGTTGAGTGGGGGGGTGCTGACTATTGTTTAACTGTGTGTTTAAAATGCAACTACTTTTTATTAATCTCACAATTAATTGTGATTATTTTTTTTAAATTGTTTATGAACCCTAGTATGCAGTGAGAAGTGGAAGAATAGAATGAATTAGTTACCATGTATCCACCGTTCAAGTCAAGAACTGCATTTAACAGTTATATGAAGTTCCTTTAAAACTCATGTGACTAGTAAATTACATATGGGCAACCATAAACTTATCATGCCAGATAGCAGTGCCCTGTAACACATGGTGCTGTTAGCCCACTCAGTACCACACAAACATGGCTACCTTGCTTCTGGTTCAGGATTAGCTTAAGCGGAGCAATGCTGCTTAACAGTTTGTGGTGACTTGCCTAAAGTGACTCTTTGCATATATCTACACTGCATTCCATATGTTTCCTCAAAAATGTAAGATATTAGATGATATTAGATGTCTCATTAAGACTAATTGGGTTGGTCTAATAAAAGATATCAAATTCACCCAAGGAACCTTGTCTGCCTATGTCCTTAGACCAACACAGCTACAATCTAAACCTCATTAAGACTAAGACATTTTGAGCTCTGATGTCGGGTGAATTTAATGGAATGCAGCAATGAGCACTGCAGATAAAATATATGCAACAAAAACATGGAATTAAATTGATAAAACTTTCCTAATTCAACATTACTTTATTGAATGAGTCCTTTGGTATTTAGAGAATGCAGTATGCTGCATTGATTTAATCTCTCTTTTCTTTTAGGGATGCCTGACAAGGAAAATATGTCTAGCAATGCTCTTTGTCCAGTATCCAAAAACTGTAATAAGGTAAAACCACAACTCATTCTACTTTACTTTGTGCAAACATTTTGTTTAAATAAATGGGAAGAATTTGGATAGAAAGAGAAAAATAGTAAAAGGAGAAAGATATGCCAATCCTTAAATGTAAAATTTATTGGTGAGTTTATTTACAAGATAAAGTGACAAATTACAAGTGTAGTTTAGTGGTTTCAGAATCAGAAACAACATAAACAGTATCTGAAGTATCATCCAGTATCAGCATGTAAGAGTGTTGCAAAGACACTCAGTTATTGTTGAATTTGGCAGAAGTATATGTAAAAATCTGAATTTCACATAACAAAGCTACTGAGATGAAAGTGTATGACTGAAATGATTCCCTGTGAGAGGTCCAGCACATAGCCAATGTACCATTTAACTCCTAAGTAAGCCCTATTGTTATGGCTTAAGTGGGTCTTAAAAGATGCATGAGTACTGTACTGGACCTTTGGATGGTGGGGAGGGGGGAAGAATTTTCCCCTGTCTTCATAGAATAGACAATGCCAATTCCCATTTAGAAAATGCTTCTGTGCCTTCAGTCTAACCACATCAGAATGCACATAAAATAATCTGTGAGTAATGCTGTTCTGGGTTTAAAATAACCACAATACTAGGAAGAAATAACATTACTATCAGTCATTGCAGTTAAGGACCACTGCTGCCATGGTTGGCAGCAATGGGGAATTTACAGTAATCCATAGTGTTGCTTGGATGCCTTTCTTTCTGGACATAGTAATTTAATACGTTGCATTTATTTTTTGTCTTTGGGAGGCTAAAGAAGTGTTTGAGTTGACATGGAAACATCATTTGACTGCAGATGCAGAAAATTAATATAAAAATAGCTTCTGCTTGTCCCTGTCTGTCTGTCCTGCTTCCTTCAGGATACTGACCTCTCCTAAGCATTAGGTTTAGCCTTTATTAAGCTTATGCACATTACTGTCTTCAGTTCCTTTTCCCTCGGTTTTATTCACTAACAGAACGACACTTCCTGACCCACCCTTATCCTGCATGAAAACAGACGCTTTTCCGTTAACTTGGTAATAACAGTACTAAGCCCAGTGATACCGCTTTCCACTTGTCACTGTTCTACAAACATTGCTGCTGATTAAGTCTTACCACCTGAGGCATAACCCTATGCACCCAAACATGAAGAAACTGAGGCATAATTGATTTGCTTGGAATTAATGGTGTGTGCCAGATGGGGGTAATGAGCAGGGTATAGATCACTACACATACACTGGGTTCAGTGATTTTCCTCTAAAGCATCCCCTTCTGCCACACAGAATTCTGGGCTAGATGGGTCATTGGTCTGACCCAGCATTGCATTTCTTATGTGAACTGTGCAGGAAGTCAGTAGAAGAACTAGGAATAGAATCCTTGGAATAAAATACTCTTGCCTTGCTTGAAAGAGGGAGCAGATGTTGAGGGTACTGTACAAAAATAGTCCAAGTATTTCCTGGAGGGAATAAGGGTCCTTCCTGCATGGAGTTTCCAAGGGTCAGTTCTCTCCCCATGCAACTTGTAGACATGCTAGTCATCTGGCATGGACTCAAATGCTAGCAATATACTGCAACAACCAGCTATCCTTCAGCACATGTTTGCATGAGATCAGCTCCTGGATAAAGAACAGGTGGCCTATGCTGAATCTGAGCAAGACAGATTGTTAGATTGATGGACAGGAAAAACTTGAAGAATATGTTGCAGGAGTGCAGTCACCTTGGGGTGAAGATATGTGGTTGGTGCCTTCAGTGCATAACTTTCTATTACTCTTGGATTCCTCACTAGCATCAAGATCTCATGTAACACAACTGCTTCAAGTTATGTTCTCTATCACACCTAGCTGACAAGGAGATTCCATTCACTCTCTTAAATTGTATCCTAGCCTCAGTTATTCACACCTTTGCCTCCTTCTGGCTGTATAACAACAATACAACCTATCTGGTCATGAAGATTTTGGCACTTAGAAACTCCATCTGGCTGAAGTGAACTGACTCAACAACAGAAGCTATCATTAAATATATTAAACCTGCCCTCTCTACACTGCTGTCCCATAGAGTATCAAATCCATAGTTCAGTCTTCATCTTCACAACACTCAATGGACTGGGCCCAGAGTACCTAAAAATTAACTAGAGCTCTGGGGGGAAAGACTAAAAGCCTCACTCTTGTACAACGAAACTTTTTGCAATGAGCATAAAACTAATGCAGAAGAGAGAGTGTTTTCAGGCCCAGGTAGAAAGAACTCTGACAGAAATTAAGAACCATAAGAAACCTCACTGCATGTGTTCTATGTATACTATTATATACGTGTTCAAAACCAAAACAGTGTACTGCAAACACTGGTCCTGCTGGAGAGAGGATGAGAGACCAAGCATGTAACAGACTATCATACTTTTTGAATGGTCTACTAATTTTTTTTCAGAGACTAGAGTGATGAACATGGTATAAGAATCTAAAACAAAATCAGCACAGGACTCTCAGTCCTATGCTTTCTGCACAAGACAGTACTTCTCTTTAGTTGGCTTGAGTATAAACTAAACACATCAAGCAGTAGTTTAATATTTAGTTTATGATTCTGTATTTATTTATGCACTTATAAATTGTACTAAATTCCCTAATACTTGAACACCTTGAACTATCCTCCTACCTGTTGTCAATTATAGATGGATTTAATGGGGAGAATACTGTACTATACTTGCAGGACCAGATTCTTATATATGTGGACTAGCTTTGTGTTGATCAGGGGCAGAAAGTTGTCCAAAAGACCATACAGACAACCAGTGGAGAAGTTCCTCTATGTATGTACAGGACCAGAAACGAACTGAGTGCTGAATTTTTGAGATATATAGAGAAAGTCCTTTAAGTCACTGAATGTATGTATGTATGTAGTAAAGAAAATGTCTAGCTTATAGAGGAATTAAATGAGCAATATAATGCCACCATTTTTTAAAATTCTAATTATACTGATTTCTTTACTTCTGAATAAGTTTGTTACTGCTTGCAAAGAACTTGAGTGTTTTAATTTTGCATTTAAATGATTCCTCCACTAAAAAGAACATATATCCCATTCTTAAAATATGAATTGCATTAATTTCTTTCTTAGTTTGATTTGATTCTTTTCCAAGCTCTAGATATGATTATTTTCCATATTTTCTTTTTTTTTAAAGTTTGATGTTCATAGCTTATTTTTTTCTCTTGTCACCTTTTTGTCTTGTGATGAGTAACATAAGATTTTTTTCCATCTAATATCTGTCTTGCATATTTCTTGCCATATGGTAATGTTTGATACTGCTAGTTCATTAATATCCATCAAAATAGTATTTCTATGTGAAGAAAGCTGCAAAGAGATTTCAGTTTACCAAACTTGAATTCATTTGCATTCAGGATTAATTCAGTGCATATTATGAAATAACTGAAAGAAAATATGAAATGATTGTACTCATATCCTTGGTTACATTTTAGAGAACAGATACAATCTTGGTTTTAGGCATCTTAATAATCATCTCTTATATCATTTGGAAAATCTTACTGAAGAGTATTAAGGACTCAGGGACTCCTAGTTTTGTATATGCATGTTCAGAATGTATGGAATATAAGTTACAGATATAGCTGGAAGCAATACACATATATAAGGTTGCCTGATATTTCCCATTGTAAGGACCTGTTTTAATTTATTTATTACTTTAACAGCCTTTGTGACTGTTTCCATGGCAACTAATTTGTGGGGGGGTTTTGGAAGGTTTGCACTAAAATGATTCAGCCACTTCCGAGAATGAGATCAAGGACAAATAAAGTATTTGTTCAAAATCATTATCACAACTTTGTCTCGTCTAGAAAAGGTGGAGCATTTCTGAGTTTTATAGCAGGAATTTGAAATTTGGGAAGATTTTCCTGGTATTGGGGATGTGCCTTTTTCCACCCCTCCACCCCCTTTAATGACACCCAGATTTTAAATTCTTGATGAATCTTAGTGTGCACATGCTTAGCCAAGACTTGTTAGAGTTAGACAAATTCCAGAGATTTTCTGCACTCAGTATAGGGGTTGAATTAGGAATAGAAGTGTAAGAGAGCACATCTACATGTTCATTAATATGCTTTTGCTAATGCACATTAAATTTAGTACCTCCATTGTAGGTACTAGAAAATGGTGCTTTAGCCTATTTTAATGTGCATTAGTGAAAGCATACTTTTCAAGCTTTAATGTGCATTAAAGCTAATACATGTTAAAGTGCACATGTAGATGTGCCTGGAATGAACAGGAGCAGAAGAGAGACCCAGGCTAAAACACAGGATCTGTGTTTTACTCCCTAACAAAAGTAGAACTGTACCTGAGTCTTTAGGCTCTATATTTTAATCCTGCCAGGAAATATATGTGAAGAACACTATTAACATATGCTCTGTTTGATCCATGTAGGAGATAGCCACCTATGAGTAATTACATTCATTCAAGTGTTAGTTTAAGGTCTGTGTTGCAGATCTGAAAGTCCTCAACTGCTTATGACCCAGTTAGGGGTGCAGTCTGGTTTTCTGCTTGGGCGCATCCAGGAGAGGAGTGAGAGGGTGTAGCCACATCCCTTCTGCTTGTGCTATGCATACACATGAGCAATATGCTGTCTGAGTTCCCAGCTGTCCATGCAGGCTCTTGTGGGAGCTCAGCCTGTGTAGGGAGCTATTTGAGCTTATTGGTTGGTTGGTGCATGGGTAGACAGGGATGTGACCGCACCACTGCACCCCCTTGGATCCACTCCTGATTTCCTACAGTAGAATTTCTGGGACAGAAGTTTTTTCATTTTTTAAAAATGAAATTTACCAAAAACCGTGTCGATAGAAAGTCAAGCATTCAGAAGTTGAGAAAGGTCAAAATGAAGCTTCCTTCAGGAACCATGATACTCCCCTTTGTTTTATGAGAGTCTTTAATTATATGTGTATATGTCATATTTTCCAAGAGTACCAAGATCATGATAATGACATATTGTTTATGTTTTGCCTTAATTCCTCTACCTTGTATAGAAAAATCATTTAACTATATATCCCTTGCATGAAAAAATATAGACACTAAATGCATGAACATTATTCTTTTTATTTCTCCTTGTATGCTGAGGGAACCTTATAGATAGTATTATTGTCATGATTTTTTGCAAGAAAATACAGCGCATCTTGATATCAGCAGAATACACTCTGTTTGAAATTTCTAATTTTTATATTCTGGTTTTATTTTCCCATCCATTCTGTTTCTATTGTGAGAAGAGAGTAACATGAGCTCCCTCTGGTGGTCACATTAATACTTCAGCTACCCATTATTTCAGGCAATGTCTGCACTGCACAGACATTGAAGTGCCAGTTTTGTGTTTTAGAGGTAATGAGTTCAAATCCTGATAAACTGTAAATTTGTTAGATTTTTTTAGTTTTATTTTAGGATTTTTTTCATAGCAAAACCTTTACTGGATTTGCTGGTCTGCCTTCTTGGAATTTATTTCTTTGTTTTTTCTCTTTCCTAATTACTTTGATTTAATGGGGTTGATATAAAGTTCCATGAGACTTCTCACATACTTAAGTTGGACATATACTTAAGTGTCATGTTGAATTTGGACCCTAAATTAGTGTAACGGAGAGCAGAATTTGGCCTGTTCATATAACTGATGTAACAAAGAATACAAAAACCATATTTGGTATTTTGTCAAGCATTATATATTTAAAAAAAATATCAAAAATATCTTTTGGTTAAAAGAAGAAAAACCAAAATGTTAATCTATGGATTGCTGGCATTTTCAATATTGCAAGCCAAATAAATATTCATTTATTTTGATTTTCAAGCACTTACTGTAGAAACTTTAAAATATACTGTTTAAAAAAGCTTACCTTAAAATTCAAAAGAAGCAGTATGTAATAGCTTTCACAGCATTGCAAGGATAATCATACTGGTCTACCATATTAGTCACAGCGATAAATTTACCTCTGGCCACATTATATTACAATTTATTCCTGGACGCCTCATCTTTTATCTGATCCACTAGATTAAGAAATCTGGGTTTGACAGATCAATTCTAATATTATAAAAATCTTAGTGTCTGTCTGTCTGTAATGCTATATTCACACTCTGATTGGCTGACAGAAACAGCCAGTCAGAGTGCTTCAAGCATGAGGCAGCACCACCATGATTCTGAAGCCATGCTGAGGACCGGACAGAGGGCGTGGGACTGGACAGGGGGCGGGGGAGGCAAGGTGGCCTCAGCTCCCCCACCCTGCTCCCTGCAAGAGGCAGAACAGTGGAGCATGTGGCGTTAGATGGCGGCACTCCATTCCAGACCCCTCCCGCCCCTGCCTGCTGTCATTCTTGACAGGCAGTTGGTTAGTGGTGAAATATTTACTAAAAAATTTAACATTGCCAAGAAATGTCTGGCCCTGAAGTAAGAAAGAGAGAGTATGAGGGATTGTAAAAAGATTATAGATGAGATGACAGAGTGTTCTTTTGGAAAGTGGTCACCTTGCTGTGGCGCTTAGAGGAAAATGGGTATTGCAGTTCATTTTCTATGTGAGAGTTTTGTCTATGTGCCTATCAAGTGTGTATGCACTGCTATACACTCCAATCCTTTTTTGGGCTGTATTCTAGTCTGTTTTCCTAATCTTAGCATAGGATAGTAATGGTAATAATTTTCCTTTTTCTGTTAAATGCACTTTATAGAAAGACTTCTTAACAACATTGTTACGTAGCTCTAACTATACTAGAACCATATGGTGACTGCTATAATATTTTGGCACTGATTATCAACTATATTATAGCATAATATGGTTTGCTTAAATGTCTGTTCAAGCTTTTTATTTTGCATTGTGAGGAAATGCTGTGCCTTAGCAGATCCTATAGCAGTTTGGCTAGTCTGGAGGCTGTGCGTGTGTGTGAGTATTGTCACTGTCAGTGAGTCACACTGGTGGCAGAATGTGGTGGGAGAGATATTAGATACTGCAGTGTGAGATGTGGAGGAGTTTATTACATCAGTAATAAACTTAGACTTCAAAAACACACGGGTCTTTATATATCACCAGTACTCATTTAACATAAGTGGAATTGTTAGAAAGACTGCAGTTTTATGTAAGCTTGTTTTGCATAAACTAAATTATTAGAAGTCACTTCAAGAGATTCTGAGATCAGGACTGCAATGCCAGTAGTATATCCATGGTAATTTGTACCAAAAAAAGATTTTAAAGTCTAATGCAAAACACTACTTCTGCCTTTGAACAAAAAAAAATGGAAGCACCATGAAATGAATCAATCATCTTACTTTCTTGTATGTCCTCAGACACCACAGCAGAGAAGTAATATAACCATACAAAACAAGGATCCCAAGCTTCTTGATAGGGCTGACCACTAACATAGTGTTTTGTGGCCACCTCCCTGGCCATTCGTATATGCATGTGAAACTTCCCTGTGACTGCTTCAGCAAATGGAAAAGTAACTTTGTTTTACTGGAGTTTAAGCTGTCTTTAATGTGTTGACCTTTTGAAAGCAAAGGCTGTAAGTGAATACCAGGATTGGACAGCCAGTGGGAAACTGCCTGGTGCCGCTGTGCTAGGCTGAGCCCATGCAGCCTGGGTGGAGCAGGGAAGGAGCAGCTCTGGAGCAATCCCTACTAGGCCTGTGTGAAGCAGCAAATATTCACTTCAGATTTGGATTCAGCCAATTTGGAGGGACAGTGACTTGATTCAGTGATTAGAATCACTGTCCCAACTTGATTTGACCGATTTGGCACCAATTCAGAGATTTGGCTGTAGTCTATAATGGGGAATCAATAAAATACCTATAACTTTGTCATTTTTTTGCAGATTCAAATGAAACCATCAGGATGGTAGCCCCTTCCAAGGGCATGAAGCCTGCCAAGTTTCAAGGAGATTGGTGTGGGGGTTTCTGTGAAAGTGCACCTCAAACTGTTGAAAACAAAATTTGTAGTACTCGTGTATATTAAGGCAGAGCGGGATAAAAACAGCAGAGATGGTCCCTGCTGATGGTAGACAACTCAGAGAAAGATCACAGTCACTGGCCTGCTATAGATGTCAACACCAGACCAGTCTTTTCTCCCCTCAGCCTTTTCCATACATGGAAGATCACTGCATCACCCTCCATCATCTCAGTTTCTGTTTGCTGCAAGCCTTCTGGGTATCCATATCTCTCCAAATTGAGACAGAGGCTTCTGATTCAATTCAGATCTTTTACTGGGCTTCACAATTAGATTCGGAGATTTGGTCCCCAACTCAGACCAAATCTCCGAATCAAATTGGCTACCGAAGATTTTTTTGCACAGCCCTACTCCCTACCCCCCAGTTCAGCCAGGGACAGCAGTAGTAGGAGGTAGGGGAGAGGGAAAAATGGGAGGAGACATGCTGCTGAATGTGAAGGGAAAGGAAGGGGGAAGGAATTCTTACCTGATCTGGAGTCTTAAAAAAGTGCTTCGTTGCTGCTCCTGCAGCATGGCTTGAAAGGGTGATGTAACCATATGCACCCCCTTGTTTAGCACTACATTGTAAACTCTTTGGAACTGTCTCTTTACTGTGTGTTTGTATAATGCTCGTCACAATAAAGCCCTGATTTCATACAAGTTCTCTGGTAAAGAGGTTCTACAATTAGAAGCCTGGAAGAGCTCAAAAAATCAGCAAACAGAACAAAAAACTTTTCATGATTGATTTTCTGTTTTAACTACCATGGTTACTGGGGTCTGACTTAAAATATTTGAAGTTTTGGCACTGGTACTGCTGAGTATAATGCACTGAAAATGCTCAACTCTTGTGTACGTACTCAAGTTCATGTGCACATGCGCGCGCGCACACACGCCCCTGTCTATCCATCTGTCTATCTATGTGGTAGATATGACTTGGCCCTGTAGAAGTTATTGTGAGGTAGCACTGGGGAGTTCCTTAAATCCAAAATTAATTTACTATTACTCTTCTTTCAAGTTGAATAAGAAAAGACAGTGTGCTGCCATTACTTGCCAGTGCTACTGAGGGCTAAATCTGATAAGATGTACTTTAGAATCGCATTTGATAGCTCTTGATCCTTTACCATGTATTACATGCAATTCCTTCACAACCCATAAAGACATGCACATCCATTTATCTCTTGCATTTGAAAGGCAGGAAAAGAGAGTGGGTAATTACACTGAGAAAGGGGTAGTTCTTTTCAAGGTTCACTTCTTCAGACAAGTCAAGCGTACACAAGTAACACATTTGGCACCTATATTTGAAACAGCAAAGTGAATTTCTTGAACCTTGTAATTATTTTCTCATATGGCAGAAAAATTGAATAAGGGATCTTAAAATCAGATTTTTCATTGTCAGTCATATCATCTTTAACTGAGTATTTTGAGTCTGTCCTACATGTAATATACTTGCGTTCTGGAAACTGATATTCCACAAAGTCAAATAGAGTCCTAAGCCAGTATGAAACGATCAATGCATTGATGTAATAACTGTTGAGACTCTCTTGTACCTATAAAGTGCACCAAGGACAAAAACCTGGGTGGGTACTAAATAACAGAATTTATTATTCACACTATTTATTTTTATCTATAATTTGTGTGCATTATACATTATTTATTTATACTGTCAAGGACCAGGATGCTGGTCTGATGTACAAAAGCAGGACAGCAGAAAAAGAATGATTTCTCTGTGACATCTTTTAAAAAGAATTGTGTATTGGAAGCTGCAAATTTTGAGACAGAAGTAGCAGATATAGTTAAATAAATGGTTGGCCCATTAAGTCTAGTGATGGCAAAATGCAATGCTGTACAAGTACTTAAAGATTTATGATTGGTGGCTTTTTCATTATTCAATCTTTTTGTAATTTTCCTTCTAGAAGAAAGTTTGAAGTGATAGCCTTTATGTGTTTGAGTTAGTGCATCTTAATCATTGATGCAGATGTATTAAATATATCAGTTAGTGAGGAAACACAAATACATCTGCATAAGTTTATAAGTATAAAAGTGAAAGGAATACACTGTTTCAGTTCTAGAACAAAAGGATGAAGTCATGTTCCCAACTTGACTATTTTCCTACTTGGCTGTCACTATATTTTCATATTAGGTTTTCATATCAGAGAAGTATTTGTTTAAAAAATTATAATACAGTTCTGCAAGATGAACTTAGACCTCTGGAAACTCAGGCCCTGTTTAAAGTTGTATTATGACCATAAACTACACATGGGGAGAGGGAGAGCAGCTTAGAGGAATGACTAAGGACTAAACCTGAAATAATACTTAGATTTTGCCTTAGTCTTTGAAGCTGTTAATAAGTAGGTTATAGGTTCCCTCACTATGCAGGTTCTGAATGTGCAAATTTGCTCTTATGTGATGACGCTTTTTAAACCAAAAATTAGCTATATGTGAGGTAAATTCACTCTTATGTAATCAGTGTGGTGGAAGCCCACAGTCTGCTGCTTTGTGTGGTGCACTGTGGGAGTGATGCACACCAACATATAGTCTCCTGTGTGGATCTGTGCTTCTCACTCATTGTCTGCAATATGTGTTTCTGTAGTTGCCATCCTCATTATGGTAACATTCACCACCACCTTGTGCTTGTGTGTCCTGTCTGCTGTTGTTGAGTACCAAATTGTCTTGTAAAAGTACTAGAAACGGGTCTGGGGGTTAGTACATTTGAGATCTCAAAATGTATCCCTTTTATTACATTGAAAAATGGGTTCCCTTTATGCAAATTTGAGTTATGCATTGTTTTCCAGGAGCACATGTGCAGTAGGGCTGTGCAAAATGGCACTGTTCCATTTCAACTTGTATTTTGATGGCACAGGATTTTGTTTTGAATTTTGTTTCAATTTGAAACTGCTGTTTCATTTTGTCAAAACAGGTTTTCTGTTTTGACGCTGTTTCGACGTTTTGCCCATAGGCTATAATTGGGATGTTTGAAACAGCCTATGATTTTGTCATTTCTGGCCTGATTTGGATGAAACTTGTAGGCATGGTAGCCTCTTCTGAGGGCAAGGGTTTGGGGGAAACTGCACCTCAAATTTTGAAAGCAAAAACTCATGTCATGTGTATGTGTGAAGCCACAGCAGGATCAAAACTGGAGGCTTGCTAGTCTCTGCTGAGGCAGTGAAGCCTGCCAAGTTTCAAGGAGATAGCTGCAGGGGTTTGGGGGAAACTGTACCTCAAGCCACAGACAAGCAAAACTCGTGACATGGGTGACACTGCGTGTGTTAAGGTGCAACCGTATGAAAGCTGCAGGCTTGCTAGTCCCTCTTGAGGCCACAAAGCCTGCCAGCTGTCAAAGAGATTGGTGCAGGAGCTTCTATAGCACTGCACCTCTGGCGGCTGCCAGGTAAAATGTATGACATAGGTGCTTGTGGGACTGTATCTGTCTTGGGGTGCAGGGTGGTGAAAACTGCAGGCCTACTAGGCCCCGCTACGGCCATGAAGTCTGCCAGCTATCAAGGAGATAGGTGCAGGGGGAGTCTGGGTTCTGGGGCCCTGCACCTCTAGCCGCTGACAATTAGAGTAATAGATTCATAGATTCCAGGGTTGGAAGGGACCTCAGTGAGCCATCTAGTCCGACCCCCTGCCCCTGGTAGGCCAGAAAAGGGTCACCAAACCTGGTATCATGTGATCCCAGCCAGGTGCCTGTCCAGTCTCCTCTTGAAGACCCCCAAGGACTGAGCGAGCACCACCTCCCTTGGAAGCCCATTCCAGATCCTGGCAACCCTGACTGTGAAGAACTTTTTTCTAATGTCCAATCTAAATCTACTCTCCATTAGTTTATGTCCATTGTTCCTTGTTATTCCAGAGGGTGCCCTAGTAAACAGATCATTGCCTACTTCGTTCTGCTTCCCCCTTATGAATTTGTACACTGCCACAAGGTTCCCTCTCAACCTTCTCTTGGAGAGGCTAAAAAGATTGATGTCCCTTAGCCTTTCCTCATAGGGCCTTCCCCGCAGGCCTCCAATCAGATAAACAGCTCTTCATTGGACCCTCTCCAGGTTGTCTGCATCCTGCGTGAACTGCGACATCCAGAACTGGACACAGCAATCCAGCTGTGGCCTGAGCAGTGCCACATAGAGAGGGAGAATCACCTCCCTGGATCTGTTCGTGAAGCACCTACGGATGCACAACAAGGTGCAATGAGGTCTGCGACTACTTATGGCTCCACCAACTACTTATGAATCTTTTGATATTTGAGTTAGTTGCAAATAGTGTAACTGTGTTCAGTATTTTCACTATTTGTTTTACATGACAGTCATCAAGCTTCACAACTCAGACAGCAAAAATTAACTTGTGTTTGCTTTCACTGTATGTGCTTGAAGCTATCTAGTTTCCTTTTCCTGGAATACTGCACAAGTCTTAACTGTGACAATTTCTAAATTAAGGAATTCAAAATTAAGAATTAATTATAAACTGAGGAAGGTTTTTAAGATTAGATTTAAAGAGGGAAGAAATAATTCGAAGGGAGTGGGAACAAAATTTCAGTTGCTTGGAGCAACCATGTTGGCAATATGACCAGAATTAACACCAAAATTAAATAGGATAAGGAAAAGGAGACCTGGGATTTATTGGAAGAGGCAGAGAGGTGGGGCACTAATTACCCCACAAGAACAGACCTGATTTTGTGAAATACATGAAAGTCTGAGCGGCAGGTTTCACAGAGCTAATGCTGTGTACTAGGAGATGTAAGCAAAGACCACAGTCTTCAGAAACTTGTTAAGGTGAAGTAGGATTTAATGGTACAAAAACTAGTGAATAAAAAAGGGTCAAATACTGTAATTCCATTGGTCAGTTAATAACACTGGTAGATTAGAGTTTGTTGTATTTTGCATATTTAAGGTCAGATTTTCCCCAGTTACTATAGATAAATGAAAGCTATATTTTAAAATGTAGACAGGTTACTGTATATTAAGAGTTGTGCCTGTTATTCATTAGGTTAAAGGAGGTAAATTTGACTGAAATTCTGAACAATAGGTACTTGTATTCAGAACCCTGTTAAAAAGATTCAGTATCTTCACTGTTTGACAAGTATTTGTCTGTCCCTTTCTCAGTAATTACTGTCTCTTAAATGCCTGGGGGGAAAAAACTTAGTGGTTTCAAGTCAGCCTTCTAGTTACTCCAGTGTTTTGGATATTTCTGTGAACAATCATGCACATTAGGCATTTTGATAATCCCATTTAACATTCCTGTTTTACAAATACCTTTGCAGTTAGTTACTTTCCACTTCCCCTTTTGGAGCTGGGCCACTGGGCAGTCAAGGGCTCAGGAGACAAGCAGGCAGAGAAGAGGAGCAAGCAAGAGTGAACCTAATTCTGTTGCCTAGGGGTTAGGGGACTCAGCTGAGAGAGGCAGACCTTGGTGTTGGTCTCTGCTGCCAGGCTTGTTTCTGTGTTTTTCTTTAAACAATGGGTCTCTAACACAGTAATTTCCAACATTTTTAGACTCAAGGGACCCCTCGGAGAATGCCAGCTCTTAGCTTTTATTAATTTTTTCAACTATGGAAAAATAATAGAACAATTCTTCTGTTGCAGAGAACTCAAAAAAACCACAACAAATCTGAATGGTTTTGAGATTATGTATTTCTATTTGAAATCACTGGGTTGTTCTTGTGAATCTTTGTAAGTGTTTATATGTGTAATAGTGCTAATATTGTGTGGCACCCTGTGACACCCTTAAAAGGATCTCATGACACTCAGGGCATCACAGCATCCTGGTTAATAATCACTAACCTAATGTAAAATGTATAAGTAATCCTGGGAGCAGAAAATGGACTTTGATTTGCCCTTTCTCAGTAATATGCTTTCATCTTTGGGCTACAGAACCAAGCTCTCTCTCTTGTTTGGTCTCCTTCTGGTTCTATTGCCACTTTAATAGGAAGAGTAGAGTGTGCCTACATCCAGACTATTCTAAAGCCACTTTTCTTAGGTAGTGGGAGATATAGGTTTAAATCCCCTGAGGCTTGGGAGGGCCTAGAATCCAGGTCAGTCACTGAATGTTTGAACCAGTGTGCTATTATGCAAAAGCGAGTGACACAACCACCACAGTATTATTGAGTAACAGTGACTGCATGTATTATACTTTGTATGGTACTGAACTCAGTGCTGGCAGTGAAAGTTAGTGCTGCTCTGAGTGTACCTGTTGCTTTGGGCCCCAGTGGGGCTATAGGCAAAATTTAGATATCTGCATACTGCATCATAATGGAGTTTAGGTTGGAGTTAGGTACCAAGGTGATTGAATTGTATCATTTCTTACCATTCTCAGAAGTCCATTGTAGGCACCTAGGCTAGGGACAGACATTACACACAAACTGGTTTAAGTGATCAGAAACTGGTTTAAACCTGTAACAGAACCGATGCTCAGTAAACATAAATCAGTTTGAAAATGGATAAAACCAGTTTGGGATAAATCTGGTTGAATGTAGTATCAAACTTAACTGATTTGGCTCAAACTGGTTTATGCAATATGTGTCTCAGACCACTTGCTGGTTTAAGGTAAACCAGACTCCCCAGCATCCTGGCATGCTCTCTGGGCTCGGTGAGCCTCTCAGCTCCACAGGACAGCTGGTATCTTCCCTTTGCTTCTTGGCTGGAGCTCTAGCACGGACTTGCAGGCACAACAGGGGCTGCTGGCTTCCCCATGGCCCCCTTTGCTGCTTGCTGATTAGGCAGGAATCCCCCTTTCCCTTCCTCCCTTCCATCTCCCACAGTACAGACCCCAGCCCCATGACCCCAAGGCACATGGTATGCTAGCTAATGCTGAGAGGTGTCTGTGTGTGTGTCTCTTTCCAATTTCACTGGGGCAGGCAAACAGAACATTGACTATTTAGGACTATTTGGAACTAATCAACAGGTCAGCAGGTAAGCTGTTTAAGAAGAGTTTGAAGTAATGGAGAGAGCCTATTGTTTTTCTGATGAGGTGATAATCACTTTTATCAGCCCCCTGCTGGCTTACTCACCTGTCAGTTTGTGTCAGAGTGCAGGGGGCTGGGAGTTGGCAACACTTCTGCCCCTGGAGCAGCCATCAGGGAAAAGCCTGGGATTGTGCAGGCAGATCTCCCTAATCAGAGGTCCTGCGGGGGTCTGGCCGTGCCCCGCCTCAGCTCAGTATTGTGCAAGGTAAGGGAGGGCTGCTGTAATGCCCCTTGGCTTCTAGGCTGAGCCCCTGCAGGCATGTGCCTGAATTTCCTCAGTCCAGAGCGAATGTCTGTCCAGTTACAAACTGGTTCAGCCTAGCCAGGTTAGACTAACCTGCAAAGATTTAATCAATTCAGACTCAGGCTTTTTGAATGTCTGTCCCTAGGTCTAGGGAACGTTGCAGGCCAAATGGAGGTGCCAAATTAATTTAAGCATGCATTCTATTGGTGGCTGCTACAGCATGGCCCATCTGGATATCCCTTGGAGATGTAGGCACCTAAATTCAAGTAGTCCTGTTTAACTTTTTATAGAACCAATCTTCCCCTTTATATAATCAGTACAAGGTGCTATACATCATCTTCATATCTCCTACCAGTATGTATTGTTAGCTCTTACCTATTGGTGTATGCATGACCACAAACTTTGGGCAGCAAAAAAATGATGACATTAAAGAAAAGTTGCACAGAAGACACACATTAGTTGTATTTTGTAGCCAACTGTCCTCTCCTTGCATCATATCTGACCATTCATAAAATAGTATTTAATAGCTTGCTGTGCTCTGACAATCAGATTATTTTTCATTATATTTTATCATGATAATATACTATAATAATATAATAACAGCAACAATGCTGCTGATGATAATTATTATAATAATTACTATAGTAGTGTATAGAAGAAGCCCCTTTATGCAAAGCTTTATACAGACACAAAAGATAAACTTGGTCCTCACCCCACAAATCTTTCAGTTTAAGTATAAGAGAAGAGGCAATGGGTACATGGAGACAAATGAGGAACTACAAGGAAACGGTGAGACAATATTCATCAGTATGGGAGCCAATGGTCTTACAACAGCCTAACCCTTATCAGATATTTTGTAGGCATCATTGAAAAGGTGAGGTGTAAGGAAGGGTCTGAAGAAGAATAGTGAGCTAGTTTTGTGGATGTTCATTAGGAGCAAAAGAGTTGTTTTTATCAGTACCGGTTACAATAAAAAAAAATCAAATGTATAAAAAATATAAAATAAAGTGCAGTTTTTATGTTTTCGATGCATTTGCCTTGTTTTAATGAACAGAGACTTGGGGGGGGTTGTTTTGAAATGAGCCATATTTTACAAAATATTACCTACGCCTAAAGCAGTTTAGAAAATGCTGAACATTGGCACGAGATGGAGACATCCAGAAAAAAATATGTAAATTAAATGGAAAATGTTTGAATGGCCTTAGATTTAGGATGCAAGAATTGAAGCCATTGTACTGGAAGAAAAGTACTATTTTAATGAAAAATCAGACCTGGCTAAAAGGAGAAGTATTTGTGTTTCTTCCAAAATGGGGTCATTGGTAAAAGATTTATTTAATCTGTTTACACCAGCATTCCATGCTTACAATTTTCCTGCTTGTGGAAACATTTTCTATATCTATGGAAAATTCCTACGTTCTACCAAAAGGTATAATATAAGGTCTCTTAGTATACCTGTCTGGGGTCTTATGAACCCAGCATTCATTCCTGCCTGTGGCAGGGGGTCAGGCTAGATGATCTGTTTAGGTCCCTCCTGACCCTAGCTACTCTGAAACTATATATTATTAGACCTAGACTCCTTTTCAGGTTAATTTTCAAGAGGATTGCTTTCTATTAAGAAAATTTACTTGTAAGAGAGATGAAAAGTTTGCCTTTGACAGAGGAGAAGAATGACAAGTACATAGGATGGCTGGAATATGAAGCAGATGTGTTAACACACTCAAATTATACTGTCTCTCTTTTTGATTCTCTTTATGTTATACATCTTGGCAAAGGGACACTTGGCAAAATGCTTTGGGGATCAGGAATTTGGATTCACTGAAAGTGGTGCAAGGAGATTCAAATTAAGTTTCTTGCACCACTGTTGCCATGCTTGGTAAGGGAGACATTTATTGTGAAGATGACAGACACTGTTACTAGGACTGCCAGGGATGTCTTTCTAATCCAGGGGTCTGTTTCACTTCAATGCTTAGTGATGAATCCTGGCCCCACTGAAATAACAAACTTTAATTATTTCACTTTGAGTAGTTAACAGTGATTCCCATCCCTACATCTCAGCACTTTACAAATGGGTATCATGATCTACATTTTACAGGTGGAGAGGTTGAGGAATACAATGGTAAAGTGACTTGCCAAGTTCACATAGCATGGTGGTGGCAGTATTCAGGAAACAAACATGGTTTTGCATTACATTTATGAAATCCTGGTCCCACTGAAATTAATGTGAGTTTTCCTATTGATTTCAATTATGCCAGAATTTCATACCATGACCCCACCGCTCCTCAGCCCTGGCATGAAATTGCTCTAACTCTTGATCAAATGCCTGTGTCTCAAGGGGCAGGTCTGGCACAGGTACATGCCAAGGTACAATGGTATTCCATCTAGGGGTGTGCGAAGTAGCCCCTATTCAATTAGGATTCGACCTGAATCAGGGACAATAATTTGATTTGTTGATCTGGATCCCTTGGCTGAAATGAATCAGGGACAGTTTGAATCTGAAAATTCGATAATGATTCGGAGAATCAGCGATTCGGCCATAAACACAGCTTTAAATGTTTTTTCTTGAGAGGTTCATGAATGCTGCAATGGTGGGGCAGATGGAGTGTCCCACAGGAAATACTTGCAGTCCATTTCCAGATCCGCCATCAAGTGCTCAGGACTCCCTCCCAACCCAGGAGGCACCAGTTGCCCAGCTGAGGGAGGGGCACGGGGGGGAGGGCCCTCAGCACACTCTCCGGTGGACCCAGAAGTGGACTGGAAGTGCTTCTGACCCACTTCTGGGTCTACTGCCAAGTGCGCTGAGGAGCCCTGCTATGCTCCTGTGGGATACTCTATGTGCCCCAGCATCACAGTGTTCACAAGCCACCTGCTACTTAGAGGTATATAGAAAAAACATTTAAAGCTGCGTCTGTGTCTGAATCACTGAATTGATTTGGAAGGTTCTGATTCAATTCAGAGAGATTCAAGGGTCCCCTGATTCAATTTGGAATTGGAGATTTGGCCACCAAAGTGGGCTGAAACTCCACCAAATCAAATCAGGGACCGAAGCTTCACGTAGCCCTAGTTCTTTCTATGTACTCTTCCCCTTTAGACCTGAGGTTTATAAAATCATGAAGAACGTGGACAAAGTGAACAGGGAGCTGTTATTCATCAAATCCCAGAATCCTAAATCTAGAGGTCACTCACTGAAATTAGAAGATCAGTTTAAAACTAGCAAGAGGAAGGACTGTTTTATACAGCATGTAGTTAACTGGTAGACCTCATTACTACAATAATGATGATGATGATTATGATGATGATGAAGCAAGTTTTGCCGCACTCTTTTGTTGCAAGCATGAGGCCAGAAAACCAGCAACAGGTAGAATGATCAATGTCAATAAGACCTTGGGCCCCTGAAGAAGGGCATTCATAGATGATGTGGTTGGCCATCTGAGTTTGAACAGCTGCAGCCAGCATTGTTGGAGATGCCCCAAGAGTACATGCCCATAAGCAGTTATAAAGCTAGATAGTATAGCTAATCCAAAAAAAGGAACTAGGCATATTCACAAATTATACATCCCTGACTGTTATATTTAATAACTATTCATGGATTTATCTCCTGACATCTCTAGTCAAATGATGGTGGATGCCAGCAAAGATATATTACTGCAGTTGTATTTTGCTCATATGCTTTCCCTCTGAAGCAGGCTGTCCAACTGGCAACTCATATGCAACCTGAGAGTAGTTACCGTGCAGTCTCAGGCCCCTGAAGCCACTTCTCCCACTGTCTCTGGTACAGGACTGTCTAAAGAATGCCTGCCAGCAGCTGGTTAAAACCCTGTATATTAATTTAACTGGGAAAATCTTTAGAATTTGCTATGAAATACCAAAACTGTTTTTTACAGCAGTTCTGTAAAAAAAATCTCACAGCTTTATTTACGACTAACTTTTCATCTTCAGCACCATATATTGCTTTTGGAGATGTAAATTATGTCAGGTAAACCAATCTACCATACTAATACCACAGAGGTCAAGAAAACATAGCAATTGTAGTGTGATACAATAGAAAAAAGTTTCATTATTCTTTCTGAGGCTAAAAGAATGCTCTGGCGCACAAACCAATCACATCCACTAGCTGAGATTGCCTATGACAACTATACTCATACCTCTATCAGAGTATGGAGTTTCTTAGTGGAGTTAGCATGCAGGGACATTTTATTCAATGCATTCCGTGTAGTTATAGCAGCTGTTTCATTGTGGCAGGGAAGTAGAAAAATGACAGGAAAATAAGACATCATTAGCCATGTACTAGGGTTTTTTTGTGAGCTGGTCATAGTCTGCTTCAATATTCTTTTTCCCTCTGACATTTGAGGAGAAGTATCATTTTTGGTAATGGCTGAATCATTTTGTGTTAAAAGGAAGGATATTTACACTTTGTTGAAGAGACATTGTACAAATGGCTAAATAATGCAGGTCTGATTTAACATTCTAATATGTTTGCCACACTGATTGCACTTTGAAGATTTAAAAGGACAAATGTTCCTACCCAAGTCATTAATAAACTTAGATTATTAGGTTAGAACAATAGTTAACATTCACTTCTCACTATTTATACTGTTTACCTTTTGCATTTTATTAAGATTAAACAATAAAAATAGATCTTAAAATAAAAAGAATTATCCTTAGTATTTATGTAACACCTTGTTCATCCATCATTTCTAATACATTTTACAGAGTTGACAAATATTTTGATCCCTCTATGAAGACCATAGAAACTGAGGCATGTAGAGGTTAAGTGATCTGTGCATAGCAGCAGAGCAAATTAACGTCAGCAATGGGAAATAAATGCAGGTTTCCTGATTCCAAGTTATTACAATTTCATTTAGTCAATTTAATTTTGTTCAACGGGCATCTGGATGGTTATTCCTTCTGGGTGTTATGCACTGCTCTATTTGGATTACAAACACAGCAGGAAATGTGTATGTGAAATAATTTATGGTCCAGAAGGCTTCTGTGAGGAGCAACTTTGCGATCTCAGTGCCACTGCCTTAGGCGTGTAGAAATAATGTGTGTGTGAAGTTATATCAGAACTTGTATCAGAATGTGTACCAATGTTCCAGTCATCCTTCCCACTTTTGCTGCTACAGGTCATCTTCTGAGAGCATGGGCAGACTATGTGGGCCTGATCTACATGAAAAGGTGCCTTCACATGAGAGTGTCTATAGCCTATACAGAATGGCTGAAGGTCTCCATGAAGTCTTTTTTTTCCCCTTGGACTTTTAGTCATATAATAGGTTGTCTTTACACATGCTGCAGGGTGAGGGTGCTTTAATTAGAGCTTTTCCAAGAGCCACTCTAAATAAAGTGCCTACAGTGTCTCATGTATCCAATGTCCCACAGTTCAAAATGGCAGCAGGAGTGCTTTAAGCAAAGATCATTTGATGAGCTTTAGTTAAAACATCCTTGCCACCATTTTGAAGCATGGGGATGCTGAATACGTGAAATACAGAGGTTGCTGGAATGCACTAATTAGTGTGCCCCAGCAAACTCAATTAATTGAGTCTGCTCCAATGCACTGTAATTACATTGCGTTGGAGCAGTGTCCCTGCACATCTACAGATGCCATCATTCTTAGTTAGTTTCGGGTTTTGGCAGGGTCAAAAATTTTTGAGGGCAGATGGATAGAGATCAGGTGTTAATATTATATCAGGGGTATATATTCACCCTTTTTTAATAAGTGTACCCCTGGTGGCTGGACATGGAATGGGAGTGCGGGGGGCGCATGGCTGGACATGGCGAGGGTGGGCAATGGCATGTGGACAGAGGCATAGTTGGGGGGTGGGAGGGAGATGGTGTGTGGTTGGATGTGGAGAGATGGCAGCACAGGGTGGTGGGTGGCGGCAGCAGCTGCTGCATGCGAGCTTCCTTCTCCTGTGTCCAGCCAGCCAGGAGGCACCTGTGCAGCCTGCAGAAGAGCGGTGCTGCCATTGCCCTCCCCCGCTCTGCTCCTGGGAAGTGGTGGTATGGGGTAGTGGGTGGCAGCGCTCTGACCCTGCCCACCCGCGCATACCCCCTAGGGCCTTCCCAAGTATCCACAGGGGTATGTGAACCTCTGGTTGACTACCCCTGATCTAGGTGATGAGTATAAATCATTCTGTTCATTTTTTCCTGAGAAAACATAGTAAGCAGTGTTGTTCTTTAACTCCACAGGTTCTCTCAAGTAGGTAATGTCAGGTCATCTGTCCTATTTAATATGCTTGTGTAGCCATTAAGAGAGTTAGTGGGAAGAAGCTGGCAGATGTGATTTATACATTCTGATGATGCACAGCTGTTTTGTCTCATCAGGAAAAATGAAGTTTTGCATCTCTGAATGTGTAGATAGAATTGGGGAACTGGTTGCAGTTGGATGAGACTCAGTTCTGATATATACTGTAATAAACTCGGGGATGAGAACAGAAGTCAAAAGTCTTTTTCAGTATAGTCCATCATAATCTGATTAGAGACCCACGCTTTTTTTGATGACAGAATTTCAACAGTTAACAGGGAAGCTTTTTTCCACCTGCATTTGGCAAAAAGCGTCAGACTTCTTTATGCTTCAATTGACAAAAAGTTGACAAAAATAGTATTAATGTTTCCTGAAAGGTAAATATATTTGATTTAATTTTTTCTAGTCCAGTTTTATTTGTTAAGTGAGGTATTTTACTAGGAACATGATACTAGTATGATATGACCAGGTGCTTGTACTGGAGAAACCTTAGTTTCTATCAAAGGGAGCTATGAGGCAAAGCAGTCCTCACTATAACCTCTTGATTTTGGCAGTCCTTTGGTCTGAAATACCCTGGCAACCCTCAGGCTGTGTCCTGACAAGTGCAGACATTGTTTCCCTGGGAACAACTAACAGCAACACACTTGCTTGTTCCCAGGAAACGCCTATGCCATGCACCCTCTAGCACACTGCAGGTAACCCTGGGTGGGGTAGGGGAGGCTAGTGTCACAACTGTGCTGGCCCCAGCAGCCTTACATTGAGCCCTAGGGACTGGGGAATCTGCAGCCACATCATGCTTGTAGCAGGGAAGCTGGCCCACAATTCTCTGGCTGGCCAGGCTCCAGTTTGGGGCAGCGTGCACTCCCCACTATTTTTCTTTGTGGGGTTTTTTGACTCCTGGGATTTCCTGGAGTCAAAGTCTCTCTCCCCCGCATTATGAGGTAGCAGCACAGGAAGCACCTGAATGTGCATATTGTCTGGATGCAGCCCCAGAATGCATTGTAAACAGCATCAGTTTTGAAGGAATTTGAAAAAGGTTGAGGAAGGAGTTCTTGGAGTACTGAGAAATGGAGGTTTCTGTTTTTATGCAGGTTTTCAGGTCTGTTGCTATTTTTCTGTTGGTTTTGGTTGCATCCCATGGGCCTGGTTATGTTTATCATGGTTTCATATGGAGCCTGGCACAGCAGGTTGTTATATACTTGAAATTAAAATAAACAATGAATAGAATTTTGAGAGGCTGGTATTGGCTTTTCATTGTCTCTGCTGTTGTCTCCATATACAGGTGGAACACTGATAGGCTTTGAAAATGCTTATTGAATGGTTTAAAGGCTCAGTTCTGCAACGTGCTTGGCATCCTCAAGTCCCACTGGAATCAGTGAGAGGTGAGCACGCTCAGTAACACTTAACGTCTTGAAGAACTGAACAAGGAGCCTGAACTAAAGCCTATTGAAATCAACAGCAGACTTTTCATGGGCCTCTGTGGGATTTGAATTAGGCCCCAATTCATCATCAATAGTAAGGATTCAGGGTGTAAAACAAGTCTCCTGCTGCAGCAGCTACCGCCGCCACCATCATTGCCACCACAATTCAATTTGTGTTGTTTTTGGCCTTTGTTTCCCTGCAATCCACTGTTAGCCAGCAGGGAAACAGATGCCAATTGCAATTCTTTTCAAAGTCCTATGGGGAAGCAAGGACCAGCAGCAGCTCATGGGTTTGTGTGTCCCCTTGGTAACCTCACATGCCACGCTTAACTTTGATAAATACAACAAGTTGTTTTCTTTTAAAAATGAACTATATGAGGTCATGGGAAAATCATGATTCAGTGACTTTTATTTTATTTCTTCCTAGCCCTTTGAAATATGTGTTGCTGGCCTTGACAACTGAGAGTATAAGTTATAGCTCTTGTTCCATTCTTTCATTTGTTTTGGCCTCGTATTGCTGAAGTTCCAAAATCTTAATTCCCCCGAAATGTCTCAGAAAAGTTCTCCTTTCCAGTTCTTTAGAAAGAGAAAATGGGAGGAAAAGGGTTTTGTTTAGTAGATCAAAACAATCTGACACCAGAGAGCATGTGTCACATCTCCAGTTATCAACACTGATATTATTGGTTTAGTGCATGTGGTGTACTTAGTGACGCAATAAGCACAGAAATAAAGAGAGCTCCTATCCCAAAGAGCTCAAGTCTTTAAATATGTTCACTATATTACATACATTGCAATCTATGGTACTGCTTATATGCATATATGTTTGAATTGTTATAGGACTGGAGTCTAGAATTGTAATGTCTCATGTTTAATGACAGGCACCTTGTCAAGCCTGCCCAATAACTTCGTGCCCATTGCAGGGTACCAGACTTGTTGATCTTACAGGTCCTGTCCAGTCCTATGGTTCTATGCTTCTAATAGTTTTTATTAGTGAACTGTTGGATAGATGGAGGATGGAGAGTTTCTTCAGGTGGCCTTAGTACTTCATCTGTAGTCTAGATCACATTTATGGTTATTAAGCTAATTAAATTTAAACACACAATGCCTATTATGACAATTGGATAGAGGCTGGCAACTCAGAGGAGTTTGTTATGATCCCTTTCTGTTCTCTCCATCTAACTCAGGGATGTCCAGCTGATGATTTGCAGACTGCATCAGGCCCACAAAGAGTTGATGTGTGGCCCCTGGGCTCCCACCAGGCCACCACTGCCCCTATTACTCTGGCTGCTGTGGCAGTGGCAGCTGCAGGTTCTGGGGTAGGGCAGCATGGAAGGAGACTTAGTTTGACAGCAGCAGTGGGAGGTTCATGTGGGTGGGGGTGGGATGTAGTTCACCTGTGTGGTGGTGGTGGTGAGGGGGCACACATGGCGAGAGGCAGCTCATGCTGCTTGTGCACCGTCAGTGGGGGAACAACAGGAATCACCCATGCAATGGTGGTAGCAGGGGGCTCAGGAGGAGGCTTGTTCTACTCATGCAGTTGTGGCAGGAGTGGGGGGGCAGGGAAGGGAGGAGGAAGGGGCTTGTACTTTGTGTCAGAAGCTGATGAAGAGGGAACCCAGGGAGGCTAACCACAACAGACCTCTGACAGAACTGTTAGCTGGCCTGCAGCCTGCTGCCCCAGGTAGAACTAAATAGGGCAGCTGCTCTCCCCAGGAGCCAGCAAGAAGTTCTCAAAGTAGCCAGTTGATTTTTATCAGCTAGTGTTGGGCTGCTAGCTATAGCTTAAGGAAGGTTTGGCCACCTAAGTAATTAGTCCTGACTAGGCTAACTGTTAGGGCCCTTGATAGTATCCTCCTTCTCCCATAAGGGGCCATCTTCCAGGCAGACCATATTCTTCCCATACTCCAAGCGGGGGCAGATCCAGGAGTGGGGGGTGCAGTGGTGCAGTCACACCCCCACTTTGATTCCTACATGACCCAGAGTTTAAAACCAATTGCCTGGCAGTAGCAGCCACACTTTATTCAGGCAGCAGCGAGGGAGTCAATTGAGGTCATGGTCCATTATAACCTACTTGATTCCTTCTAAACTCTTAATTCTACAGGTGTTAACAACCTTCTTTCTTTCTTAAAGGTCTTTATGGTTCAGCTTTTCTCTTGGTATGATCCAAAACAGAGAGGATTTATAAATCATGTTCTGTACTTTACTTATTTTGTCAGTGACTATTTCCTTATGATATCTTTACTAAGGGAACCCAGATTTCTTTTAGAAATCTGGCTGTTATAGGAACAGTACTCTGTAATTAAAATCACTGCTGTTAAATACTAGTAGTATCAAACTTGTTAAATGTTCCTTTGAAACTTAAATGTCTTTCTCTAGCCAACTTAATCTGAGCTCTTTGGTAACATTTATTACATTCAGTTATGCTACCAAAACAGCCATAGGATGCATCCAGATGAGCAGGGGCATGCACTTGCAGCAGCACAAATAATAGCATCACAAATGTATGCTGCTATTTTGTGCCATAGTGCACACCCCTGCACATATATTTTGTTGAGGGACAAATTGTCTTGCTTTGGACAAACTGCCCGTGCCCAGCTCCTCCCAGCTAGACTTCATGTGCTGCAGGGAGGGCTGGCTGGGGCACAGGGTACAAGACTAGCCATCAGGCAGCTGCCCCACTGAGGCAGTCTGCATCCTAGCCAGCAAGGGAATGGCATGTGCTCTGGGCTGCCTGCTCCTGCATCTCCATGTTTGTCTGGTACACACTACTTTTGTATACTTTACCCTGCTTTTTTTATTGGGACTTTTTTTGCTACTGTGAAATCCTGGTGGCAAATTTTGCCACTGCACTGCAAATTATCAGTGCAGTGCATGGTTTAACATGCAACACATGTGCTTTGGGGCACCACAAAGTGGTTTGTTACACCACAAACCACATATACCTGCATGTGTGGATATGGCCATAGAGTTCACTGAAGCATCTTTGAATGACCAGTTTTTTCCTGGACTGTGTTTTTCCAGACTGGTTTCTGGAATATGCCTTCTTGGCAGCCGCACAGTGTCTTGATAGTTTCTTGTGATATGAAGCTTTTTCCTTCCTCTGAAGTACATGAATGAAGTTCATGAGCAGCTGCTTTGCTTCCCAAAGCCCAGCTCCACTCTGCTTCTGAGTGATGTTCTTGTACTTTGAGTGCTGGTCCTGACTGACTTTCTCTTTATGTGGGTTCTTTTGGTTGTATTAGTGCAAATTATAGCTTTAAAGACTGCATAGTATTGTGGTGCTGGGAGTAGACTTTTGTCCTAGGATTTCTAATGACTTAGTCGATTTATTTTATTGAGAATCATCCTCTGTGTTTACTTTGAAGAGAAATGCCACAGGGAAATTCTTAAAAATGATTTTAATGGTCTTGAATGTTAAGAATTTTTGTACTTTTTTTGTTGTAACTTTATTAGAATTCTTTCTGAGCAATGTAAGTACTCATTAATTTTTTACCATGCTTTTCCTGTAGAAATCTTTTTGATGTATTCACCTCATGATATCTGCTTCATTATGTGTTTTTAAAATTAGAATTAAAATCCAGAGTGAAGCTGAATATGCTGTTATGTAGACACACAACTTCTATGAATTTTACATTTAGAAAGACCTTTCATAGATGTTATTTTAGTAAATCATTTAAATGTCTTTACTGTGAGCATCCATGTAGTAATGCACATAAAATGCCAAATGAGATCTATAAAATAGAAATTGATGTATGTAAAGTCTTGTAGTAGCCTTAATGTGATAACCAAAACAATAAACAAAATCAATTTAGTTTTCTAACCTTCTTCAAATTTCTCAGGAAGGCATGGGTATTAACACACTCTAACTCAGGAGTGGGGAAAATGCAGCCCAGGAGCCGGATGTGGCCCTCTAGGCCACTCAATCCAGCCTTCAAGGTCCCCAAAAATTTAGAAAATTAATATTTATCTGCCCTGGGCTACCTGACACGTAGCCATGGATGGCTTGCCAAAACTCAGTAAGCAGCCCTCTGCCCAAAATAATTGCCCACCCCTGCTCTATTTCAGTAGTGTAAATGCCTGTTTAAAGCATTCAGTCAAGGAGTAGTCTAGGGTAGAAATGTTTTCTTACCAGTACTGACAGCTGAATGTGCTTTACCAGGACTAAAGCAAGCTCAGCATTGTTTCAGAAACCAGCATTCATTCCATGGATATTGTCTTTACTGGGAAAACTTATCAAAAGTTCAAACTGGTTTTAAAAATAGTTGGAGTCAAGGTAGTTTACACAAGCCTCCAGGATTAAAACCAGCTGACCATTCAAAGATGCCGCAATCTGAGCTATGGTTGCTTTGGTAACCAGAACTGAATGTAATAAATGCTGCCAAAGGGTTCAGGTTAAGTTTAAAAAACAGCTTGAATTCCCAGGAAAATTTCTCCAAGAATAGATAGACAACACCATCCTTTTCAATGTGAACCATCATGTGGTATGATCCAGTCTATACAGGCAGGCAAACCATTTGTAACATTAAGTTTTACTTGCCAGCAGCAACAATTTAATTCTTACTATAGATACAGTCTTATCATGGCCAAATTTCTTTGACATAGGGCAGGGGTGTCCAAATGGCAGCCTGTAGGACAAAGGGTTAAACTGTAGCCCATATGACTGCAGAACCCAGGGGGTACATACTGCTGCTGCTCTTCTCTTCCCCACTCCCTCATCCCCTTGAGTTCACTGCTTACTGCTGATGACTTAAATCAGCAGAGGAGAAAAGAGAGGAAATTGGCAGCGATGTTTACTATTTGGGTTCTATAAACTGTGAGTTTATACACATGTGTGAGTCCACACATTTTGGCTCTTTGTAATGTTACCAAGATGGCAAATCCACCAGAAAAATTACTCGTATAGAAACTACTTTGTAGTGATGTGTTCCATAATGCTACATGTAACATATGCATAGTTATATATGGCACTACAGGTTACACGGTGGCCCCTCAGGATCCCAAGCTATTTTGCTGTTCTTTGAGAGAGGAAGAACAGCTGATTCCCTGCCAGGCAGTGGTGAGTTGAACTGTTCTGCCAAATAGCTGAGCTGCTGCTGCTCAGCTGCTCAAGGGAGTGGCTTTGTCACAGTGCAGCAGGTCCAGTGGTGGGGCAACCAAGTCACCACCTAGCTGTCACCTGGGTCCTGCCTCGCTTGCTCCCTCTGGCCTCTCAGGATTCCCCTGCTATAGCCTCACCTGCCATGCCATGATGTTATGAATGGACAGGGAAGCAGCCCTTGGAGGGGAGGGGTTCCTTTGGGCTTTATGCTCTTTTCTGGGCTGAAGCCCCCTGACCTTGGCCCACTTTACTCTAGGTGGGTCCTTCTCCCTGAAGTCCACTGTACTAGGACCCTATGCAGGCTTGCTTTGGGCCCCAGTCTTTGCTGTTTGATACCAGAGTCCTTGTGCCAACAGCAGCACTCCCCTGCTGTTGAACAGTCTAGGACCTGGGGTACCCTTGGCACCATTCTCAGTGACCTCCTCCACCCCTACAGCTACAGTCCGATCCTCCAGTCTTTAAATGCAAATGACAAAATAATGAGCATCTTCTCTCAAACAAAAGGTTCCCCAAGCTTGGGTCAACATCACCCCATGGCAGTGCTACAACACAGGCTCAGATCTGTTGCTTCCTGGTGGTGCAGGGGTTTCCTTTCAGTTCCCCTACAATCTTGAGCCCTTTCTTCTTGGTCAGCCCAGCCCCTCTCCTCCCCAGAGCTCCACCTTTTGCAGCATGTCGGGCCAGATTGCCTCCTTGCCTCAGGCCCTGGAGCACTAGTTCTGTCAGTGCTGTACTGTGCTGACTGCACCTGCGGCACACAGCCATTTTATTAAAGGGCCCTCTGCCCCTATCAATTTCACCAGGGGCTGGAGCCAACCAGTGGCTCCCTGGCTTCCTCTTGGCTCCAGTAGTGGTTGATTTGCTGTTTGGCAAAAGGACTCAGTCACAGCTGCCATGGCTAGCTACAGTGTCTATCTTATTTCCCTTCTCTGCCACAGAGGGATGGGAGCCAAAAAGCAGTTATCACCCCTTGCTAGAGATGGTCCCTTTAGGGTGGCTTTGTTTTGCTCCAGCCAGCAGATTGTACATATGTACACATAGCACCAAGGCACTTCATAGTGCTGCAAAAATAACATGCATCTAAGGCCTGGATGTGATGGGGTAAAAGAAATGCTGTTGAGGTATGAAACAACTAAGAAAGAATTTACTCTAAATTTTGATTTGAAAAATTTCCATGAAGCTTAATCAGATTAAACACAAATGAGGCTATAGCAGATATCTTTGGAATATATATAATGGGAAGTTTTATAACTTGACCTAGCAAATATTTTTGTTTTTATTAAGAAAAAAATATGCAAGCTCAGTTTAATTTTTTAATATGCTTTGGCAGAGGTGTGTTATAAGATCTAACCATAATGAAAGTGAACTTCCAATATCTTCCACTTGCATGGCCCTGCATGGCAAGACCATCTAATTTCTGTTAGCTTCCAGTCATATTTTCTAAACCACAGCAGGCTTGCTTTCTCCTCCAATTGTATTCCAGCTCCTACTACTCCTAAATTGCTAACATGACTTAATCTCCTACATAGGTGAAAAGATTCCTCCTTGTTGGGACTTAACAAATGCAACACACAAGCAAAACAGATAAAGAGAGTATGTCTACATCATGTGTTGTGGTGCTGTGCAAAGATATCCAAATGGGCTAGTGTGAGTACTTAAGTAAGCTAGGGCAGTGCTTCTTCCAGGCAAATAATTGTCTTTATGATATACCAGTTTAGGGCTAATGCAGTCAAGTTGATGCCAAATTATCCCATTAAGAGCTAATTTGGATCTCTGCATTGTATTGCATGGTGCTGTATAGATCTACTCACTCTGTCCCCAGCTTTCTGCCTAATGGAGCTGAGCTGGCCTGGGAAGATTATTAATTTGGTGATAGTATAAATCAATATCAAATTATCACCCTTTATGGAGCAAATGGGAAGCAGGATGTGACTCTGAGATGGTATTGAGCTACTCTTCCCATGT
This sequence comes from Caiman crocodilus, assembly GCA_030014935.1. NCBI lineage: Eukaryota > Metazoa > Chordata > Crocodylia > Alligatoridae > Caiman > Caiman crocodilus. The sequence continues at coordinate 41,349,521 of JAGPOW010003685.1, forward strand.
GCTGTGGTCTAGGAGTACAATCCAGACCCCAAACTTACACAGAATGTTGGCCAAGTAGATTTTCAATATGACTTCAGACAATTTAAACAAGAGTTAGTTTGCTTGTGCCATGTAACTACCTATCTTTGCAAAACATTTTTTTTTCTATCACTTAGAAGTGAGTGCTGGTCTCTTTCTTTTTTTTTTTTAATCTCTTCTTTTTCACTAGGTGGCTTTCTCCTTTTTTTCTGAAGTGTTTCATTTTTCATTCTTACCTATCTTTCTTCTTGGCAATTCTTTTCAGGCCTTTCTCTTATTTTTCTCCTTCCCTTTTCTGTTTCTTCTAAAACCTACTTCTCTTCTTTTTTTCCAAAGCTACTTCTGTCTTGCTTTTGTTTTCTTCTTTTCATTTTGCATCTCTGAACCTTTACTTAAATTCTTACCAGAAGAAACAATTGGTGTGAGTTGCCTTTGCATACCTGGGGAGCTGAAAACCCTTGTGGAAAGTTGAAAGTGTGCTTGCTGAGCAATCTGTTCCCTGAACGTCCTTCTACACTGAGGGTGTATATTTTTTGCTATTTCCAATTCTCATTCCATCTTACAGGAGTTAATCAGAGAAACAGGCTGAGGGAAAATTCAGACCTTGGAATCGGAATGTCCCTCTCTTTGTTTCTACACAGCCAGGGCTGTGGGCTGAGGGCTGAGATGTAGAGGTAGCAGCATGGAGGAGTCTTGCACTTTCTGGGGGACACAAAATGCAGGCCTAGATTCATTGTAGTAATTTGGGCTGGTACCTAGTTTATCTGTTAAGCTTTTAGTTATTCTGCTGTGATGTTGAATATTGAGTTCTTTATTACCATTTTTAAAACTTTAAATGCCCAGTAGTGGTTTATACATCTTCATGTTTCATTTTATTCTAAGAACTAAATGCCAGGTTTTGGGATGCTATATGTGGTTGCCCATCCAAGGGCATAATTTGGTCCTGTATATCATTCTTTAATTTATTCAATCTTTCTTTGTTTAAGCATAGAAATTCATTTTTAAAAATCAAAATTATGTTTAATTTATTTTAATGCATCTTTTAAAATACATTTCATTTACATTTTATTTTTCAGACACCTCTCATTGAACCTCACACCCCTCTTCGTCCTCGTAAAACCATTACACAGGTGGGACATAGATATGTTGTAGAGTTTGGCCACTGTGTAAACTGAAACAATTTATTAGTTCTTTTCCAGTATGGAGACTATCTAATACAGTACTTATGTTTTGGTTTAGATCTTTAATGGGCATGTATACATATGCAAATGCTGCGGGGTGGATTTACTGTAGAGTAATTTACCCACCCCAGGCAGGCATCTATGTGTGTGGAGATGCAGAAGCAGATCTGCTACTCCTGGCAGCTGTCTGCTCCCACCTCCTCCAACCCTGGACCAGCTTCCTGCAGCAACCAAGGGGAGTTCTAGGCTCCCCCTGGGTGCTAGCCCAGTGCCTGGCAGGGAGCGTGGGGCCAGGAGAGAGCTGTCTCCTTGCAGGTTCTGGGAAATTGCCCCTGGGAGCTGCCTGCTGTCAAGGCAGGCTCTACCACTGGAGCCTGGCTCAGGACAGTGTCCCCCTGACCTGGCAACAGGGAGCTCCTGGCCCCAGCTCCCCAACTGAGGGCTTGCTGCTAGCTGCCCCATGAGTGAATCTAGGCAGGGTGCCTGAGACCTGCCCCTTCCCTGCAGCTCTTTCCAAGCCCCATGCCTTGATTGCCCAGTCAGGCATGGGACTGGGACCTGCCCCTGATAGGGACAATTCCAGGCCACATAGAGAAGTCTGCACATGCAGCCCAGAGCTGGCTGGGGACTACCTAAAATGGATAGCCTGGAGCCACCTCCAGGCTGCTCAGTCAGACTTCCTTATGCAGCTCAGAGCTCATCAGGAACTGTCCCAGTCAGGGCAGGTTCCAGCCAGCTTCAGATTGGGTGGGGAAATCTCACTGGTAGCTTGTTCCCAATCGCAGGATGATTGTTCCCAGCCCCCACTATGTGATCATGGAGCTGGGGCTGGAAACAGTCATCTCCCAGATCCTACTCACAATTGTGGAGCAGTGGCTGGAAGCTCCCTGCTGCTGTGACAGGGGGACATTGTCCCCACTCAGGCTCTGGTGGTGGAGCCCTCCCCAGCAGCAGGCAGTTCCTGGGGTTAAGAAACAATCTCCTGCCCCCTGCTGCCTGCTGACCAGGAGCAAATTTGGTTCCAGTCAGCATTCTGAACATGCCATACTTCACAGTAACTATTCCCAAGTAAATTTGCTACTTGTATTTACAGGCAGCAAATTTACTCATGATTAGAGGAAATTACTATGTGTTAAGTGTCTGTATGTGTAGACAATGACACTTACTGTGTAGTAATTTGCTCTAATCTCAAGTAAAGCATCTCACGTAGATATGCCCAATAAGTACCTTGGGCTTACAATAAGCCAAACTTGAAGTCTACAATATTTTTTGATACTTTGCACAGGTGAGCATCTGTTCAAGAGATTATATATTATAGGTGGGAGAGTTTATTGTGTTTTGTCTTTCAGAATATGCTACAATCACAGATTAAAGGAAGTTTGAAATCTGTTCTTTTTTTTCCCTTTTTTCTCTTCATCACCAAGGTTCCATCCGAAAAGATCCTCAGAGCTGGAAAGATTTTACGGAATGCAATTCTCTCCAGAGCTCCTCACATGATAAGAGATCGCAAATATCATTTGAAGACTTACAGGTGCTGTGAACTGATTGTATAGATGTTTTTGAATTTTGATACATACCATTTTGTATCTTGTGATTTATGCCTTGCCATGCTACAGGTCTCAAAAGGTCAGAAGTTATTCTGTGATGCTATTTGTGTCTGGATGTTATGCAGTCTTAATGTGCCTGGTAAATTCTTTCTGAGGTTATTTGACTAGAGATTGAGCCCATGTTTGCATACAAAGTATACATATGAAAAACCCTCAAAAATTAAAATCACAGTTACTACTGCAATACTTTATACAATATCAAGTTAAACATATGAGAAGAAGCTCATTAATACCTTATGCTAGCATATCAGTCTTTTAAAGAGAGTTGCAATCATGTTGTTTAATGCAGAGATCTGAAAGTTCACACTTTGTGCACTTTAGTGAAAAGCACTTTTCATGTTGTACAAGCCCCCTCTACATGTTACAAGCATCACACAATTAACTGGCTAATTGCATAATTACCTTAAGACCAGCTACATGTGCAAAGTCATTTTCATATGAGAAAAAGCTCCAACCAGCTATAAAGTTAGAACTTGAAAATGTGTACTAACTTTATAGCTGGTTGCTATCAAGCTTTAATTTTCATGTGTAGCAGGATCCTCCTTGTGGCTGGGATCCCCATCAACGGACAGGGCTCCCAGAAACAGAGGTACAACATCCGAGCTCTAAGGATCATAACTGCTATGCTCCCCAAGGCTCAGGAGTACATGAAACCCCCGGGCCCACACAGGATTCTTAGTCCTGTCTGCGCCTCACCCACAGCTGGGACTGAGAGACCCCACAGCTGATAGGGATCTGGATCCCTGGTTCATGTGAGGTGCAGCTGGTACCCAGAGCCCCATCAGTTGCAGGATTTCTGGCTGCATGTGGCCCCTGTGTCTGGGAGCACCCAGAGCAAATGGGGCTCCCAGTCGTAAGTGCCCGCTTTTTGTCAAACCAAGGGGAGCCCAGGATTGCGCCCCCACCCTACCCTGCCCCCCCACTGGCAATAAGGTCTGATTGGGTCTAATATGTTATCCCACAATCATGCCTTCTGCCATGCACATGTGGTATGGCAGGAGGTGCAATTGTGTGGATCATGCATTAGATCCAGTCATACTTTTACCTACACATGTAGAGAGGGCCATCAATTCTTAGTTCTGTTTGTGAACTGTACAGAAAAGTCAGCCTTTCTGATCTCTCTGGTGGTGGTAATGGGACATTGTGATGAATGATGAAATGGGACATTGTGGCACAAGCAAAAGAGGTATTTAATATCAGAGACTCTATAACAAGGGTGTCAAACTCATCCAGACCTACAGATTGGCCACAAATTCCAGTGCATGTCCTGGAGTGGCCGGAGTACCTTGTGCATCCTGGTCTTGCTCTGGCTGTTCCAGGAGTATGCTGTGCAGCTACAGACCTACTGCTGCAGATACAGCTGCCCCCATTGCTGGGCTGCATTCTGGAGCCTTGCAGCTGCTGTCAGTCTGTATTGCATGGCACCGGAGCTTCAGCTGCATGCAGCATGGCCCTGGACTGGCATGTGGTCACACCAGGGCTGCACTGCACATGGCAACTGCTCCGTTGCCTCCACATGCAAGCTGGAGCAAATGTGCTGGGCCAATCAAGTGCTCCCTTCATGTTAGCTGTGAGTCACTCTGAGACCTACAGGCAGCACTGGAGACCAGATATTGATATTGACACTCCTGCTCTATGCAACTCTGCATCTTACTAAATCTTGTTGGTTTAAGAAATAATAAGTAGTTATGCTGTTTAATATTTGAACCAAATGATTAATGTATGATTCTAAGTATACAAAAACTGATTTACACTCTCCAAATATTAATACCCTTGCTAGTAAATCAGAGTATTGCTGATCTACTTTCAAAGGAGATATAGTACAGCCTCATTGTAACAAGCCCCACAGGACCAGGAGAAAAGTTTATTAAAGGAAAGGGTCTGCTATAATAGGGTTAGTCAATTTACTGCATTGTAATAATGAAAAACTTAGTTCATGCTGTTGGAATCATTAACAGTTGGGGTTATTATAAACAGGATTTGTTATAATTAAATTATACTGTATATTATGTAAATTAAATGGCATAAGCCAGGAAAAACTTTGGAACATTTACATTTCTATGAGTGTTCATCTCAATATGCACTGATGAGGTTATTTTTCTTCTTTTTATGCCTAAATTATTTAGAAAAAAGTAGAATTTAGAAAAGGAGTGATACCCTGGAGGCAATGTAGTACATGCATGCCAGTGCTGCGCCAATCTACCTTAAAGATGACCTGGAAAAGTTGTTCTGTTCTTTGGGTTCAGTTCTTGAATAAATTAAGCCAGTGCCATGGAGCTATGCAAAACTGTGTGTCACTGGTCCTAAAGGGAAATCTCTAGGGTAGACTAAGTGGTAGAGAAATTCTGTTTTGTGATTGAAGTGGGACTTTAAGCATAAGTCTCCAAAAGTGAGACTTTGTCTAACTCAAAAACTATTATTTCAATAGCACCTGCCAGGTTAGTATCTAAAAACTATGCATAAATTGTAGAATAGGGAGAAGTCTGGTGTGGATGAACCAGGCATTTCTGCATTATATCTGCTATATATAGACTTTCCTGTCTCTTCAAAATGTTGGATTTTCTTCTGTTCTAATGGTTAAGGAAATGTTAGACAAAGACAAAGAGTAAGGTCTTTACAGGGTGACCTAACGACAGCAAACATCAGGCTCTTTTTGATCTCCTTAGGGAGGTTATTCCAGAGCCTTGAGTCTGCTGTTGAAAAGGGTTTACCTCTGACACAAGAGATTGTGCATGGGATATGTCAATCATGATCTGTCAAATAATAGCAGCTAGCATGGAGGAATCCTAGAAGATTGTAAAATGAAATTCCCGTAAGGGCTTTGTAAATTAATACTAGGAAATCCAATAATGGTTAGAGACTTAAAGCAGGTTGTGGAGTACCATTATAATAGTAATTCTTCTGGGCCTCCACTGTGGGATCTGTTACTTAGCACAGTGCTTGAGGCATAATGTGTCTGTCCTTACTGGGGCTCTTGCAAAATGCAGCACAGGCATCATATGACAAAGGTAGGACAATGGCAACAAAATTATTTTATCTTCTACCTACCCAGCAATAAGGTGGCTAATTCTGAGACCTATTGGAGTCAGCAACGTTTTCCCCTACTGATAGTTGTAGCAAACTTTCTTTGACTTTGTACACATGGAATTTAGGACCAATTCTACATAGGCCTTGAAATTTAAAGCTGATGTTAAGTTTCTTAAGACAAATAAAGTATTATCTACCATAGCAGTTGGCAACCTTTTTTGGCTGCTGGCTAGAATGACCCAGTTCAGGAGAGAGGTGGGTAGATATTGGGACTTGGCCACTGCCATTCTTCTGCATGCAGCAGCACAGGGAAATCTCCTGCTACCACATCTTCTCCCCATAGTGGCATAGGGATAGCTTCCAGCTCCCACTTCTCTCCACAGCAGAGTGACAGGAAGGGTAAGTCCCCTGCCATCAAATGCTGCCAAAGCCCCATATCTCTGGGCCAAATCTAACCAACTTAGAAGGCTAGCCCCTGTCCTATTGTGTACATTTAATCTGTGTAACTCCTGTACAAGAAACATTCAAGTAAGCATAAAAAAAGTTTCCAAGGTTCTTTGGGTGAATCTGATATCTTGTATTAGACCAACTCAAATAGTTGGGGAAAAAAAATTCTTAGCAAGCTTTCACATTTAAAAACCCTTCATAAGGTTGAGGAAGCCTCTGCAGTTGGTGTGTGCTCTTCCTGGATGGAATGAAAAGTAAAGAAGCCAGAGGCTGGTATGCATGCAAGACAGGCAGTCAGTGAAGATATAGATTGAGGAGTCAGCGGGTGAGAGAGAGGCTGAGTGGTAGGGGAGATAGAAGGGGGATGAATGTAGTAGGTAAATTGTAGTGAGGTACCTGGGGAGCCAGATGTCAGGCAGGTTATAATGTGTCATAAATCCAACATCTATATTTAGTCCATGATTTTTGTATCCAGGAGATTGATTAATGAAGTTCATAGACCCGTCTGTGAAAGTGTTTTGTAACCTTTGAAGATTAGAACTGAGAGATTGGAGAGAGAGTGGCTTTCTTGTGAGAAGTGTGCCCCCATCGGTAATTAGGTATTCTTGTTTTTGATAGATTTCCGGTGTGCGTTCATTCTGGTGCGCATTTGTTGTTTGGTTTCTCCTACATATTTTCCATCAAGGCATTTGGTGCACTGGATGAGATGCACTGGATTACATTTCTGGAGGTGCAGCTGTAAGATGCTGGGATGCTGATGGCTCTCTTGTGGGGTGTAGTAATTGTGGGGGTGATGGAGATGTGTTGGCAGGTTTTGCATTTCTTGTCACGGTCTGGATCCTTTTGGTGTGTTCTGGGCTTAGGAAGTTTGCTTCTGGTGATGAGGTTAGCAAGGTTCGGTGCTTGTTTGAAGGCTAGGATGGGTGGTTCTGGGAAGATCTCATTAAGAATAGGTTTCTCCTTCGAGTGTGGGTTGCAATTATTGGAGGATTTTCCATATAGATTTAAGGGAGGGGTGATATGCCATAACCAATGGTGTATGATTTGTGGGTTAAAAAAGGTTTCTACATTTAAAGATACATGAATTAAGCTAAAAAGTACTATGGTTCATAGTTCTTTGCAGCAACAAAGAAGATACTGTCTTTTACCAGTCCAATATAAAATTATTACTTCTCTGCATTGATGCAAACTCTGATCACCAGCCGAAGCCATCATTTGATTACTAGATCATTTAAGGTTCCCTTGAAATGTGGAGCAGAGGAAAGTGCATTATGTAGCCCAGTTTGGCACAGGGTAGCTCTTATGTTCCATTTTCCACTAGGCTTGATTGTTTTTTGCTTAAACAGTTCCCTCAAAAATGAGTATTTTGACAGGTCTTTCAAATATATTTAAATAGCTGAGAGTGAATGCTTCAATTTGTTTTTTCTATAATGGAGAGTGACTGCAGAGTTCATCATTACTGTTCCTCATAACAAGTCCGTTAAGCACTTTCTCAGTCTACTGACCTGATTTAATTTGATTTTGGCTCCTCAGACAATGCTGTGTAGGAACAGAACTGGTAGACTGGATGATGCAACAGAGTCCATGTGTTCATTCACGTACCCAAGCAGTTGGCATGTGGCAGGTACTGCTGGAAGAAGGAGTTCTTAACCATGGTAAGATAAATTTAATCAGATGTTGACTAAATCAAGGGAAATGCATCATATCAAAGTCTCTACAGATCCCCTCCATGAAAAAAGAGGATTATGGTCACAGGAGGAATATAGCAGAAAATCCTCTTCAGCCATCAGCAATGCACAGTATTGAGTGCCACATTCTAATACTATACTTTTATTATTCGAAGTATGTTGAAAAATAAACAAAATTGCAGTATAATGGTGACACTTCTAACTATACATATTAGTTTGTGTTCATGGTTCATTAATACTATGATTATACTGCTACCACTATATAGCAATGGGAAAAAAACGAAGAGATGTGTTGCCACAATGCCTTCATTACACTTACAGATTTTGAATAGAAGTTGGCTTGGGCTGCAACATTTGGAACTGAAAGCAGACATTGAGGCCAGGGGGGAATGTTATAAGAATTAGTCTCAGAATTCAGGTATGGATCTCAGATATCGCAGTGTCCAGGGGTATTCAGGTCTGAGATTTTCCTTTGGGTTCATATTTTTTTATATTGGTTTTGACATTGCTTTTATGTTTACACTCAGTGAACCTTCTGGGAAAATAGATGTTATAGCCTCCAAATGGGTCTTCTTTAATGTCACAAAGTGTTTAAAACAGTTTCTGCATAAAAGTTTGGTTTCCTTGTATCACACCCTGCCCTTCTCTGAGAGGGAAGAACAGCTTTATTTCTGCTAAGATCTCTGCAGAGCACCTAGTGCTGGAGGCTGCTGTACAGATGCATTGAATCATCACACATGTAACCACCATGGATAGGCTCCACGTTAAGCCAGAATTGTTGCCATTTCAGGCAGCCCCACCTCCTTGCTTGGAGAGGATCTCATGGCTGTTTTGTCTTGCCATAACTTTGGCTTGGCAAGTTTTCTGCTCCTGGAGGTTTTCCACTGCGACCCTACTGTTAGACACAGTTGCCTCAGGAGTTTTTTTTTATGGCTTCAAGAGTCTCCCAGGAGGAATTTAGATACTTCTCAATCTATTATTTTTAGGACCTGTCGGCAACTGATTAGGTGAAGGGATCATGTGAGAGAGTCTTGCTGGGAACAACCATGTTTATATATAGTTGTTTGCTAGCACAGTTACTAACCCAGTATTGACAGCCTCACTTTAAAAAGTAAAAAACATGGTGTGTGGAAGAACTACTAAGTATAGAAACCTTTTAAAGAGCATTTGTACTGTAAAATTAGAAGGAAAAACTCTGTGCTATGTAGCTTTGTGCAAGCAAAGAGCATGCATGAGAAATTCCAAGGATACTTCACGCTCTTGATATTTCTCTACCATTTTACCTCACTTGTATTATGTATGTTATGTGCTTGTATTATGTTATATTATGTGCTCACAATTATGTATGAGCCACATATTGTGTGTGTGTGTGTGTATATACAGATACACCCCTCCCCGTGTCTAAGAAGCTAAAGTTTTTTTGAGCTGAATTTAATATTGAAATCTCATATCAATAATGTTGTTTTCAGTGGATCAAGAACACCATTTCCAAGACAAATACTTGTTTTATCGATTTCTGGATGATGAACAGGAAGATGCCCCAATGCCAACAGAAGAAGAGAAGAAGGAGTGTGATGAAGAGCTTCAGGATACTCTGCTTTTGCTGTCCCAGATTGGCCCAGATGCCCATATGAGGATGATTCTCAGAAAACCGTACGCAAATTAATATTATGCATGGGACTGGCTACTGCTAACTTTCACAGGGGTAGAGGTCAAAACTGTGGCCTGAATATATTTTAGATATATTTGTGCTTCATGTTTCTGGCTTCTGAAAAAAAAAGTTTATATTCTGCAAGCTTTTTGCTCCATCTATTAAGGGCAACTCTGGTGCTCAACCTCCAGCCCATGGGCCAGATCAGGCCCACAGAGCTGTGTCATCTGGTCCATGGAATTTCCTAGGGATCTAGAAATTTTGTGGCAGGGGAGTAGTAGGAGTATTAATTACTCCCAGAGCTGTGACAATTAACACTGCCCCTCCTCCCCTGCTACCAAATGTCTAGACTTGGTACAAGAAGCCCCCTGGTCTGGATGATATAGTTCCACATGCCAGATCACACTGGTACATGGCCACACAGCAGCCAAATCTGGTGTATGGGGTTGCACCGCAGATAGACCCAGTATGAAAGGTTGCACTGACACACTGGATCCAACCCACAGCTTTACCCCACACATGGTATCCGGCCTGCAGACCAAATCCATGCCACTTATCCAGAGAGGTTGAGCATCACTGCTCTAAGGGATCTGTCACATGTTGATAGACTTCTTTCTGGCTGATCGTTCCTTTTTAGTGTCAGATGAGTTGCATCCCAGCCTCAGCAGTGTTGGCAGGGTGCTCAGCAATGTGGGGAGCTGCTCTGGGGCCAGGATCCTGCAGTGGTGACAGTATGGTCTGGAGCTGGGGCAGAGCTGTGATGAACTGCCTGCACGCTCTGGGTAAGGGTATGCAGGCAGCAGATCACAACTCTGCCCCAGCTCTGGACCATGTTATCACCACTGCAAGATCGTAGCCCCACAGCAGCTCCCCACCAAGGGTCATCAACTCTGACTGAAGCTATTCCAGAAGATTTTTTCCCCCCCAACATAATGTAATATCATTAATTAGGGGTGAACTAATAGAGATTTTTTGGGAGCCAATGCTAATGGCCAATTTTTAATGACCCATATTGGCCGATACCAGTCCGATTGCTGATATGCAGCCAGGCAGCTTGGAGGGCAGCATCCAGCTGGTAAGTCTGTTATGAGGAAAGGGGGGAGAGGAAGGGAAGGGGTAGAGGGACAGAACAAGGCCAACAGTGGTGAGAGAGAGAGTTGGGCTGTGGCAGGAGCAGGAGCTGCACAGCTGGGGTGGAGTGCAGGATGGAGCCACAAGCAGCTTGTCTGGGATCATGGGTCGGGGGGATGGGACTCCCACAACTATATGTACCCTGGAAGGGCATGGGGGGCATGTGCCCTCATATCTGTGCACAGGGCAAGGGTGGGATGCCAATCTGGGCTAGGGTCAGGCAGCACCAGCTCTTCCTGGTAGTGGGGGGCTGAGCCGAGCTGGGTGCACTCAGGACAGGTGGCAGCAGTGGTAGAAGGGGGGCTGGACTATGGAGGGGGCTGCAGCCATCCCAAAAAGAGCCCAGCACCGCCCTCAGTCCCAACCCACAGCGGTAGTCCACCCTTGCTGCATGGCCAGATCCGGGGGCACAACTGCCATGCCCTCCCAGGGTGCATGCATCAGCAGAAGGTACCATCCCTGCCCTGCACCTCCCCAGACAAGCCACTTGCAGCTCCATCCCACACCCTGCCCCGGCTGTGCAGCACCAGCCCCACTCCCTCCCTCACCACTGGAGCCTTGATCTATCCCACCCGTCCCCCATGCTCCTTCCCCCACAACAGGCTTACCAACTGGACCCTGCTGCTCTCCATACTGTGGGGCTGTGCTCCTTGCCTCCTGAGTGCTGCTTTGCAGCTGCGTGCATGCACCAGGCATTTATCAGTTACATTATCGGCCACATCAGCCAAAAAAAAGCCAATTGCATATACTGTCATATGGGACACCTCTAGTATTAGTGCACCTCTAGTCATTAATTGTACTATTCAACGCGTTCACAATATCAATCTCCCAGATTGCTTTCAGTAATTGCTGAGAGATTGATGCTGATTCTGGTAGACTCCCAGCCAATCCAGGAGGGTTGGCAACCCTATTCCTCCCTAGACACAAGCCCTGCAGTGCTGCTGGGGCTGGTCTCCATGGAAACCCTGGCCCCTGTCATGGTTCCACTGCTCCTGGAGTCTCCATGGAAACCAGTTGCAGCAACATAGGAAAGGGCTGCTGGGACCGCCAGCCAGATTCTCCATTTTGCCTACTCCTAATCTATAGTCAATAACTTCATGTCTTAAGTGACCATTTCATAGTGGCTGCTAAGATACTTGGTTTGTTTAACCCTTAATTAGAGACCTCCTTCTTTATTAGGCAAATAATTTCTTTGGTTGGCACTTAAGGCATATTTCATTGGGATTTACATGGTAAATGGAATTTAACAAATTATTTCAATGAATTTTACTAATTGTGTAAAGGTCATAAAGATCAGTTCAAGAAAGATATGTATGCAGGACCAGTCACACTCCCTTTGAGGTCATTAGCAAAATTCCTTTTTAGTTTGTTGTGAGAACAGGATCAAAACCACAAAATGAAATGAAAGATTTCCCACTACAAAGGTGCACTAGAATGCAGTAGAACAAGAGTTCAAACATAAGGTCTGTGGGCCATTCTGGCCCATGGTGCTGCTTTATCTGGCCTGCTGGGCTACCAGTGGGCTGTGGAATTTGGGGGCATGACTGGTGGGGGATGGGGCCTACTGTAGAATTCAGGGCTAAACGTGGCCGTCAGCAACAGGAGGTGAGGGAGAACTGTGCCAACGCAGCCTGGCTCACCCTGAAGCTGTTTGCCCTGTAGCCACCTCTACCATAGTAATCGGATGCCTAACCTGTGGCTGCTTGCCCCATTGCCATTGCCATAGTTGCCACCACTGCATGGTTGTCACTACTCCCTCTGCTGTTGTTGCTGCAGTTATTACCACAGTGGTTTTCACCACTGCTTTCTTCAGTACTGCTGCCATGGTTTCTGCCATCATACTTGTCATCATCACCATGCTACCAGCCCTGTGGATCCAGCTCACCCATGAGCCCTGCAGTCTGGATCTGGTCCAGGGCATGGAGTGAGTTTGACACCCCTGCAATTGAACAGGAGATCTCTTGAACTTTTCCTTTCTTCTCCTTTTGGCATCTCCTGAGAGTTGGCCTGAGCAACACCACGGTCAGAGGGACAGGCAGACAGGAGCATAGGGCACAATCTGGCAAGGAGGTGGAGCCACCTGCACTGCCCAGCTCCCCTCCCCACCCTCCCTCCCCCCAACTCTAGCCACTGCTCCAGGGGAGCCAGGCTAAGCAGTGTGGGTGGCTCCACCTCCTCGCTGGTCTGTGTCCCTGCCTGCTTGCCACTGTCTGCACCACTGACCTGGTGGAAGGGCACTGGGGAGGAGGTGTCAAAATACAAGTTCACCCAGGGCACCAGATTCCTAAGGCCAGCTCTGCATTTCCTTACATTTATGTGAAGCACTTGACAATGTAAAATAATAAAAATAATGATTATGGTGATGTTGAAACACAAGAGAAGTGGGTTACCTGAGAGATGTGGAATCCAGAGCTGTCTGTTTAGCAGACCTGTGCTTTTGCAGACCTGTGATGTCCTTGCCCTTCACCACTAAATGGCAGCATGGTTCCTGTTGGTTCCATGGTTTATGGTTTGTGGTTCCTGCTCTCATCAGCAATCATCTCACTGTTCACCTAACCTTTCTTCACATGGTGGTTTTCAGTGCAGAACATCTATATAAATTAATGCTGACCCGAGCAATGTGGATTATCATCCAGATTCTTTGCAGAGAGTTACAAGGGGAAGGGAGCAATGATGTGAAAGGAGCCTGGTGAAATATTCATGGGGGATTTTTCATGAGATATGGGCAACCTCTGAAGATCACCATAGTACTGGAACATCTTCTGTGTCCTTCTCTTCTGGACATGCTGCTTTTTACTGTCCAGTGCTCATGAAAGCAAATTCATAGAATGTGATACCATATTAACAATTGTTAAGATCCTTACTTTATAGTATATGACTGTAATCGCTGAGCCTTTTCAAGATCACTGGATCCTCTAAGTCCTGGCAATTTTGAGTAGACACTATTCTGGCTGATAAGTTCAAGGAGGTGGCTCTCATTGACCAGAGCAGGATCCACAATTTTCAAACCAACACAGCTGCGTTTTATAATAGTCACTATTTTCTGAGAGGTTGAAGAACTCATATAATTACCCTGAAAGAAATAAGACAATATTCTTTGATGAGAAGATTACTTTGAGAATTTGATTGTATAATGAAGCTGTTGCTTTGAAAGGTACTTTCTATTGTTCGAAATCTGAAACTGGCTAGCAAAAAGTGTCACTTGTTTTGACAGCCGACTTAAAAAATTCTCTGTTTATTACATTAACTGCAGCATTTTAACTGTCAAACTATGAAAGAATGTTCTATAGTTTAAAAAACAGAATACAGCTTCAGGGAATTTTTTGGCAGGCTCTTGTTGCTATTGGTATTTAAAAAACACACATACATTGTGAATGTGAAATTAGCTTTTCGTGAAGCAGCAAACACAGCCCCCTGTGTCTGCTATTGCAGGTGCATATCTGTAGTACGTTCTTGGAAAAATATTTTAGAACTAACACGGCTCTAAGTTGTAGGCTTTTCAGCCCTCCAGTATATGAGTGACAACTGGAAAATTAATTTTTATTTTTTAATTTGTATATAATGTACTTAGCTGTAACATGAATGAGAGTGGGCCATAATTCAATGTTATGGCATAATATAAAGCCAAACACCATAATGACAGAAGTTGACCTAAAAGAGAGAAAAATCTGCATGACACATGCTGTTTAATCTTGAAGGTGCTACTATAATATATTCTCTTTCAACAGTTTTGTACTGCACTCTTCACTACGTTAACAGTATGATTCTTAAAGCCAGGGGTGTCAGACTCACTTGGCACCCTGGGCTGGATCTGGACTGTAGGGCTCGTGCCAGGTCAAATACTGCTTGAGTCAGGTGCCCCACACTGGAGCCAGCCTTCTGCTCTATGTCACATGCTTCACAGCAGTTCTAGCTCTGGCATGGGATGTGCAGTATGTCCAACATGGGTAAAGTGTCCGGAGGGCAACCAGGGCTGTATCAGCTTTTGCACACCCTCATGCCACCAATCATCATGTCTACTGGGGCCCAAAGGCAGGCCATGCTCACCCAGTCACGCCCTGCTCAACTTCCAGTGGGCCACCAGTAACCCAGCAGGCCAGATAAAGTGGCTCTATGGGCTGTACATTTGACAGCCTTGCTTAAAGCAATAATTAAAGCTACAAATTTATAGTGATGTTAGGATATGTCTACATTTTTCTCCCTGGTGTTTCTAGGGAGGGGAACACCTTAGCCCACCCTGCCCACCCACTCCTGCTCCTACTTGCTGTCCCCTGTGGCTTCTCTCAAGCATACCAGAGACTGAGGTCTCAAGAACATCCTTGGGGAGACATCCCTGGAGTGGTTTTACATTTGCATTTCTGGGTTTGGCACATAAAAGTGGGAGTGTGGTGCACTGAGGAGCATTGCTCCCTGAACACAGCAAGGACATGTAGCCTGGTGAAAATTGTCACTTCTGTCTGTACCCCAAGTTACTACAAATATGTAGCTAAAGACCTTGTTGCATGGTCATTTTAGGCAGTTCCTGGAGCTCTTAACACCTGGATTGTCCACAGATTAACACCTGAAACTAGTTTTAAGTATTCATTGGGCGTGTTTACATGGGATGTTTTACTGCGAAGTAGAATAGTTTATGGAACAATAAGCAAGTGCATCTACACAGGCACATGTTACTGTGCAGTAAACCTCACTAATTGTAAGTAAATTTGCTACCTTGAAATGCAAGTAGCAAATTTCCTTGCAATTAGTAATGGCACAGCAGCACTTGTGTAGATGCCTGACTAGGAGCAAATCTGTTCCTGGTCAGCCGACCACCAGGGGGAAGGAGATTGCTCATGGAGCTGAGCGGGGAACAAGCTCCCCAGCCTGTTTCCTGCACAGCTCCATGCTCACGGATCAAAGCAGAGAACAGGCTCCCTGGCCTCCACCCCACAATCGTGGAGCAGGGGCTGGGAACTGTCCTGGTCGGGGCAGGTCCCAGCCCTGTGGCCTCAGGTGATTGAGGCATGTGGCTTGAAAAGAGCTGCAGGGATGGGTAGGTACCAGCCCCCTGCACTGATCTGTCAGTGGGGTAGCTAGCAGCCAGCTAGTTGATCAGGGCTGCTAGCTACCTGGCAGATCAGGGCAGGGGGCTGGGATCTGCCCTTCCCCTGCAGCTCCTTTCGAGTCCCCTGCCCCTAATTGGGGAGACAGGGCCAGGAGCTCTCCCTGCTGCTAAGGTAGGGGATATTGTCCCCAAGGACAGGGAGTAATGTCCCAGCCCCGGCCAGGAGACAGTTGTCTCCAGGGCGAGTGGGGCCTAGCACCCAAGGGGAGCCTAGAGCTCCCCCTGGTGGTGGCATAGATCAACATTTGTATGGCTCACAGTGTAAAGTATAACAAGGCCCTTACATAAGCAAAGTTTTTTCTCACTATTCATAAGTACACCATTATACTTGTGCTGACTAATCAAATATCATTGTTACTGGGACTTTACCTTGGGTGGTATATATCAATCCAGGGAAAGGAAAATACAAGCAAAATATATTAAACATAGGAAGATAGTCCAGTATGTAATATATAGTCACTTTATATAGCACCATGAGTACCATAAAAACCCCAAGTAAAGAATATCCACTTCTGAAAAATGTCAGCTCTAATGCCAAATTTGACCCCTTTTAAGTGAGGACAGTTGCACTGAATTGTTCCCTAAAAACCATATTCTGGTTTTCTACATGCATCTGCGAGGTTTTTCACTGCTGAATTCTAAGAAATCAAGGGTTACTGTTAACACATGAAGTAAAGAATGCACTTCAGAATGAACTGTTTCTCCATTTCTTTGTGTTGATATCTGCTTAATATTACATGTGGTATATGGACTTTAAGAAACTTATCTCAAAGCCCTGAAACAAGGAGACAGATTTAGATTGTTTCCCTCAATACAAGGAGTATAACAAGCAATTTCGGTGCCCCTTCTCACCCACTGTTAGTTACCCTACCATTCAATACTAAGTCAGAGAACACACAAGCACACAGGCAGAAAAGCACAGGCGTGCACACACACAAACAATACACAAAGAATTTAGTGACAACTAAATCGATTCTTTTTCCTGCTTTCCTTTCATAGCACTGGAAAATCGGGTTTTTACAAACTTTGGTGTAAAGATATGAACCTTTGTGATAAATGCACTTATTTTAGCTGTCACTGCAATGTATACAATATTATCAGGCCTTGGGTTTTCTCACAGCTTTTATTGTCCTAAAGTTTTGTGGTCAGTAGTATAACAAAGATAGTCAGTGATATGGCAGTAGGTATGTGGTTCCTTGATAGTTAAGTAAATTCTGTATTTTGTCCACATTCTAGTAACAAAGAAGTTCAGTGTCTCTGACCTTGATAAATTTCCCAAGCAGTGAACAGTATTTATCGATCACTTAATATCACTTGAGATCTCCCACCTATTAATGTGTAGCATGATTCTCTATCTATCCCCATTTATTATCCTGTATATAACCAGACATTGCAGTCAGAATGTCCCCTGCAGAAACTAGGTCTTTACACAGCAGGATCCTCTAAATCTACATCAGTGGGGCACCACATAGGTTTTAAAGAAGCAGTGATGCCTGATGTCTCTCCATGTGACATCTGGAGAAGCAGAAGTAAAAACTAGGTATATCCATTACAAACACCAATGTGGTATGCTGTGCCATTACTAACACTAATGGGAGACTCATGAGCACACTGACAGAAGAATATATCTGCTTGTCTCACAAAAAAAAAACACCACCAAAGAAAAATTAATGCAATCAGATGGTACACTTTTATATTTTACATTTTATTTAAGAGGGTGTTTATGTTAATGTTAGTGTATTTTTCTACTTAACCCATACAGGCTGCTTTGCAAACATCATTAATGCTCTTGCTTATGAAAATAATATGTCAAGTTTAACTGTTAAAACGTTACTGCCTGTTGTCTTATTGCAGCAAAAGGTAATATCGTGAATGGTATAATGTATTAGTATGGATGGGGAGGTTGTTTTACTGAATAGGATACAGCGGACTGAATTCTGTGTCCCCCTCTGCAGCTGAGATCACTGGGGTCTTCAGCCTTATAATGGATAACAGAATTTTGAAACCATTGCTTTTGGCAATAGCAAAATGAGTGAACATTTTGAGTCACTAGAGGGCATAGCAGTACCAAAGCAGTTTCTGTTTTTCCTTCTAAAAATTATTTAATTCTCTGTAAGAAAAGCATAATTCCAACCATGTTACTTTTATCCTAAGTTGGCCTTTCATCTGTGCAATAATAAGTACATGCCATTGGTAATAGCAGAACAGAAGAAAAAATTAGCTCACTTGGCAGACATGAGAGGTCAGTATGCCTTATATTTAACATGACCTCTCTACTCTGACTTTTATCCAAAAGAAGTCTCCATCCAACTCCTTTTTGGAAAAGATGAAATACTGTAACTCCAGAGTGAAAAGATTGCTAGGCACTACAGCAAATCTCTCCCTTCTTTCTCTTTTGTGCTTTATGCAGTCTGTGGAACTGACAGGTGATTAGACAGAGAACCTGTAGAGCAATATATTCATTTCTAATATGACTCTCCTGACCCTCTAGATACTGGCATCTCCTGTATGATTTATTTATTTTTTTTAGATTTTTAGTATTTACCAAAAAGGACCATTGTTACATATCTTTGAGGACTGTCCAAATATTCAACTGCATTTTTAGTGCTTTGGACTTCATACACAGCAGAAAGTAAGAGTTTAGAAATCTGAACTAAACTTTTTTTTAAAATAGGTGTGTGAGCCTCCTCCACTGCAGTTCCTGCTGTCTTGTGGTATCTCTCTGCCTGATTCCCCTGCCTCCATTTTCCAAGCCTTACCTTGAAATTTTCTTTTCTCCCTTATGTCTCTGAATTAGAGTCCCCTTTCTTTTTTAGCCTTCCTGTTGAACTTCATCTAGAATCTATGCTGTGACACCTAAATAAGCGCAAACATTACACATTCCAAAAATAATTGAGTTAATCTCTCAAAATATGAATAGAAAAGCACAGATCTTTGTATAACAGCTTTAAATATAATGCAAATCACTTAAATGGGAAATTTGTTTAAATAGGTCCTCTCTCAAGGAACTGCTTCAAAATGATTACAGTGTCTGCTGTTTAATTTCTTTCAGGTGATTAGTCTTTGTGCTTCAATCTCAAGCCAAAATCATTGTTCTGTCAATGAGCTGATATACAGACCTATAGGTATATCATTGTGTGTGTTGCAATAGTACAGCAATGTAAGGCACAAGGCTACTGGTAGTAGTTAGTTGTACAAGCTTTGAATTGCAAGAAGTGTAGCCACATTCATGTAGTGCTGCACACAATCTGCTGCAGAACTAACTGATCTGCATGCAGCCTTGCACAAATGTAGCTATACAGTTTCCTGTTCAGGAGCTGGTCAGGACAACATAGTAAAGCATGGCACTGCCTTGCGCCTTATGTTTATACCTCTTATGGAAATGGAAAGGCTGCAAAAATCACACTGTAAAGCTCTGGAGATGCATAAAGAAGATGTACAAAGTAAAAACATTTAACAGATTTATTATTTTCTTTGACCATTGCCCTACCAGACTTCTCGCAGCTACTTCTACCATCACAGTTGGGCAGGTGGCAATCCATCATTGATGTGCTGTATTCCAAACGTAGGATAGTTTTCAGGTAGCTTAGGTTCCACTATGATTCTAGCTGTTGATTCAGCTGTCATGTATGTATCCAGGGCCCTGGGCAGGCTGGTACCACCTACAGTGCAGCTGCTGTTACAAGCTCATTACTATAAAGCTAGTTCAGGTTTGTCTGTGCAAACTGTAGTCACACCTCTGGATTATACACATGCCCAGTGTTACTTCCATTCCAGCTACATGCTGTGTGTTTGTCCCTTTTGCAGTGATGTGGGGACCTGATCAGTGATAGGATGAGTTCAGAGTAGCTCTTGTAAGGGTATCATAGTATCATAGTATCTAGGGTCAGAAGGGGCCTAGAGCAGGCCATCTAGTCTGACCCCCCGCCAATGGCAGGAACAAGTGCTGGGGTCAC
>JAGPOW010003685.1:41369430-41427080 GCA_030014935.1 Caiman crocodilus
GTTCTCCGGGTCCTCTTTCCTCCCCTTCTTAAAGATGGGAACCACATTGGCTACCTTCCAGTCCTCCGGCACTTGTCCAGAGCTCCAAGAGAGCTCATATAACCGAGCCAAGGGCTCAGCAATCAATTGTTTTTGTTATTGGTATTGTTAAACAATTGGTATTGTTAAACTCAACAAATGTCTTTACTTATATGAAACTTTCACTTAATTGGGTTAAAACCTTCAGTATAAAGAAATTTGGACCCAGAGGATATACATGAACAGCAGCTGCTACTGCTGCCCACCCAGCTGCTGGAGCCATCACAGTCAGCCCATTACTTGCCACCGCCCCTGCCCCTGTCTTTGCCACTGCCACTGTTGCCTAGGCTGTTATGCTTCTGATAAAAAATGTCCACTCAGAATCCCTATTGAGTAGATTCTACTGTACTGTAAAGTAGATTCTGCTGTGGGGGTTTCAGCTATAATTGTCATGTGCTTATTTTTGGGATCTATTAACAGATTTTTCAAATCTTTTATTGTATCAGAAATATGCAAGACACATCTTTCACATCCTGGCCGAATTTTGTTTCTGGATTCTAGTCATCCTATATATAAACCTTACTGTATATCCAACTTTGAACGCAACACCCTATTTCTACGATTCCTTTTCGGAAAAAGAATCAGTTCTGTTTTTCTACCATTTGTACCTAGTACAGATGAAGTAGCTATTAATATATGATACCTGTGCAGTTTTTCTTGCATTGAATGGCAAGAGGGAGTGGTCACTAGACATTGACATGGCTCTGATGATATTTCAGATTTTGAGTAAAGGAATTGAGTCAAACTTATAACTGTGTATCCAAGGGCAGATCCAAAAGGGTTGCAGTGGCAAGGTTGCAACCCCCTTTCAAACCATATGACAGGAGCAGCAACCAGGGACTTTTAAAGTCCCTGAATCAGGTATGAATTCTCCTTCCCTTCTCCTCTGTGCTCAGCAGCACATTCCCTCTCCTCTTCTTGCACTTCCCCCTCCCCTGTCTACTATCACTGTCCTCATTGCCTCAGGCTGCCCTGGGGGTGTGGAGAGCCCCAGAGCCACTCCACCCCTATTCCAGCTAGGCTGTGTGGGCAATGGGGAACAGCTTGGGAGAGCAACAGCAGCAGTGGGCAGGTTCTTCCTCTGCCCAGTTCCCTGGAGTGCTCTTAATTCTTCTTAAGTGATTTTTAACAGCAAATAATTGAGATAATAATTGAGTCAGCAAAGTGAAGCCCTTTTCCCTTAGTTGTTCTTAAATTTTCTGAGAGCAATATAAAATTTTGTTGAATGAATTCATTGGTCATATAAGTTGGCATCTCATTCTTAATCTGTAGAACATTTACAAAATGCTTGTTGTGGGCTTTTACATTTCAAAACTCAAAATGTCTCCATTGGTTCTGACTGGACACTCAGTGATATTGTTGTTTCCTTGGCAGAAGATCATAATGGAGAGAATCGGGTTTCTAGTGTAAACAGTCACATTTACTCACTCAAATTTCACTCAATTCCAAGTACGTGCTTCCTAGAAATTAGTATAGTGGAATATCCATACAGGTACAAAACCAGCCAAATAAATTACATTTCTTATTCAAGTCAACGTTCACAGGATATTATTGTTGAGGTTCTCTTCTATCTCTAATCAGCAACACTAGTGGGAGGATGACTTTCAAATCTTAAGCATATTCAATATTCCTCTTTTTTTATTAATTTTGTTTTCCTTTAATAAGAGACATTTTATTTTCAGTATTTACTTTAGAGTTTATGGTATAAAGGTTACCAAGGGACCATTTACTTCAATAGTTCACCAATTTCTAGCACTTAGTTGGACCTCTGTCTCATTCTGAAGACAATCGGCACAATTTTGCACTGCCTTACACTTTCATTTAGTTTTTATTTTGTTGTTTGGTTTGGTTTTTATTTCTCTGTTTTTTGGATTGTCCTTTTATCTTTTCTTTATAGACCTGGCCAGAGAACTGTAGATGATCTAGAAATTATATATGAAGAACTTATTCACATTAAGGCCTTGTCTCATCTTTCTACCACAGTAAGTACTTTTTAATATGACTCAATACCAAAAAAAAAGAAGTTGAATTATTGCAGGCTCTTGCTGGCTGCAAAAGGGATGGAAGTTGAGAGCCCATAGAGCCTTCTTATGCAGCTCCACCCAAGCAAAGAAGCCACCCACACTTGAGACACAGGGCCCCAGAACTATGATGATGGTGGTGCCTCTAGGCAGGTTAGCTGGAGGCTTTTGACTTATAAAATTCTTGAAAGGATTCCAAATTGTGCACAGTGCTTTCTCATCTCTGTCTATTGTAACTGATGGCTTAAAACCATTATCTGGGTACATAAATAAATATATGTGGAGCCTGACCCTGTTCCCCTTGGAAGCTTTTTGTTTGTCTTCAGTAGTATGGAAAGTGTACATTCAAGAGACTCTAGTATGAGCCAGTTGCATCTGAAGCTGCAGAGGTTCATGTTACATGGTTTTGGTCAGCTCAAACAACGCAGACTGAAGCAGTCTTTTATCAAAATCGTTAGCTGCAGGTGATTATGGAACAACACTTTATGCCAGAAAGAAAACCAAGGAAAAACACTCCCAATGAAGGAATGGAGCAACTAAAAGCCAGGCCAAAGCTCAAACTCTCTGAATCTGTGCCCTTTAGAAAGTTATGATGGAGAGTTTAAAGACATTAATTATTCTGATCATTATAGAACAACATACATGGGAGCAAAATGGTGCTTACTGCCAAATTATGTCATATAAAATTAACTGTAAAAATCAAATACATAAAAAAACTATCATTCTTTTCTCTTTGCTTTAAGGTAAAACGAGAATTAGCGGGCGTTCTGATCTTTGAGTCACATCCCAAAGCAGGAACTGTCTGTAAGTAAAAGGGATCATATCATATTTTATCCCACTTTCATTGCATATAACAGGTTAGTATTGAAAGTAAAACTGCAAAACCTGGATATGTATTTTGAACCATACACAGCTAGATGTTTTGAACCTGGGTATTGGCTATAGATTTGACTTTTTATTTAATACAGGAGCCTGTTGCAAACAGTTCTTAATATCTGTTTGACTGTCTACTCCCCTTAGTATTTGGATGTTCTTAATCTTGGGTTTAGCTTTTGACCTATCTCTGACTACAGTTAATTGTAATTATTTTCTATTTTGCATTCAGAAGCCCAGATTTCTATGTAAAATAGTATTTAAAATATAATGATTGTAGTGAACTTTTTATGTGGAAAAACAGTACCTAATGAAATATTTTATCACATACAGTGCATCCAGGAGTAAGATACACACTTTGGTTTTGAAAGGCAGGCTGAAGAAAAAATGATCTTCCCTTGTAGTAAGTAACCAAGTAGTAGCAGCTAGGGAGCCAAGTATACTCACTGTTCTGTAGGGGTGTGCGAAACAGGCCATATTTGATTCAGATTCAGCCCAAATCCAGGACAGTGAGTCAATTAGTTGATTCAGATCACTGTCCCTGATTTGATTCGGCCGAATCCGAATCTGAAGATTCGATGATGATTCAGAGAATCAGAGGTTCAGCCATTGACACGGCTTTAAATGTTTTTTCTACATACCTCAAAGTACCAGATGTGACTCGTGAATGCTGCAGTGGTGGGGTGAATGGAGCTTCTCACAGAAGCACAGAAGTACTTCCGGTTCACTTCCAGGTCCTCTGTTGAGCCATCCACGTCCCTTTGGCTCAGCGATTGGCTGTGGGGGAACCCCGGGTGCCCTCCCCAGACCCAGGAGACACCAGTTGCTAAGCTGGGTGGGAGGGCGGGGTCCTGTGCACTCCCCAGAGGACCCAGAAGTGGACCAGAAGTGCTTTCAGCTTACTTCCAGGTCTGCTGCCAAGCGCACTGGGAGCCCCTCACACTCCTGTGGGATGCTCTATATGCCCCAGCATCTCAGCATTCACAAGCTGCATGGTACCTTGAGGTATGTAGAAAAAAAATTTAAAACTGTGTCTATTTCCAAATCGTCAAATCTTTCCGAATCCATTTGGAGGATTCTGATGCAATTTGGAGATATTAAAGGGACTCCTGATTCGATTTGGAGATTTGGCTACTGATTCGGGCTGAATCTCTGCCAAATTGAATCAGGGACTGAAGCTTTGCACAGCCCTACCGTTTTGCATCCTGTGTATTCTGTGCAGACTTCACTTTTTGGTTTTGCCTGGCTAGTAGTAGAAACTGCTTTAACCATATTTTCTCAAGTATAATGCACACTACAATTTCTAGATCTTTTTGGGGAAAAGTTTTGTGTTATATGGGAGAAACTATGGTAAAAGTTAGATTTTCTGCATGTGAAGGATTAGGTTAGAATGTTCATCACCTTTCAGCGTCCAAATGAATGCTGCTGGTGTTATAAAATCCATACCAATATTATGAAAGGGTTAGCATTCCTTTTCCAAATCACAAGGAAATTAATCATTATATACCTTTTTCAAGTTAATAAGACTTACTTAAGTGACTACAGTAGTTTTTCTGGAATTATACTGTGAGCAGAATCTGGCCTACTTACATTATTAATAACGGTATTCTCCCCATACTTTTTTCTCTCTTTTTTTTTCTAGTATTTAATCAGGGAGAGGAAGGTACTTCTTGGTACATTATCCTAAAGGGATCAGTAAATGTAGTCATTTATGGAAAGGTATGTTTTTATGAAGACTTTTTAATGTTCCTTTTATTGGTGGAGTTGCAATCTTAAACTTTAGAAGAAAAGACATTAATTAACAGCAAGTCAGAATTGGCTGGGAAATAAGGTAAATGTTATTTTTAATTTCTATGTTTGCAGTTGATTTATACTTGATTTCAAGATACACCATGGACTATTCTTATATAACAAAGGGCTTAGTCGGCCTGTCTGTCTGTCCATAATACTCTTGGAGCACTCTGATTCATTAGTGAAACAACCAATCAGAATGCAGAGGGCCACCATGATGGCGGGGATGGAGTGGGGGTGTGCCACTGTCTCCCCCTCTCCCACAGCTCTACTCCTCGGGGACAGTGGAATGTCACCATGATGAACGGGACAGAGCAGGAGGGCGGAGGCCAACACTGCTGGCCTTGCCCCCCAGCTCCATCCCCTGTGTCATGGTGGCACTGCATCACCTCCAAGGAGCCAAGCCGGGGAGGGGGAGCAAGGCCAGTGGTGGTAGAGGCGACATGGTGTGCTGTCAGAGGGAGGACAGTGGGACAAGCTCCCCATCCCCGTTCCTGGGAGGCAGCAACAGCAGGTGGGTGGTGATGCTTCATCCCTGCCCACCCCCCCTGTCATTCTTAATGAGCAATTGGCTAGTCTGTATATGTATTGGTGTAATCACATCCACAGTTGTAGTACAGAGTAGGCCTGCGCGAAGCAGCTAGTATTTGCTTTGGATACAGATTCGGCCTATTTGGGGGACATTGATTCAATTTGGTGATTTGAATCACTGTCCTGAGTCAATTCCACCAAATCTGATTTGGAGATTTATCTGCTCCAAATCAGTCGAATCCTGAAATCCCATCCTCCACCCACTCTCCCAGCTCTGCCTGCCCCAGCTCCTGGCTCTTTAGGAAAAAAATGCCACATGCGGGGCTCTGCCACAAGCTCCCAACCTGTGCTCACTCTCCCAGCCCCTATCCCCACGGCTGCCCCACCTGCCCCAGCTCCCAGCCCTTTAAAAAACAAAAAAACCCAGACTCATCAGCTCCTGCCCAGCAAGGGGCAATCCTCGCTGCCACCCACTGCCCCACACTGTGTGGGAGGGATCTGTCACAATCCCCCAGAATCCCCAAGGCAACTGCAGGAGTTGATGAGTTCAGGGGTGGGTTTTTTTGGATTTTTTTTAAGGGCCAAGAGATGGGGCAGGCAGGGCAGTCATGGGGAGGCTGGGAGAGGAGGCAGGGTTCAGGGGGCTCATGACAGAGCCCCCCACATGGTATGGGGCAGTGGGGGCCACTGAGCATCACCCCGTCACCCAGCAGCAGGCAGTGAGTGTGGGCTTTATTTTAACAAAGAGCCTGGAGCTGGGGTGGACAGGACTGAAAGAGTGGGCGGGAAATGAGGCCTGTGTGATTTGGAGATTTGGCCAATTCGGCAGGAGCCAAATCTCTGAATCAAATTCAGGTGAATGGATTGAGGACGGTGATTTGAATTACTGAATCAAATCGCTGTCCCCCAAATCAGCTGAATCCAAAATGAATACTAATTGCTTTGTACAGGCCTAATCTTTCCTACAACTGGCAACACTCCTTGAGTAGGGGCTTTTTGTTAAACAACCGGGAGCTGGGGCAGGCAGGGCAGCCAAGGACGGGTCTGGGACAGTGGGTGAGGGTGGAGGGTGCTCAGTGGGCTGGGGGAGCATGTGGGGGATGGACCCTGGCAGGAGTCCCTCCATGGTCCCCTCCCCCTTCCTCCAGCCTTCCCTCCCCCACCCCTGCACTTACCAGCAGAGTCCAGGTCCAGCTCCCTGCTGCATCTAGTGGGGACTGCCCAAATCATCAAAGCTCTCTGAATCTATTTGGAGAGCTTTGAATAGATTCAGATCTTTTAATTGGTCCCCTGATTCAATTCAGATTTGGAGATTCAGCCACTGAATCAGGTCGAATCTCCTCCAAATCAAATCAGCACCCGAAGCTCTGCACAGCCCTAGTACAGAGTAATTTAAAATTTAAAAGTAGGCATTTTGTCGTTATCTACCTTCTGCAGGACATTCAGTGACTCCTCAACTAAATAGATCCCACACATACATTTAATAGAAGGAATAGTTACAAGTTTATTTACAGCAGTACTTGACACACTAAAATGAAAGTTTCTTAATATAACTTTGTTTTTTATTCACTGATAACCAACTAAAATATTGGTCCAGGATACAAAAGCATAACACTTATACAGATACTTTCAACACAGCAAACCACCACCCAAATTTTATACATAGTCCTTTTGACTTTGCTAGCTATAGCTAAGTACTGTTACCCTAAGCCAAGGTGGAATGTTCCTATCAGATGCATGCCCTTCTGGGTCTTTTTCTAATGTTATGCCTGGGGTCATTTCCCCATGATTTATAGCTTAAACTTTATTCTTGACTGCTTTGCTGACAATGGTTCCAACTTTTATAGTCTGGCACTCTGGTGCCTCTAACTTTGGCTGTGAAGTGACTCGTTCGCATTCTAATTAGAACAGAGCAGACTTGATAGAACACCACCGAGCACATATATAGGCAGCAACACATGGGTTATTAATGTATGGAAGAAGGGGAGAATAAGTAATGCAGACAGCCATTTCTGGTGAAAAGAATGTTACTCCAAATACAGCCTTCAGCAAACTTGAACTTCATTTTTCATGGTTTCTCTCTCTGTTTTTTTAAAAAATCAACAACTTGCTGTCATCAGCAGGGCCAGAAGAGCCCTTCACTCTAAATCTAATTTCAGAGAGCAAGCCAATTCTGTTCTAATCTTTTCTTTCTCTAGTAATAGTAATAACCAACTATCAAGTATTGTTTCCTAGTCATTATTTTGGCTGTTGATTTGCTGCCAAATACATTTGTTTTAGTATTTGATTTTGAAGTCCAGTATTTGCACATGGATTTTCAATGGAATGGACTATAATGATGGTTTCTGTGTATAAATGTTTTGCTGTTTGCAGGGTGTGGTATGTACCCTACATGAAGGAGATGATTTTGGCAAGTTAGCACTAGTGAACGATGCTCCAAGAGCAGCATCTATTGTTCTACGAGAAGACAATTGCCACTTCCTGAGAGTAGACAAGGAGGACTTTAACAGAATACTTCGGGTAGGTATTGGTTCAGATAGGTCACTAACCCTAAGTCAGTACATCTAGCCTACTGACAAAACTTGCAAGTGTTTTCATACCCTGTCATCTGAATATTAATATTAAAAAATCAAATGAGCATGATAACTGAAATACCTGTAATGAAATAAAATACATTTGACATCCCAGAAAAATTAAAGAAAAAATTAAGTAACAACTTAAATGCATTATAACTTGCATTGTCCCCCCAGGATATGGGAAAATGGCCCACTCATATTTTTACAGGAATTAAGGTAATGGAAAATGTAGCTCCAAGCCAACTGTAAAGTTGATGACTGGAACATTCATTCTGATTCTGATTAATCAGAAGCATCCCATAATATGTAAGACCAAACATCTTATTGCACCGTACCAAAAGGTCTATCTATGTCCCCTTTGAATATCAAAAAAAAATGAGCTCAAACTGAGTTCTGTACTTGAACAATTATATGATATTGTCTAATCTACTTAATCTGAACAAGTAGGAAGTAGAATGCTATAGGTATTCACATCTGGATTCTGTCCTGGATTCTTGCTGTCCAATTTCCCCAAGATTTCAAAGATTCCACTGCAGTGCTGAAATCTAGGTGCCAGGTAGATTTTTATTTATATTTTTTTAACTTACATTTTATGTAACTCTGGTTTGTTTCTTTGGACTCTGAGTAGCTCTAATACTTTATTGCAGCATTTCCCAACCAGTGTGCCACAGCACAGTGGTGTGCTGTCAAACATACACAAGTGTGCTGCAGAATTTTGGAAAAGTTACACAAATAAATGAGTAAATGAAACAGTGCCAGTGCCATGCACCACCCTCCTCCTGCCCTCCGTCCCCCTCCCCCTGCTCTATGGAGCAGCAGCAGCACATGGCAGCGAACATATTATATCTGTTGGGGGCAGAGGGAGGGTGCAGTGTGCTGCAATTTTTTTTTTAGTTATGTAAGTGTGTCATGCGATGGGAAAGGTTGGAAAACACTGCTCTATGGAATTAAGGTTCATAAGCCATTCAAACATTCTTCCAAAGAATAAGATTTTGAACACCAAATGACCAATAATAATGACTGTGGAAGGAAGTAGTTGTGTTATCTTTATATTTCAGTGGTAGGAAGAAGGGCTGGATCTGGAAATCTCTTTTCTCCCCACTCCATAACTAAGATTGCTTTCTCTGGGCCCCTGCTTCAGACTTTCTCATGATTCCATATCCCTCCCAAGGTCTCCTCAGTGAGTCCAACTTCACTCTCCTTGTAGGAAAGAAGGATACATAATGGGAAAAGGGAAGGACCAGCCATAGAGTGGTGGCCTCCGAGCCTCAGTTTCAGTTATTTGAAATTAATTTGTTTTCAAAAAGTAGTTAAGCAGTCAAGTCTGGTACCGTTATCATATTAAAATTTTTAAATTTGTCTTGTAGGATGTGGAAGCAAATACAGTAAGACTCAAAGAACATGACCAAGATGTCTTAGTATTGGAGAAGATCCCAGCAGGAAACAGAGCTTCTAATCAAGGAAACTCACAGCCTCAGCACAAGTATGTTTTTATTCAATAGTGCAAATGTCAGACTATGAATAACCTTTTCATATGGTATTATTATTTAAACAATAGCATATTCTCCTGTTCTGTGGAAGAATGTAGTACATGTAAGGATTTTTTTTTACCTCCAGCTAATCACATGCCCTGTAGTGCCTAATATATCAATTTCCAACACTACACTAGTTCTATGCCTTTACACAGTAATTCTCTAAAGCACTCACTATAAATACTCATCTCATGCAATAGCTTTTAAATAGACTGCACATAGAGTATACTGAAGCCCTCTTAGGCAGAACAGCTGTGTAAAAGACATGAAGACAGTGCATTGCTTATTATTAAGTACATATATATTTTTAAATTGGTTTTCAAATTCAAGATTTTAATATAAGTTTCCCAGGTACACTTTATGCTTAATATGAAGAGTTCAAGCAGAGAAGTTTCCTAATGCAGCACAAGACCATCTGACAAAATACCTTTGCATCCCAATAATAATACACTATATTCTGCGAACAGTTCTGAAATGATGGGACGGTTTGAAGGATGGAGTAAGATTATCATAATTCTGCACAATAGAAATAAATCCCTAAGGGTCCTGGAAGTTATTGTTTATATATATAAACAGATTTTGCACATGTGCATACACACACTCATCTTTTAAAAAGTGTAGGAACACTGGACTGGAAGGGGCCTTATGAGCCATTGAGTCCAGTCACCTGTGTTCTCAGGCTATAATTAACCAAAATAATCCCCAGAACAGTTACAGCAAAGGTTAGTAGCCATTTTATTTTGAAGGGACAGCATTTTACTGAAACATTGGGTTACATGCAGGTTCACTGAATGGTAGTGTATATATGCTTTGTTAACATGTATGTGATATATCCAACAAAAATAATGTGGCTAATATTAGACATTTATAAGACCTGAACCCTTTCTGTGAATGTCACTTTTCCCCAGAAGAGGAATTCATTTTCTTTCAATTATGATAGATTTTTATTACGCAAAATAAAACACAAGGCAAGTGTATTCTACCCACCATTTTACTCTGATGCACAATTATCACATATCAGATACAGCTATATTTGTAATTGCATATTTTTTTAGAAAGATTTAAATCAATATTCTTTATATTTTAATATTTTTACATCCATGTTTCATCTGGTATATACTTTGTCATCAAACCCTCTGATATCAGTATTGAACTGTCATAAATTTAGTTTCAAAGTCAAATACTCGAGTGGAGTAAATAAATGAAACTTGACTGAAGTGTGTAGAGCTATGCCAGTTAACACAAGCAGTTTTTGGTCATTTTAGATTTTAGGACATTTGCTGTTTGTGACTTAACTCTGATGTTTTACCATATTTCAAATATTGTTCAATCAATATGTTTATATCAAAATGTTTCAAACAGTGTCTTTTGCAAACACAGAGTATTACTAATACATTTAACAGCTCAAAATCTGAGCTGTTTTGATTGGAAAATAAGTTATACAATGCAGTTCTTCTCTAGTTGGATGAGAGTATATTTTAAAATATAGGAGATGAATGAGAATTCAAAGTTTGCTGTCCACAAATATTTTATAAACGTGCTTAAATACATTGATTCTATGAACATTCCTGCCTTTGGATTATTGCAAAAAGCAAATATAAGAAAAGCTTAAGTGGCCTGAATACAATATGCCTTAAAATGCCTTTCAGAACTCAGTTTATTCTTCAGTTTCATAATGTTCTTTATATTTACGTTAAATCTTCTGAAGTGAACACATAGTGCTTGCAAATAGGACATCTCTATATGCTGCTGTGGGAGGCTGAACTGGATGAGGGGCTAGCATTTGGCTTCAAAAACCATGTTTAAATAATGTCTCAGTAAATGACCTGATTCCCAGAGTTCTGAATCATCTGAAATGATTGTGCTCTCAATACTTCTGGAAAATAGGCTGCTTGTTTAGATGCCTCTAGGGGCATACCTATAATCTCTCACCTTTGGAAAATTTGGTTAAACTATTCAGATTTGGCCAAACTCAGCTCTGCTCTTGAGTGTTTACCTATGATTGTGAGACTGGCTTCCTTCTCCACATGAAATTTGGCCTCTGTGCTAAGGTTATTGTGACAAGGGTGGCTTCCAGGCCCAGTACTAGTATGGGCCTGCCCCTGTCTCTGGACAAACCTCCTGCCTGGTTCTCCTGCCACACCTTGTTGGTAAATGATTGAGATGTTAAATAGGTGGGAGGCTGTCCTTCATGTACCCAAATGTCCATGGGCAATATGTACATGCTCCTACTATCCCTATACGTGTCCCATGCCTCACAGATGTCACAATAAGTGATGATACTCCGGCTGAAGGCTGGGCCAAACTGGGCACACACTTGGACCTTTATCATACTGCCCACTTTGAGTCTATCTCCCACCTCATTGGGGCCTTTTGCACTCCACCGACTCTCACCTGGTGTCTTGCATGCTGCCCATCCAGGCCACATTCACTTCACCCTACTCAAAGAGATCCTCGGGCTTTGCTCTCCACCCCTTGGTCAGCCCTGGCACAGATTTTTGAGCCTATCCCATGGCCCTCACCTTAATGGGACTGAGAAATTGCTCAACTAGGGGCCTACTTCACCCCTGGCCCCTCACTGGACAACTGTGCCCCTCTCTCAGGGGCCTGGGGTCTTCCACACCCAAAGGTTCAGGTGTGCTCTCCCTTAAGCATGCCTGACCTTCACTCCACTCTCCCAGGGCTGGGGTCCCAATCCCCTAGGACTCAGGTGCTGCTCGTTCAGTGTGCCTGGCCCTTGCTCCATAGGGCTCAAGTACAGCTACTGTGCATGTCTGGCCCCCCTTAACCCTCCTAGTAACCCACCCAAAGGTGAGGGCAGGGGTTTAGGAGCTCTGATCTACCTTACACTAGGGAGGTGATTGGTCCTGGTATTTAAGTGGGGCTGCCACACCACTGGCAGTACCACCAGGCCACCCTTGCCTGTGACAGGGTGAAGTTTTAGGTCATGCCCAGAACAAATGAGGCCTCCTCCATCCCCATAGCCTCACTCTTACCTCTGAGTTGTTCCTGGAGCTGTGCAGGGAGATGTTTCTTCCCTGTTGGCTGATCTCAAACTTCTCTCTATTCTCCCTGAGCTGAGCCTTAAAATGGCCACCCTCATCAGCCACCCGACAGCTCCCTGCTCCAGCCTTTGAAGTGACAGACACCCAAAAAGGGTTTTCTGTCACAGTTATGAACAAAGCCTCCAATTTTAATGTGGGAAACTTCTAAGGAAATAAATGGCAAATGTAAGTGACTTAGAGCATGTCTACACATCACCCTACATCACTGTAGTGACATGCTATGTCGCTGTACAATGTCCTATAGCAGCGAAGGGATCACATGAGCCTACATGTGACTAGCAGCTACTTCGCTGTAGTGGCATGCACCCCCATTTTAGTCACCACCATGGTGAAGTTGTGGCTAAAACTAACTGTGTGCCATATGCATGGTACAGTATGAGCAGTTACTGAGCTGTGCTTTAGTATGGCCCAGTAACAACATCACTGAAGAGCAACTTATAGATGTGCCCATCCTGTAGGTTCAGACTTGATTTTTAATTCCTGGTAAACTATGCAGAGCTTGAACTGGTGAAACTGAGGTGAAATGCCCTTCATCCATCCAATTGTAATTCCTGAAACCACCCAATCATTTAAAAGCATCCTACGTTCCTTTCTCTGTATCTCAGGAAAGGTTCCACTTGCCCCAAACTGTAGTTTGGATCCTTCCCATCCTTTTACTCCCTCTCCTGCTGCAGTGCACTGAGCCACAGCTTCAAAGAATGACATGTTTGCACCAAAAGGCTAACTCTGAAGTTCTGTCTCCCAAGCTCTAACTTCTGTTTTCATGGGTGATCACACATCTGCAATATTTCTGACACCTCACAGAGTGTTTCTACATTCTGCAGTCACTTCAAGCCGCTTCACTGGTTCGTGTTCACTTTCATATTCAAAGTACAGCAAACTGAGTTTTTTCTGGTTCACTCACTCAGGTACTTGGTTAGTATCTCTGCCAGGATGTGCACTGGCTTAACAAGTGTTAGTGTTCTTGGGACATCAATACAGTTCTTCCAAAGGGGCTGGCAGGTAAAAGAGCTGTGACGGTCAGTGCTCAAAGTAAGGAGGAGCTCCCAGGAGCTTAGCTCCACCACTTATTTCTCAGCAGGAGCAGATCCCTTCACTTCTCTGGGATTTTTTTTTTTTTTTAA
Organism: Caiman crocodilus; assembly: GCA_030014935.1. Classification (NCBI taxonomy): domain Eukaryota; kingdom Metazoa; phylum Chordata; order Crocodylia; family Alligatoridae; genus Caiman; species Caiman crocodilus. The sequence continues at coordinate 41,383,022 of JAGPOW010003685.1, forward strand.
GTTTTGTACTTTATAACTTTAATGCAGAAAAATGATGCAATGATTGAAAGAATAAAATGAAAGATAAAAAGAATTCCCATTCGCAAGGAGAGGAGGAGAGAGGGCAGGTATCAGAGGGGCCCTTTTCTGCAATATCCTATAATATCCTAAAAATTTGCCAGCGTTCCATGCAATAGATATGGTAACCATACTAGTAGCAATGTTCCCTTGCACCTCTTTAGAAATGTGGACACCCAGCATATTTATACCATTTACTGCACTTATCTAACTCTATTGCCAAGTTCCACCACTGTGCATTACTATCTTTTCTAATGTCTTCTGGCCAGTTTAGACCTGCAAACTTCTAGGCATTCTTTAATTTCTTTACTCTCATTTTGATAAGATTGATAATACTAAATACTAATTTGCTTCTCACCCTCACAGTCATTCTATTTAAACTTAAATAAATCCTACATTATAACTATTTTTATTGTTGCTGAGGCTTTTGTTCTCATGAACAGTGCTAATAGCGCTTTATGGGAGGGTCTGATTCACCCAGGTTTACACCAGTGCAGTTTCATTAATGGAGAATGGGGTCCTTCATCATCATAGTCCTTACAGCAGTCATGGTGGGAAGATAAGTATTATTGTTCACGTTTTGCAGATGGGAAACCTGAAGCAAAGAGGTTGAATGATTTTCCCCTGAGCCACATTAAGAGTCCATGTCAGAGCAGGTATTTGAACTCTATTGTTGTATTTGACTCCCATTTCCATGCTCAGAAGTCTTAGATCTTCCCTTTGATACCAACTGCCAGTCGATATTTTTATTTTCCTTTTGGAAAACTAATCACTTCTTTTCCCTTCCCCAGGTATATTGTGATGTCAGGAACTCCAGAGAAAATTCTAGAGCACTTTCTAGAAACTATGCGACTGGAATCAACTGTAAATGAAGCAACAGGTAGAATTATTTGACAAAAGCTGTATTTTTATTAATAAATTGGATAGGTTCCCAAGATATAAATTACAGTGTGATGCTTTGGAAAACAGCCTTTAGAAGTTTCCAAAAATAGAGTTAATCAATGCTCAAACACAACCTGAAGAAATTAAAGATGATGTAACTTGTGTTGAGCTTAGATCATTTATCTAAAGACCTGCATCACTCCTGCATTACTTTGCTACCTGGAAACAAACCTCCAAAATTTTAACATAAGAAGCACAATAAACATAAGTAACTTAATTGTGGGTTCATCTGCACATGACAATAATGCAACAAAATAAACTTTAGAGCAGTTCGTGCCAGAGACAGCTGCACTTGGGTGCAGCATCTACACGCACACCCAGGACAGCTGCAATTTGAGCCAGGCAGAGCAAGCCCCCACCTGACTGGGCTGACCTGGCATGATTTACACTCCCAGTCACAGTCTACATGTGTGTTTCAGCACAATTAGGTACTCCGCTATAAGGCAGTACTGTCCCCAATAGTACTATCCTGTGTTGGAGATACTTAGTTTACTGTACCCTAATACCGGCACACATGTAGACTATGACACTTCACTACAGAGCTCATTAGTCAACGCTGCAGTAAAGTGCATGTGTAGATGGACCCACTGATACTTCTCCAGTATATTCAAAGGATTCAGCATTCAGTCAAAGGATTCAGTGCATCAGAGGGTCAAGTCCTCTGATGCAGAAAGTACTTCAGCCCTGCTTGCACTTATAAAGAAATTAGGTACAGGAATATGGTCTCTTCTAACTAGTTGTTAATAAGTATTTTAATAAAGGAAGAGAGTCAGGAGAAAATAATAGTATTTACCAATACAGGAACTTTTATTTTAAATTATTGCAATATAAAGTAGGCTATTGTTTTAGTATGCATGTTTTTGATGTTACGGATGGCTGAAAAGCATGTTAAAAATATATTTTTAATAGTTTGTAGTTTCTGAGTCATTGGAGTGTTAATATTGGTGCAATCAGTGCAAGCCCATGTGATGAAAGAGTTGATAAATACTTTTTGCCTGGGTGTTTCAGCCACATTTGTGAATAAAAATAAATCTTACTATAATAGTTACCAAATCATCTAAGGTTAGATGCTGAACACAAAACTGTTAAGTCTGTAAATAATTAATGATAAATTGTCATACATATATTATTTATGTCTTTGAATTGTCTTAAACTTTAAAATTATTTCAAAATATTTTCCTTCAAAGTGCCTAATTGCAAGATTCCACATTTTATTTTGCTGGCCTCCAAAATGTCACACCAAAACCATTCTTACTGGTGTGAGGACAGACATCTGAAACTGCTGATTTTTAGTTTATGCATTCCTTTAAATTGAAAACAGTCTGTTTTGCATAATATGCAAAGATGAGATATTCCCTGGGTGAGGCCCTGAGCGCATTGCATAGCTTCAGCTGACAGACATTTTCAAATGCTGGATTATAGTGAAAGCAATGAGACAATATAGATAGGTACAGTTGCCACACCACATTTTTCTTGACATCCCTCCATTACAAGATTTTTAAATGTTGTTCCACTTTGAAAAGAGGCTTTACAAAAGTGGTCTCCAGGGGTATTCTGTTCATTGTCTCTCACTTATTCATTATAAGCATTGCTTAGTTTACAAGTAAAATGATGTTTTTTTTCAAACTGCCAACCCTGCAAACTTATGCTGGGCTTGACAGCCAGGCCAGTTAAATCCTCCTCACACATCCTTACAAGTACAAAGGGTAACTAATGCCCTTACTTTTACCTGTGCCATCCCACTATCAGCTCATTTGGAGGCAAAAGATAGTGGACCTGTTGCCAAGTTGTTGTGTATGCTTTAGCTAGACTTTTAGTTCTTCCCAGTCTAAATATGCTTCAGTTGTATGACTAACCTAATTTCTAAGCTAAATTTTCTATACTGAATTTAAATGTAACTGGGAATCAATAACTGGGAATCAATTTTAATTTAAATAATAGATTTTTGACTAGCAGTCCAACCATTTTAGGTTTTACTGCATGCTGGAGTCAACAGGTATGCTATTTGGTATAATAACACTGGTATACAACACTGACAGATATTTTTAGGTCCCTAGGTATAAAAGGCATGATTCACATTATAATTTGGTATCTGCCTAAAAAAATGAGGAGCCTTCCCAAATAATTCAAGTGTCACATTGGTGTTTATTGATGTGCTGAACTTCCTTCTTTTGAAGTATCTAGTACAAAACCAAATATTAGAGATGCTTGCAAATACTGAAAGTGAAGTACATGCTCCCTTTGCTGAATCAGGACCTTAGTGTGTTATTTAAGAGCCAGTATTTATTTGATGCAGGCTGAGCACATCTACTAAAGCAAGTTTCTTATTATGTCTAGAATCCTAACTGATGTTGAATCCATTTAAAGAAGGCTAAAAACTTTAAATTCTTTACTGAATACATTTTCAAGTTTAATACTATGCACAAAATAGTACAGAATGTTTTCAAACTGACCCCTTCTCTGTCTTCAGGGAATTAATGAGATTTTTAACTGAAACAAGCATAATGGTTGTGAATCCTGAGCTGTTTGCAAATGCTTAACTTTTTCCTTTGTTTTCTTCACAGATTCTGTTTTAAATGATTTTGTTTTGATGCACTGTGTTTTTATGCCAAATAGTCAGCTATGCCCAGCCTTGATGGCACAATATCCTTTTGTAATGAGAATGTTACATTCCTTTTAAGACCACACACAACAGAAAATACACAGACACATTTTGACATGCTTCTAGATCTCCAAAGGTAAATGATCTATAATGGAGGTTTGTTCTTAGTGTGCAACTAACAAATACCCATAGGTCACAGTTCTCAATGGTTAAATCTCCAGCAGATGAACCATTTACATATCATGATGAGATACATTTCTGAACCAGAACATGCCATCTTCCCTTTCCTAAAATTGCTATGCAATGAAAATAAAGGCTACCACCCTGAATTAATTAGTCGAGAATTGCATACAAATCTGAATTATTAGAGATTATTGCTAACAGGCATTTTACTATACCTACAGATTTTGCTCATTGTCAATCTGTTCAAATTATGCTTGCATTACCATTGCTTTGTCCTCTTTCCCTCTACCTCCATTGGTTTTGAGGGTAGGGACTGTCTTTTATTGTATCTCTGGAGACAGCTTCTAAATGCTAGCATAATACAAACACAAGTAAATAATAATCTACAGCAAATTTTAACATGCATTAGGTGGAAGCCTAATTTATATGTAATAAATGCAATAGAAACAAACTCACAGGTACAGCATTAAATTCCACTTCCATAATCTACATTATTCATTAATGTACCTCTGAAATACACATTTATCAATACCTCAACCTTCACGTAGTTTTGACGGAGTCTTAGATAATGAAGGATTTTCACTTGGCTATAGGAAAATATCAGCTGATTGAGAGCATAAAATAAACATATTTTGCTTTCAATTTTATAGAGTACTGACAAGGCTGTAATAACTTAAATTTATACTTTCTTAATATTGTATTGAAAAGAGAATGTTTTCCTTGAAGCTGTGTAAGGTGAGTGACATCTGGGAATGCTGACATCCTGAAGCCATAAAATAAAGCATCATGTCTTTATCTGGCAAGTTTGAGAATCCATTTCTGCTGCTCTTAGCAAGGATAGTAATTGTTTTGAAAACCTTTGGACCCACACAGCCGGTTTAGAGAAAATTGTTCTTACACTGACAATAAGCACATTTTCCAAAAACATATCGTTTTGGGTATCAAAATTTTATGAAATGCTGCTACTGACAGCTTCCACAAGAAAAAATAAAAACAGCAGTTTTTGCCTTCCTTTGGATTAATCTTGTAGCAGCTGGCTTATATTATCACATAAGTACATTAAGGATTTGGGCTATCCTGCTCTTGCTTACATCAGTACAGTTCACATATACAATTAATGGAAAAGTTAGGTGCAAGAGCAGAATTTAGAAAAGCTTTTTCTCCAATCAAATAATGGGCTAAGTAACAGTATATTGGTGTTGCTTAGCTATCTGCTCACATTTGATAAAACTTACTCCTGTTCAAAAAATCTAGCTCTATGCACAATTTACCGGGGTTATGACAGGCTTTATGCTAACAGTTTAAATGAAGGATAATAGGAGTTTAAGAGAAATGGCATCCCACTGCTTCAGGTTCAGCCTACTTCCATCTGACTTGTTTGTTTGGTCAGTTTTGAATGTGGAAAATCAAAATGTGCTCCCTTGATTATCCCATTGTTAGAGCTGAAAGGTTGCTAACTAAGCTTATCTCTTCAAGCAAAATCACATTAGAGAAATGCTTGCCCATACTGTGAGAGTAAAGAGAACATAGTTCTACTCAGTGATCAAAATGCAGTGGGGAAAGAGGAAAGGCATTTGTGTCAGAGCCATTGTTTTTGCTTCAGTTCCTGTGTTGATAGCCATATAATAGCCTTTATTTTTTCATATCTGCTTAGGAGACAATTTTGTCTGGCAGCAGGCAGATATTGGGAATATACCAAAGTGGTTAATGCCTTCAAGCATAATACTCAGTGGGTGCATCTACATGTTCATTAATGTGTTTTAGGTAACTGTAACAGGGAACCCTAGCCCTGTTACCAGTAGGCAGGTCGGCCCCTTTAAAACCAGAACTTTCTGGGCACAGAATACTGATAAGGGGGGCGTTAAAAGCTGAGCCTGGCCAGCTAGTCAGGTAACTGGAAGGGGACAGGCCAGGACTATAAAAACCCTGGACTGGGCAGCAGTAGAGACTGGCAGTCAAAGGGGAAGGAGTGCATCTCAGAGCTCCCTGGAGAGGCTTGGTGAGCAGCCCAGTGGCTGCAAGAGGGGAACTACTGAGGACTCTGGGAGAAGCGACAGCAACCCTAGAAGAAGGACTGTAGCAGACGGTGGGGGAGCAGAAGTACGAACCCCTGAGAAACTGTAAGCTGGCATGCTGCCTTCTTTAATCATATTTTCTTGATGGCAGTTATATAGCCTATGGACAGAACTGTTCATATTTTCTTTTTTTTGTTATTGAACAACACTGGTGGTTTGGGTGATGCTATTGGGGAAGGAGGAGGCCTCATTGGAGCCCCACTATAGCGTGGAAACTCTGGTGCCTGCATAGGCGCAGTGTTTGGGGTGCACAGGCACAGCAACAAAGAAGGCGCAGTATACGGGGGAGAGTGAAAGGCCAGGGTGGCCTGGTGTACCTGGGGTGCGACTCTGTGTGCATAGGGTTTTTTTTTCCTGAATTGGGATGTTGGAGGTCCAGGGCCTTTGCCAGGCTTTGAACTTGTGGCCAGCTGGTGGGGGGGTGGGCAAACGGGCCTCTGGGCCAGGGAAGCTGTGCTCCAGATTGGAGCAAAAAGGAGGGCCACAAGCCCCAAGACTCAAGAGCTAGAGCCTTGGAGTCAAACTCTATCTGGTGGGTTTAGACAGGGAGGCCTAGCTAGAGAGAGACTGGGGTCAAGGCCAGTGTTGGCAGAGGACCCTACCATACAAAAACTATGGGCAGTCTTCCACTTATAATATTTCCATAAAAATGTAGCAGGCGAGTAGAGAGCGAGAAACCTTAAGGGGACTCCAAGGGTGACCCCACATAGGGCGTAGATAATGCAAAAGATGGTGCTGGGGAGGGCGACTTGTTAAATCTATCGTATGTTAAATCTAGTACCTCTGGACACCTATACATGAGTGTGAAGATTGCGCCGATGTGCTGGAATGCCAGTGCATCAGAGCAGGCTCAATTGAGTCTGCTGGAGCATGACAACTGCTATATTCCAGCAGCCTCCTACATCTCATGCATCAGCATCCCCATGCTTATAAATGGTAGCCATTAGTAAGCATGGCACCATTTTCAAGTGAGGGGATGCTGATACAGGAGACATAGCAGCACTTTAATTAGAATGGCTCTCGGAGCTGCTCAATTAAACTCTGGCCCCATCCCCACTCCAAGAACACATGTAAAAGTGTCCACCATTGTAAGGTACTAGAAAAAGGTGCAGTCGCCTATTTTAATGTGCATTAGCTAAGGAGCATGGGGTTTTTTGTGATACTTTAATGCACATTAAAAGCAACTAATGTGAATTGAAGTACAAGTGAGATGTGCTCAGTGTAAATTATTTAGCTTGCCTCTTGTTTACAAGTCTTTTATAAAGTCATTAGATGTAGGAGTAAAAAGAAAGGATGTTGCACTGTTTTGGTTGTATGTTAGAGTTTGCTTGGAATTTAGGGCTTATGCCAATTTCTGTTCTCTGTCAAAGCCGTCTGAGAAAGGTACCCATATATGATGGAATGTTGTGTAAGGTTATGACGCTGCCAACACTATTTTGACTTAGCTTTTTTCAGTATCTTATCTAGGACCAGTGAGGGTTTGGTTGATGTACTAGAGTCCTAAATTTTTCCTTAATGTTGATGCTAATTTTTTGGATGTTTAAAACACAAATGATTTCTTGAAATAATTATTTCATTCTATTGTATAAGAGATATTGGGAATATTGTTCCAGAGAGTTGGATAAATATCTAAAAATATATATCAATATGCTCACGCACAATGGCTAGGGACAGACATTCAAAAAGCCTAAGCATGAATTAATTCAATCTTTGCAAGTTAGTCTAACCTGACTAGGCTTTACTAGTTTGAAACTGGACAGACATTCTCTCTGGACTGAGGCAATTTAGGCATATGCCGGCAGTGGCTCAGGCTAGAGGCTGGTAGGTGCTAGAGCAGCCCTCCCTTCTCTTCTGCAGGGAGCTGAGCTGAGGGGGCATGGCCAGGCCCTGGAAGGTCTCTGTCATTGGGGATGTTTGCCTGCACAGTCCCAAGCTTTTCTCTTCTGGCTGCTCAAGGGGAGAGAGTGTTGCCAGCCCCCAGCCCCAGGCTAGCACTCTGAGGCAAGGAAGAGAGGGGCACAGTGCATGCATCTGTTGATGATACAGAACTTTTCAATCTCCCTCCCTGTTTCATCATACTGTCTGCAGCAAACTAACAGGCAAGCATGCCAGCAGGGGGCTGATAGTGATAACAGTCTTTATCATCCAATTAACAGAACAGCAACCTCTCTCAGTTACTTCAGACTTCTTAAGCAGCTTACCAGCTGACCTGTTGATTAGCTTCAAACAGCCTTAAGCAGTCACTGTTGTGTCTCCCTGCCCCAGTGAAATTGGAGAGACATACACAGAGAGACATCTCTCAGCATTAGCTAGCATACCACATGCCTAGGGTCCATGGGGCTGGGGTCCATGCTGTGGGAAATGATGGGAGAGAGGGGGTATTTCCTGCTTGAGCAGTGGAGGCGGGAAGGGGGAAGGCAGGGGGAAGCTAGGCAGACTCTGCTGCATCTGCAGTCTGTGCTGGAGCCTTATACAGCATTAGCTAGCATACCACATGCTGGCTATGGTCCATGCTCTGGCAGAGAGGAGAGTCCCTGCTTAAGCAGTGAGTGGTGAGGGGGTGGGGCAAGGGGAAGCTAGCAAACCCTGCTGTGCCTGCAAGTCTCTGCTGGAGCTCTGGCCAGGGAGCCAAGGGGAGGGGAGCCAAGGGGAGGGGGAGCCAAGGGGAAGGGGAGCCAAGGGGAGGGGCCAGCTCTGCTGTGGAGCAGAGAGCTCCACCAAGCCCAGAGAGCATGCCAGGATACTGGGGGACTCTGATTTAACTTAAACCAGCAAGGGGTCTGGGACAGATATTGCATAAATTGTTTTGACCCAAATCAGTTAAGTCTGATACTACATTCAAACCAGTTTCAGCCATTTTCAAACTGGTGTATATGCACTGAACATCTGTTCTTCTACAGGTTTAAACCAGTTTTTGATCACTTAAAACAGTTTATGTGTAATAACTGTTCCTAACCAATGGATCTCATGTAAGTATTAATAGCTTAGTGGATTGAGGAGTCTAAATTTTCACTGACTACCTTCTTATATGCATACCAGCCCAGCCACTTGCTTCTTTACTTTTCATTCCATCCAGGAAGAGCACATACCAACTACTGAAACTTCCTTAGCCTGACAAAGTATTTTTGAACCCGAAAGCTTGCTTAATAATTATTTTCCAACTATATGGGTTGGTCTAATAAAAGATATCACATTCACCCAAGGAACCTTGTCTTCCATTCTATTTGGCACTGGTGACATCTTCTCCGAAATATTGTGTCCAGTTTTGGGCCCCACGCTTTAATAAGAATGTAGATGAATTGGAGAGTTCAGTGCAAAGCAACAAAAATGATTAGGGGCTTGGGAAGCAAGACTTATGAGGAAAGTGTAAAACAGCTAGGCTTATTTAGTCTGGAAAAGGAGACTGAGGTGAGATTTGATAACAGTCTTCAAACACCTCAAGGGCAATCATAGAAAGGATGGAAATAGTCTTTTTTCTGTGGTTGTAGGGGATAGGGTTAGGAGCAATGGCCTCAAGCTGCAGCAGAAGAAATTTAGGTTGGAGGTTAGGAGGAACTTTCTGACTATGGATCAAGCTTTGGAACAGCTAGAGAAGCCATTGAGCCTCCATCCCTAGAAATTTTGAAAAGCAGGTTGAACAGGCCCTTAGTTGGGATGGTTTAGTCAGGGACAGTCCTGCCTTGATCAGGGAGCTGGACTACATGATCTCATGAGGTCCCTCCCAGCCCTACTTTCCTATCATCCTGTTGTCCTATAAGTGAAACCAACTGTTATATCCATATGGAGAAAATTGGCTCAAGGCAGAAACTGTTTCAGAACTAGTCACCCTAGAGTCTGGTTTGTTCAGAATTTCAGTTTTGGTTGGCCCCTCTTTAGCACAAAATGAATATGAATTCTTGGGGGAAACAAAGGGTTTTAAAGGGCCGTATTTGTTTTGCAGTCTTAGTTTCTTCTGTCTCTTTTCATAATCACACACAAAATATTCCATCTAGAATGTGACACAGTGCTTCTATTTGGAATATTGCCTCAGTGTCAACAGCTTTATTAGCTTCCATACATAAAGGTTTACCTTTACTAACAACTCAATGACACAGTTTTCCACAGATTGTTTTGAGCTGTCTATTCAATACAGGTTTAACAGGTGAATTGCACTGAATTTGCATGCCTGAAAGGGCTCCTTTTGAATCCACCTAATTTCAAACCTCCAGTGAACAGTGTAATGTAGGTGTAATTATCTGATCAAAAATACTTCTGATGTAGAACAAAACCAACAGTTTGGCTTTCAGTGGGCCAGCTACAGAAAACCTCAATTATATGTTTTGTAACCTTAGTGTGCTATCATACCAACAAAAGAAGTTATACTTCATCACAGTGATGCATATTGGTTTTATACATTTATTAATATAGTTCAATTTTGACTGCATAAATGAAAGAACAGACTTCAAAACCCACTTCTGTTTCCTAGAAAAGATATTATACTCCAAATAGAATTAAAATATAAATGCTGAACCGCAACCATGTTGGTGTTGATTTATGTTTTGCAATTAACTGCATATCTGACACTTATTGCAAAAATGCATGATATTGTATTTGTGACTGCAAACTGTAATAACTCTGCCACATGTAGATCCTAGGAGGCTTTCAGTGACTTTCACCATGATAGTGTTAATAAAGGAGCAATTAATAGCTGAATTAAAAATAAGTAAATGAGCAGTAAAAATACAGAAAAATTACTGATGCCTGTGGTGCGTCACTTAATAAGTAGGTAAAAATATATGAAATAATTATAGTGTTTGGAAGGCAGAAACTGCATGAGGAAAATGATTCAGTGGAATATTAAGCTTGTTGCCTGAAATGTTAGAGTGAATAGCGTTCAATGTGTTATTTACTTTCTATAATCCTGGGTTTATATGTTCTCATAAATATGCTGACATGCTGTAGTTTCCCTGATCACATTAAATACTTTCTAAACTAAATTAGAATGCAGATCTCTATTCATACTCAATAGCTTGGCAGTCGTATGATTATACCTGTAATCTTGGTGGAGTGTCTAATTTCTGTGCAGCTTTTTAGTCGGGGATCATTACGAAAATGTGTATTAATAAGCTTGCTTTATCAATTAAAACTTTATTAGCGTAGAATATGTTACCATGTGCTTCAGAAAAATAGCATGCTGTTGGTGTAATTTTAAATGAGAAGAGTTAAATATAGATATTACAAGTTATTTTGTTTTCTAATTAGTAGCTAGAAGTCTTTTGTGCCCAAAAACGTGGAGGAATTTGAGACTTTGCTTAGACTGAAACAATTGAAATTAATTAATTCTTAAAAGTCAATGGTTTTGAATACTTACCATAGCTATCACATGTAAGAGTCCAATGGCAAAAATACTTCTGAGGAAGTAAACACAAAGATGTCACCCCAATCATCCTCTCAGAATTTACACCAGAGCACCAATTTATTGTGAAACAAAGGAGATAACTTTTTGCACCATTTATATTATTAACTGCAAAACAGTTGGAGCACACTGTGGGCACATCTACATGAGATACTTACTGTGGAGCTGCCTTAGTAGCTTCACAGTGAAGTCTCAGAATCTACACATGCAGCCCTATTAGGCTTCAGTAAACTAATTAACTCCACTATAGGTTAGTACTAGTAAATACAAGTACTACCTTACGACAATATTCTTTAGTACACAGCAGTTCATGTGTAGATAGTGATGGAGCTGGATGGGGCACAAGGGTGCTTTAGTGCAGGGGCTGCCTGACAGCTAGCCTCACACGGGAGCACTCTCATGCCTCAGCCAGCCCCTCTGCAGCATGTTGAGCAGGATGGGAAGAGAGCCTCTCCTGGGAAGGCTGACCCTCCAAGTCCCATGTCAGCTGGGGCTGCTCCAACCCAGCTCAGTGTGCTGCAGTCCTGGGTGCAAATGTAAATGTGGTGCCCAGGAGCAATAAATTCTGGTGTGATATGTGCTGAAGTTTACTGGTTCACATTAATTTCACATGTAGATGTGCCTAGTGTGTCTGATCGTACTCCAATTGGAAAAAAGGGAAAAAAATGTTGTTCACTTCAATATAAGCGGGACCAAGCAAGAAAAAAAAATGGTAGCATAAGTTCTTATATGTTCCTTTCAGATTTTTTAAGAGAGTCCTCCTGGACCAGTATTGTCCTATTCCAGGCTTTCAAGAAAAGGGATAGGAAATATAGGGAAGTAGTTTTGAGCATGGCCCATATAAGGTGGATGATGATAACTGAGGGCCCAAGGCAGATTTCTCTAAGAAGGGATGGGCTGAACTTCTCTATCCCCATGGTGACAATGGATACAGCTGGTTCTTGATGGGTCCAGTCTGTTTGTCTGTCTCTCACAACCAGAAAATCAAGGCAGGCTTAAAAATATCTCTAGTGCAGCCATGATAGTTATCCCAATAGTGAGCCAATAGTGAGGCAAGTACTATTGGGAAATAATAAGGAGTCTGGATAAAACCCATGTAGCCACAAATGAGAAACCAGGGTTAATGTTAGCTGTACCTGTCTCATTTGGAAATTACCGGCAAGTAAACCCTTTTTAATTCTTCTGTGTGAATTTGGGTTTGCTTTTGATATAGACTCTTCTGATAAAATTTACAAGACTAGCAGACAGCCTCACTGATATTTTTTCTTTTGCAAATTAAAGTAAAGCTTTCCCAAGCCAAAAGAAAACTGTTTTTTTCAATTTCTATAGCTGGGTCTTTATTTCTTTATTTTGTTTGGAAGGCCATGAGGTCTTATTGTATGTCTACGCAGCTTGATCATCAGCTGAAGCTGTCACTAAAGCTAACAAGTAGTATGAAGCCTTTGTATAATGCACAAGCCAGTGGCTAAACACAAATGCAATATAACAATGTGCTTGATTTTACATTGCGCTCTTCTGTCTGAAGCTGCAAAATTTTCATTAAACTATTTAATAAAAATAATTTTGTAAATCTTGTTTCAGTGATCCAAATTTGCCCATAATATATAGCCACTGATTTCTCTGGCAGTCCACTGTAGATGTTTTGACCCCAGTGCTACCAACATAAAATAGTGATTCATTAAATGTCTCGAACCTTCCTTTTTGTGGCTCGCGAAAGAATCCATAGGCCAAATCTCAGCTCTCCTATCTACCCCTGATCTAATAGAAGAATGAGTGAAGATCTTTAAAATATAAAACCAGGTATCTAAACGACAAGTACTTAGAGAAGTGAGTACTTCACAGAGGTTTGCTTTTCTCTCTGATACGTACAGTAGGTGAATATGTGCTTTCAGGAACTGTTTTGTTACAGTTTATAGTAATATAACATTTATTTTTCTTATTTTTTCCTTTAATATAAATACTATACTTTTGCACCTAATTTTTATATATTTGTAATATTAAAGTTGTACATATAAAATAAAAATGTCAGCAAATGGAAACATCAAGGTTTCCACAGCAACACCACCCTTTTTAAATATCAGTTATACTTTTGGTGCCACATGCATATCCCAAAGTGCTGTGAATAGAATATGAATACACAACAGAATTAAGAACCATGTGACAGAGTTGAAACTTCCTTTGTAACCTTGCCCAGGTCTGTGAATCTCTGCCTTGTCCTCTCTCCTGCTCTTTTAGAAAGTTATAACATTTAGTTTGATTGTGGTTAGTCATACAGACTTTTAAAAAAACCCTTTATTGTTTCATGAACAGTGTTATGGAGAGACTTCCCTGTGCATGTGTGTTCTAGAAAGAAACCAAATATCCTAACAGCAGCCAAAAGCCTCATTGATTATGAAATTCCTATTGGAAAATGTTGTTTCAGTGCTCCTGAAAAGAAGATATACCTGAGTTCTTACTTTAGTAGGTATTTTCATTTTCTCTGATCATTTTCCTTGACACTTTAGTACTTATCATGCCCAACCTTCCCAGGGTTCAGAGCAGGAGAAACTGGATTATGCCATCAATAATAAAAAGCGAGTCATCCGACTAGTTATACAGTGGACTGCTTTATATGGAGACCTACTACAAGAGGATGAAGCAGCAGTGGCCTTTCTGGAGGTATAGAAGAATTATATTTATACCATTTTGCTGAAAAGTAGCTACAAAGGAAATTTGCTTAAGACCTTATCACAGCCTGTGGAATTCCATTAGCAAATAAGGAGCTGCAGTACATATTTTCAAAACAGAGCAAAGTTATGTTTGTGTTTTCTCAGTTTTAACTGCAGGTTGCATACAAGTACAGAACCAGACAGTGCAAAGTGTTGGATCCTGTTTCATGGAAATTTGCAGGGAAACTGGGTGTCAGAGTTGGGAGGATTCTGAAAATAACCAAACTAGTACAGTTCTGCTGTACACTATTGGAGAGAGTAGGCTTTTATCTAGAATGAAGGGATCCTGTGTATATCAAATACTTTGAGAAGAACTTTTTTTAGAAGGTTGGTGTGGATGTTCCAGGAAGAGATTGGAGGATCTATCACTATGCCAGCTGAAAATTTAATCCATCCCTAGCTGCACCCAAGAAACTGTCCTTCAGAACCACAGTCCTTCTAACACACAGTTCAGCCACTGGGTTTTACCCATTATTATGTCAGGTGTCACTAAGAGTGTAAATACTTTGAGGCAGGTGCTATGTCATTGTTGAATAAGGCACTATACATTTTCCCACGTGCATAATAATTAGCTTCACTTATTATTTGCATTATCCTAGTACAGTGGTTCTCAACCTTTTTAGGTTCAGGGCAGCCCTCCTTTGACTCAGGGCACCCCTTATTAGACTCAAGACACCTTTTAGAAAATGCCAGCTCTTAGCTTTCTCTCATATTTTGACAGTGGAAAAATAATGGAGCAATTCTTCTGTTGCAGAGAACTCAGAAAGACTACAACAGGTCAGAATGTTTTTGACACTATGGATTTCTATGCAAAATCTCCGGAGTTTTCTTGTGAATCATGTATAGGTGTTTCCACATCTATCACTGCCAATATCATCTTCTCACTTTACTCGGCCCTGGTGAGACCGCAGCTGGAGTACAGCACCCAGTATTGGGCCCCCCACTTGAGGAAGGATGTGGAGAAGCTTGAGAGAGTCCAGAGGAGAGCCACTCATATGATCCTATGCCTGGAGGGAAGGCTGTAAGAGGAGACGCTGAGGGACTTGGGACTCTTCCGTCTGGAGAAGAGAAGGCTCAGGGGGGACTTGGTGGCAGCCTACAACTTCATAAGAGGAGTACATCAGGACCTAAGAGAGAAGCTGTTCACCAGAGTTTCCCAAGGGATACCAAGGTCCATCAGCCATAAATTCCAGGAAGGCCAATTTACAGTAGATATAAGAAAAAAGTTCTTTACAGTGCACATGTCCAGGGTCTGGAACAAACTCCCCCCAGAAGTGGTGCAAGCACCTACTCTGGACTACTTCAAAAAACAGCTGGATTTATTTCTTGCTGGGGTCATGTGATACCAGCTGACCTCCCACCTATGGGGGGGGGGGCTGGACCCAATGATCTCATTAGGTCCCTTCCAACCCCTAATGTCTATGGAAATCTATGAAATATTGAATGATACCCACATCACCCTTAAAAAAAATCCCATGGTACTCTGGTTGAGAATCACTGTCCTAGTGCTTAGGAGCCCTAATCATAGGCTGGGATCCCATTTTGCAGCATGCATAGACCCAAAACAAAAACAGCCTCTGCCCCAAAAAGCTGATTATTTATGTATAAAACAAGAAACAGTGGATGTAGGCAGACAAATGCAGGTGTTCAAGGAAACAATGAGATAGTATTAATCTGTATGACAGATTCTCAGCAGCCTAACCATTGGCAGGTATTTTGGGGATTGTGAAAAAGGAGTTTTGAGGAGATTTTTGAAGGCTAGCAAGTTAGTTTTGTGATTGTTTGCAGTGAGCTTCCCCTACATGTGAGGGCAGCAGAGGGGAAAAATTATCAGAAATCAGAAAATGTAACAAATTTAACAAATGGGCAATGGAAGTTGGCCTCATGGGCCAAGCAGAAATGAGAGTTTCAATGACAAGTGAGAAATTACAAATGGTGTCAAGAGGCTATAAAGGGCCATTAAACTGAAGGGCCAGTAGCTTATAATTGAAGTGACAGAAAAGATGGAATTAAGGAAGGAAGCAGAGAAAGGGGCAAAAACAGTTGGCTAGGAAAATGAAAGCACTGAAGGATATGATAGGGTTAAGACTGCATTTTCAAGGACCAAGACAAGGATATTGCAGTAAGTGACCCACAAAAAGATGAGAGAGTGGCAAGAGCTTCAGATATGCACATGGATTGGAAAGGTTTCATCTTAGAGATGTTATACAGAAAGAATCTGCAAGACTTACACATAGTCTGGATATGAAAACCTGAAGAAAGGTTCATGTTGAAGATGAGAGCCAGATTACAGACATGAATGGTGGGCAAGAAGGTGACTGAGAAAGGCAGCAGATAGAATTTAAGGGAAGTGGGAAATAAAAGCAGTGCTTTAGGTGCATTGAGCTTTAACTGACATATGAACAATTGAGGAGGTCAGAGATCTTAATTTTCACAAAAGGAGACAGGTCTGGAGTAGAGAGGTGTGTAATCAGCATAGACACAACAATTTTTTATGTTTTTGTGGAGGAGATTACTTGGAGATAAGTCAGAAGAGAAGACAGAGCCCTTACAGACAGCTGGAAGGGAAATGAAGAGGATCCTCTGATGGACCTGTTGAAGGAGTGTTTAGAAAGTTAAGAGAAGAACCAGGATAGAGAAAGTAACAGATGCTAAGGAAGAAGATTTCTAAGAGAACGGAATAGTTGAATGAGCCACAGGCAGCTGACAGGTCAAGGAGGATGAGAAGGGAGCATTGGTTCTGAGATTTGGCCACGAACAGGTCATTAGAAATCTTGGTGAGAGCAATTGCCAGGGACAGCAAGGGCCAGGAACAGGACTGGAGGGAGGCCTAGGGTGGAGCTGAAGAGAAGGGGCTCCAAGACAATGATTACCAACAGTATATTCAATAAGATTAGGTAATGTGGGGAAAGGGAGATAGGGAAGGTCTATGAGGTAAAAGGTGAATTTTTATAAAATGAGGGGAACTAAAGCAATAGTAATAACAGTAACAACAGTAGCTAATTGTAAAATAAATGAACCAACTGTGTTACAGCGTTTCTTTGTATTGCATATATAATAACTTCTGTTACCAAACTGAAAAATGCATAAATTCCAAAATTTTCTCCACAGTAATCTTTAAAAAAAAAAAAAAGCAGAATATAGTTAGGACAATGACAGAGTGCTTAGATACCAAACTAGAAAAATGTGTCTATCTTAAATTTGTACCATCCTCTTTCCTTTCTACATGTGTAACTCTTATTTTAAATCAGCTGGACTTAAACAGAAGTGATGGAGAATTGCTTTAGCATTTGTTCTGTATTCACTGAACTGTTACTTATTCCTGGCTATCAGTAAACTGTCATATGTAAAACAATAATTAATCTTTCTCCCTCTATGCAGAGCTTATTTATTTATGTTCCTGTTAAAAAATTATTTTGTATTATTTACAGGAATTTTATGTATCCGTATCAGATGATACAAGAATGATTGCATCACTGAAAGATCAACTTCCAGAGCTAGAGAAGGTTGTAAAACAAATGTAAGGATAGTGTTTTTGTCCCCCTTTTCTTTGTTTCTTTTGACTCGCTTCAGTAAAATAGCTAGGAAAATCTCTCTTTTATATCAGGTCAGAAAAATGACTTCTGTATCCACAGAAAGCTTTCAAAATGGCAGCGCAAAAACTGCTGAAAAATTGCTTGTATGCATGCTTGTTCAAACAAACTTATGTGGCACTTTTATTTTGTATGAACATTCTTGCAAACCCCAAATTTACTTATGTAAGGATTCACAGAAAGCATGCAAAAGGAATATATATTCCTTTGGAAACAAAGCTGCAGATTTGTTTAACATTTATGTACGTTTTGGCAACATTTGCCCAGTCCTACTTAGGACTGTCACTTCTTTTCTTAGCATAAGCATTCATAAATCCCTTGACATGATAGTCTGGAGTTTTATCAGTATTCTTAAAGTGATACACTATAGGTGAAATCTTCAAGAGATACCTAATATTTTTTTTCTGCTTTCTCTAGTTCAGAAGAAGGTAAAACACCACAAAAGAAGGTAAATTAATTTTGGCATTTTTCTAAAGCAGGGGTGCTAAACCACTGCCCATAGAGCCAGGTCACTCAGCCCACAGGGCTTCACAGTGGCCCACAAATTTGGCAGCAGACGAGAAGTAGCAGCACTAATTGCTATGCTTTCCTGAGCTGTGGAAATTACCGTTGCCACCTCCCCCCACTGCCAAATTCCCAGACCCTTGGGAAGTCCTGCAGGCTGGATAACACAGTCCCATGCACCAAGTCACAGTGGTGCACAAGGCTGGACTGGCATACAGGTCTGGATCCGGTACGCATGGGGTGTTCCATGGTCAAATTCAGCACATGCAGCGCTGCTGTATGGCCAGATCTGGTGAGCATGGGCTAGCTCGAAACTGGATCCAGGTGTGTGGGATCAGGCCCATGGACTGACTCCATGCACCAGATGTGTGGGATCCAGCCTATGGGCAGGCTCCGCTGTTTTAAGAGATTTTCTTTTTCAGTAACATTGAATTATTACAACCCATATGGAAATAGTTTAAAAATGAATCTGCTAACTGTGTTTTGTTGTTTTCTCTCTTGCTTTTGATGCACCATGTCTGTTTAAATTCAGGTCTACTCCATAATGTTTCTTCTTTGACTTATGATGATGCTTATTATGATTATTATTTTTGCAGCACAAAGTTCTTCTGCAGCTGTTTAACACAACTGATGACAGAGCACAAAAACGCCAGCCCATCAGGGGAAGTGATGAAAGTAAGTACCTACATGCTGTGGTTTGCAACATTGTTTCCTGTACTGCTGAGGTTTACAATAAATGTATTGCCCCTGGGGCAGAAATCAGAATAAATAGAAGTGTCTGATTTTCAGATATGGGGCAGAATCTGTTTCTCCTCATTCAGCATAGTCCTCAGTCCTTACTTTGAGTAGACTTAAGTGAATGGGGGAAGTGATATTGAGATCTTGAGATATCCATTTCTTCTTGCTTTAATTATTTGTAGTAGAGGTGGGGAAAAAGTAAAATGAAGTGCCTTTCAAATAATGAATGAACAAAACAGTTTTAAAACAGCGCCAGCAATGCATATATGGGTAATATGTGGACATTGTCGTTTGGTCCCCAATTTCATTGATACTAGTTTTAAGCCTGAGCTTCAAGTCCAGTCTTGTTCTGAAAACCAACTTATGGAATGGGGGATTATCATAGAAAGCATTGATTTGAAAAGGACCTAGGGACATTGTTGATAAGCAGCAGAACATGAATTTCCAGCGTGAAGCTGTGGCAAAATGGACTACTGTGATCGTTGGTTATATAAGCAGATGAATAGTCCCATGTTTACCTTTTGCATTCCTTCACCTATTATTTCCCCCTCTTCCCTCCCTTCTCTACCCTTTGTTTTCCAGACTTCTGCCTATTTACATTTTCACTAACCTCCTGTCACACTTTTAGCTCTTTTCCCACCTTGGAGATTTCAGAACAGCTGCAGAGTTTCCTAGTGCCTAAAGAAGGATGCTTGTGCACAAAACTTGTAAAAAACTCTTTTCCAACTACTCAGTTGGTCTAGTAAAAGATATCACATCTACCCAAAGAACCTTGCCTACCTCCTTATATGGCACTAATGAGACCCTGACTAATATTGTACACAGTTTTGGTGCCCGTGCTTTAGCAGGGATGCACAATCTAGGATTTTAAATGCTCCCTCTATGGAATTTATGAAAGATAAGTTTAATTGACTTGAGCATGGCCTGTTAGTAGAGCCACACAAAGACTTCTGTAGGGATGCTAATAGTTGCTTAATCTCACAGACAAAGGCCTGGTAGGATCTAATGGATGGTACTTGAAGCCAGCTAAATTGAAACTGGAAATGAGGTGCAAAATTAATCATTAAAAGAGATGACCAGAAGAATGACCAGAGGCTATGGTCATTTCTCCATTATCTGGAGTCTTTAAATGTAGCCACAATGTATTAGATTGTGTCTGGGAATTAGCAGGCAGTGATGTTTTCTGTCACATAAGAAACCAGACAGAATGATCATTGTCCTCCTCTCTTTCCTGAAACTCCATGAATGTATAAATAATGGCAGTTACCATTATGATTGCTAAGGTAAAACCAGTTAGGTCTCATGGTTGAAGTAGTCTCCTGATCATCACAGACAGAGAGTAGGAAGGGGTCCACCTTACCATGTTTAGGCATCCCATTTTCTTGGTAGAAGAAAGTTGCTTTCCTAGGAAGTAGGAAGTGAGGAAACAGGGCTGTATCCTTGATGGATCAACATTCCAGTCTGATGTTCCAGTGTACCATCCCCTTGATGTACCCCAGCTGAAGATATACCCTCTCTTTTCTTTCTTTCTTTGGCTTCTGTACTATAGTCCATGCTTATCCTAACCTAGTTTGAACTTGTCCAGAGCTCTCATGGTTTGGATCATGGTTGATTTTTATTAGACACACAACTGACATGAGAAGGTTTTCCAAGTATATTCAGAAGTATACACAGACACTTCCCTGAATTTAGGAGTATGTTCAGTAATGAAAGCCTCAAGTTAGCAAAGCACTGAGTAAGTGCGTAAGTTCTGTTGACATTAGTGCATTTTCTATGAATGGTGTGAGACAGCATGCTGATCTGTGAACCATACATCCAGCTACACACTGATGTAAAGGATTTTGCACATCACAGAGCAGTTAATTTAAATCATAGGATAATTCCTCTTGCACAATCCAGCATAAGCACTCAGTAAGCTAAAGCAGGTCATGGGTAGGCATATTTCTGGTATAGTCCTAGCTTGTGGCTGAGGCAAACTCAGTACAGCTCAGAAAAAGTGAGTGTAAAGCTGGATTTCCATTTGACACTCTCTGACTGCCTATACACATGCTTGGAGGTAGAAGGAGGTGCATTTTAATTAGAGTAGTTCCCCAGCAGCCACTGTAATTAAAACACCACAGCATCACATGTATTAAGCCCCTGCACATTTAAAAATAGCCACAGGATGATTTATCTAAACCTCATTCAATGAGGCTTAATTAAAGCATCCCAGGACCTTTTTTAAACACTCAGGGTCATAGGCACCGACTTTTATGTTTGCCAGGAGAGGCCTAAGACGATGGACATGTGGAAAGTTTTATGCATTTCAGGTGAAAGTCCTCTTCCTGAGGGGGACCAGAGCCCTTGGAGCCCCACATGCTCAGCACCTCCACTAGGGGGCTTATATATGTGATGCTGCTGCAGTGCTGCAGCATTCTAATTAGAATGTGGAACAGACTCAACTAATCAAGTCTGCTCCGATGCATTCTAATTAGAATGCCATCGAGCACATGTATAGGCAGCTTGTGAGTGTAAAAGGCAGTAGGGAAATCCTGCGTCTCCTGAGAGCCATTATTCTCTGACAGCTGAAGCTGCCCTGGAACACTTCACCCTGAGTGGCACACAATGCCTCCTGGACTCAAGGTTTCTCGCTCTTCACTTCTTTCATCTTGCTTGGTGTTAGAACCCACCCACCTGAGAAAGCTGGCAGCATAAAATGAAATAGGGGAAGAATCCTTTCATATCTGAGCTACAGGATGTTTTAAAGGCAGATTTCCAGGATACCTCTCATAATTACATTCATCCCCACATTTTTGTGCCTGGGGTCTTATTTGCCAGCAGGGGGTGAGGTGCTTTAAAATGGCCTATGTAGAGCAAATTTACATTGGGTTATGGAAAGGCTGATTACATAATAGAAATTTTCCATTTCTCATGTTTAGATACCAGGAACCCACTCCCCACCTCAGAACTAAACCAAAACCTAAAACCAAAGCACATTGGAATCAATGAGTATAGTCACAGTTTGTGGGCTCTGGATCATGCTCTGGGTTATTTTCAATTTTCAACTTACCTTGACTTTTTTCCTCTACTTCAGCTGACAGCCAACATTATATTTTTCTCACCTTCCATTTTTTCATGGGTGTTTCCATCTGTCCCCCAACTACATACGCTTGCACACGCACACGTACACACACAATTCTTTTACAAGCTTGCTGGGATACCTACTTTCATCTTTAATGCTTTGGCTTTTTTGTGTCCATTGTTCCTTCTTTTCTTCTTTACCTTTGCACATCACTTTTTGTAACATTTGACTGTATGCAGCTCTACATTATCTTTCTGTTCTTCCTTTTATTGTTAAGTGTTTTGTGAAACTTGGTATGAAAGGCACTAAATATAAAATGCATTGTATTTCAGTAATGCCAGTGCTCCAGGAACATCCTACTGATAGAACAAGCATCATGTTTTGACTAAAACAGATATTTCTAGATAATTCATTTCTATTATATTAAAAAGCCTTATAACAATAAATTTCCACTGACTCTTGTCTCTTGCATTCTATTCCTTAGATATGTGACCCCACTTAAAGCAGTTTTGCCGTCATCAGCCCTAGGGGTTGAGGTGCGAGCCCTGTGACTAAAACACAGCAATAGAGTATTAACTTATTCTGGAAATCTATACCAGACTGGAAGGAGTACCATGTCTGTCCCTCTGGTTCTGCCCAGTCTAGTCTCCTCTCCACAGTTCTCCGATTGCGGCTGCTCCCCTACACACCACTTCTTTATGAATGGGGAAAGAGCAGTCTATAGAAGGAGCCCTCCACATAGGGATCTAAGAATAGGAACAGTCAGACTACTGTAAAGTTATATTATACTGATGGATATATCACACTGAAGAAGTGTTGATCCTATGTATGTATTTTCTGTATCCACAAGCCTCTACAGGTATTCTCCATGAATACAGCTGGTGCACACAGGCTGTCATATGGGTCTCTGTCCTATGGATTTACATAGGGCCATGCACTTGTTGCCTCAATGGAGATATCTCATCTTAAGTCTGCAGGGTTATTCTGTAATTGATTCCATGGTTGTACACTTCCCATTTATAGGACAGGCAGCAAAGTAAGCATAGAGGGCTCCAACACAACCTATGGGCTCTGTGGCTTGGTTTGACAACTGGATTTTTTTTTATTTCTTCTTCTGGCTTTAATTCATTCCACTTTTGACCTGCCCTGCTCTTTACAGAATAGCTTCTATCCTCCCAATTTCTATGCAATCAAAATTGTCTGGTATTTCCTATAATTCAGGAGATGACTCTTGCTGTACCTCCAATTGTATCTTGCTTATTAGAGCATTTACCTTCATTGTCTGCAGCAGTTTTCAGCAAGATATCTGAATGTCTGGAAAGGACTACAAGAGACACAGCACAGTCTAAATCAGTGGTTCTCAACCTTTTTAGACTCAAGGCATCCTTTGTTAGACTCAAGGCACTATTCGATAACCTCCATGAATAGAGCAGCATCCCATTTCAAAAACAGTTTATTTCACTGTTTACCTCCTTGCAGAGGGGTTACATAATGGGGGAGGTGAGCTGCTAGGCTCTTGAGCCACCTATTGGATCTGGCTCTGCAAATATGCAAACTTGTGATTAGGGAGTTTCATAATTAATTTTTCTTAACCCTTGCAAAAGTAAAAGTATTTATTTGAGAACGTTCAGCTGGCTGGATCATGTGGAAGTATCAATGATGTTGACCTCTATGAATAATAGAGTAATATTGGAATTTTAGGAATCTTATCATTTACTAAAACTTAATGCAGACCTGGCATTAAAATTACTAAGCTTGTTGAAAAACTAGAAATCTGGGACCTATAATACCAAATAGAGTTTTAGAATCTTAATATTGTGTTTGTTAAGTATGTGAGCAATCATTTATTGATATGAGAATTATTTGCACAATAAAGTGTATCTGGTTGTTATATACAGCATTCACCATCCTTATTTTTGTCTATAGTTCTGTTTAAAGTGTACTGTATAGACCATACCTACACTACTATCCGTGTGCCAGTGCTGTCTTCTGTTAAGGAAGTGGTCAGTGCAGTAACAGACAAACTAGGCTCTGGAGAAGGCTTGATCATAGTAAAGATGAGTTCAGGAGGAGGTAAGGTATTTACATTATCTTTGATCTATCTCGTTTGAAAAAAAAACCAGAACACTCTGACAGAACATACAGTATACTGATTTACTCAAGGCTGTTCCTATTCCTGTTCTTCTCACCAGAAAGTTCTCTTAGAAGCACAACCTGTCCTTCACTATTGATGTATGTGACCCTAAACACAGTGGAACGTACTATAGGAGAGGCAGCTCTCTCAGGAGGCAAAGGTGCTGTTCACCATAAAACAATGTTTTAGCAGGGATCTTTTCACTGTGACATGTATTTTGGACAGGGTAGGGAAAAAGAGCATGGATGATTTCATATTTACACCATTCAGATCCTGTAAAGGGCAAGGTGGATACTCCAATAACAGCAGAGAATATGCAGTTTGCAGGCTGCAGAGGAGGCCAAAGATTTAATGTGTTCCCCTTCCAATTCAATCACCACCAGCCTCCCTTTGCCAACCCCTTTTACTTGGGCCTCACAAAAGTTCAGGACTTGGCACGTAGGAAAGTAAACCAAGCACACTAGAAACAAGTACATGATGGATTCTGCAGAAGAAACCATGCTGGTGAGAGTAATTGAATATGACAGTATGACAATGACAGAGCCGCACTGCTGAAGAGGGCAGTGTTGGAATGCATTTCATTCCAATAAGCAAAGATGCCTACCAGAAAACTGGCACCAGGGGTCTCTCTCTCTTTTCAGTTGCAATTGCAGTAATTTTCTGTTGCAAAAATGGATGACAACAGCCTAACTTGCATATGCTGAAAAAAATTCATCACAAGTCAGTTTATAAGGTCTTCTTTACCTTCAGGCTGTGATCCTAGTCTTTTTTTATGACTGTTGTCATGAGGCCAGTATATAATTACATCCAACTGCCTCATCAGGCACTTGCTGGCTTTCCAGTCAGTTTTTGAACAGATAGTTAACCTCTTACTTCTCAGAGGATGTGTCTACACATTCATTGATGAGCCATAGGTACAGCACATTAAATTTAGTACTTGGATAACCATGTACTAAATCAGTGCACAGTAACTCATGCTACTGTGCCATAGCACTAGTGCACAGGTTTTTTTCCAGACACCAGCTATACAGCAGCCTACTACTACTGTGTACTACCATTGTTTTGCCCAGCACACTATTGCACAGTGTTATTAGGCTATTGCACTGTGTCTAGCATCTTGTGTAGACACACTCAGAGAGGAGCGAACGGAGTCATTCACATCGAGTGGTTTTAACATTTGCAGTGCAGATTGTCTGGGTTTCTTTCAGGTTGAGTGTTGTGATTTCAAGCCCCAGTTTTCTGGGGATTTCATGTGGGTTGAGCCTGCTCTCTCATGTATTGATGCCAAATTTTTTCAGTAAGTAAGATCTTGTAATTTACCATCCAAGGCATCTTGCTGTACCTTTTAATAATGCACTTATCTACTAATTTGATTTCACTGTGGTTAAGTCTGCTGTAACCCTGGCCATTTAATGCTGTGTATTTAATAGAGAATCTTACACTTCCATGTTTACAGAAAAGGTGGTACTCAAACCCAACGATGTTTCGGTGTTTACGACTCTCACTGTTAATGGACGTCTTTTTGCTTGCCCACGAGACCAGTTTGATTCCCTGGTATGTATGTATGTATTTAATTCTCAGAAAACCACTAAAAGTCTGAGAGCAGTGACATGGAACACTAATAGCTCAAAAAAGGTTTATCAGCCTATTTTATCTTATGAGCATTTTAGCTAGAAGTTATCTGAGAGATCGAAAACTAACGGTGTGTTAGGGTGAAGCCAAAACAACACACACCCTTGTAAAAAAGCAATATTATAATTTTTAGAACAAAGGAAAAAACATTCTGTCTGATCTGCGCAGCAGATCTCATATCCAATAACTAGGATTGAACATACAAGGAGAGTTAAATGTTATAAGAGATAACTGTGGCATGAATCTGATTATAGAACTGTCCCCTCTGTGTTCACAGACATTTAAATAGAGTAAGATGTTATCAATTAAAATATTATAGAGGCTTGATCAATGCAGTAAACTCTTTAAACTCTTTTTTCCTGACCTCCAAAATACTGTGTAAAAACTACAGATTATTCTAACTAGAATCACAGAAAACATTCCTACTAGAAAATGTGTTTTTTCTTAAGTAACATTGTTCATAAGTACTTGCAGTTCATACAGTAATTCTAACAATCTCCATGAGGTCTGCTTTTATAGAGTTTGATTTGACTGTACTTCTTGTTCCTTTTACTTCATTAAAAACAACTGTCATTGCCAAGTCATGCCAGCATGAACTGTATTACTTCAAGCCTTGTTTCAGCCTCCTTTGTGCTTTTAACAAGCCACTTAGTATGTATGCCTGATTTCTTTTATAGATATTTTAAAGTCAAATCTTCACTGTGGCTTTAGGTATAGACATTTAGTGGTAAATTTTTGGTATTTTGGGAACCTTTACAACCATTTCTATCTCCATTTAGCATGGACTGGATATGCCAAATATAGTTGATTGTCCTGCTCAAGACTGACTAGAGCTCAGTGCTATGACAAGCCAACTGTCCTTAATTGTTACTGACTGCAGAAATTCAGGCAACTCAGTTCCTTGGAAGATGGTCTCAGCAGTGTGCAATAGAAGTTCACTACATTAACCATTTCTACAATATTCTGTTACTGAAATCTAGCAGAATCCTTTTAGCTTGAGTACCCTTTGCTATTTCAGAATTCATGTTCCTGTTGCTAAGTGCAAATATAAATTTGTTCATATTATGCTTGGCAAGCCTCCTGTGAAAAAAATTGTTCTGGGACAGATTAACTTGCAAACATGCAGTGAGTCTAAATCTAAATGTTTCCTCTCTAGCATTAGAAAATATTTTAGGGCCATTTGCTTGTTATGGTAACCCAGTTCTTTTGTCATTGTCTCTGAAGAGAAAGAAAAATGTATTTTACTTTGTGGAAAAGTCTCTTTCTTTAAATGGTGAATATTCCTGAACAAATCTGTATGTACAGTCACTTTTCAGGAATAAGGAAGCTATCAATTTTTAAACTCAGAGGAACTATGGACCTGGTATAATGCTGATGCTTGTTCTGAAGAACAAGCATTTCCTAGTAAGACAGTCTCTTCCAAATCAAGACTTTCTCAAAGCCAGGTTCATAAGGCCATAATGCCTATAATGTATTGCAAATTATTTTAGATTGGTTTGACATAATCGTGTTATAAGCATGTTTGATATGCTAGTTAGTTCTAGAGAGCAAAAAGTAGCAAAGCTAGCTGAAATAAGCCTATTATCTCTACTTCATATTACTGAAGTAGAGGTTCTTTCTTTTTTTTAATGCAGCCTGTTGGTCTTGTAAACATCAGTTTGAGCTCAAGATAGGATATGTTGACAACACTTTTCTATAATAATTAGCAATATAAAGTACTTATTTCAAATTAAAAACAGTATGAGAAATTTGAAAAGAAAATTGTAAGTGAACCCTCTCCTGCCCTCTCCTGGAAACAAAAGCAATTAAAATGTGGATGCATATGAAGCAGTATTTAAGATATTTCAGGATGTATTCAAAAGATGCACTTGAACTAGACAGGGGTTTTTTGTTGGTAACTGAATAATTCTTGCATGACTGGTTCATTGTGTATGACTAACATAGAGCTGATGATCCCAAACATAGTTTAACATGGACCCACATTTCGCATCTCAAAGAAGTAGCAGTGTGCAAAACTGCAGTTCACATCTCTTTTTTGTCTTATTGGTGACAAGGAAATGCATTTAAAAAATGCTATAATACTTGAATTATTTAAAGGACATTTTTTCCTGTTTTGAATGTGCACACACACTTCCCTTTAACTTAAATGGGAGTTATGCTATCACAAAGGGATTTGCATCCGGCTATTAGAATATACCCAATATATACTGACCCAGAGAATGTCTGAGGTACACATATGATCTTGTACTTATTACAGATAAAGCACAGTAAATGAAATAATTATCATCGTTAACATCTGTTGATTTCAAAAACATTTGGTTTTTATTTTGTGGTCTAGATCTTTTGTATTTGTAAAAATAGGAACTAATAAGAAAAGGTTTTACTTTTACCCATGGTTGAAAACAGATTTCAGTTATGTTATTTGAAACATCTTTAGAAGCTGATGACATCTAAAAAAGATCTGTAGCAGACTAACCACTGATGGTGTAATTTCCCAGTTCTTGACATCTTGTATCATTATTCCTATTCACAGACACCACTGCCAGAACAAGAAGGCTCATCTACTGGAACTGTGGGAACTTTTGAACTCATGAGCTCCAAAGACTTAGCATACCAGATGACAATTTATGATTGGGAACTCTTCAACTGTGTGCATGAGGTATTATTAAATAGTTCCCTATTATTGTAAGTACCAGTACTAATGCCAGATCTGCTGAGTTTAACCTGCAGAAGCAATATCACCACTAGGCTTTGAATGTATTAAAGACAGTTACAGTAGTAGCTAAAATATAAAGTACACAAAAGAAACATCTCCCAACAGTGCACATTATATTGAATTATTTAATAGGCCCTATTCAAATGGCTAAATCATTAATACATAGTCTATCTTTATGCTTTTATTATGCCTCACTGGTTGTCTACTGAACTTGCAATGCAGCCAGAATCTTTTTCATGTATATTTTAAACACATATACTGTGGAACAATATTCTGGCTTGAATATGTTAGAAACCTCCCCACTCCTCTTTACCTCAAAGACCCCTTCCATCACTTAACCTCTCAAATAAAAAAACAAACTTCAAAAAACAGACAAACCTATTTTATCTTTCCTAGCTGGAACTGATATATCACACATTTGGAAGGCACCATTTTAAAAAGACAACAGCAAATTTGGACCTATTTTTGAGAAGATTTAATGAAATCCAGTTCTGGGTAGTCACAGAGATTTCTCTTTGCTCCCAACTCAGCAAGCGTGTTCAGCTGTTGAAGAAATATATTAAGATAGCAGCCCAGTGAGTATTGGAGTATTTGCATTAATATATAAACAGCAATTGTTTGACATGCGTGCCAAATTTTTACTTGTTATTTGTCCTTTTTCAGAGATAAAGTTAAAGATTACAAATACACCACTGTTCATGAGGGATTGTTACCCACTAATATACACCCTCCCTTTCTCTGTTTTCTCCATTTACTCTTGATCTCTGCCTACTGGGGGCAACTACTAAATCTACATATGAGAGTGGTCTCATTGAATTCAGTAGGCAGCTCATTTCCCTACCGTTATTGTGTTAATGTTTTCAGAGGGATCTCTTAACTTTCCTCTGTGGTCTCTACCACTGCCCAGAGTGCCACCAGGAGAGGAGCAGGAAAGGAGCAGGGTGACAGTATAAGGAGGTTTACACTGGCTTTGCTTTGTACTTTTTCTTTCCAACTACCAGGCATAAAGGTGGATGGAAAAATCATTTTCCTTCACAACTGAAGTTTATTTAAACAGTCTTCAATACTACAGTTGAGTGATAGCTTTTGCAGTGAAATTCACTCAGAATGTAGGCATTTGCCCATTTTCCTGGGAAACAAAAAGTGAATCTTGCATGTTGGCAAAATGTGTGCATCAGTGAAAACTGTTAAGTTTATGTGCAAAAATAGGCAGCAAAGACACTAATGTGGGCAATATGTTTGTTCACAAGATGAATTTGACAATTTAGCTGGCTGGTGAGAACTGCTGCTCTCATTTATTTGTTTATTCACATTTAAGTGCCTTCAGCCTGTCTTATTTAGGGCTTAATCCCCAAACTCTGGCATCCATAAGAAGTTTCTTGACTTCAAAGGGAGCAAGGTCAGGGCTAAAACTATTCTGTCACGTTTCTATCATTGTTACCATCTTCCTTCCTCCTGCAGTCTATGCTATTGTTTGCTACTCCCACCTGTTGCTCATTGTCTCTGATTAGATATAAACTCTTCAGAGCATAGCCTAGTTGTCTTGTGTGTTTGTATATAGCCCCCTAGACAGAGGGACTCTGATCTTGAGTAGGGTTTAAATACAGCTAACAATTTTCCATTAAAACATGACAATATTTTTTGTATTTTATAATATAAAACCATGACTGAGTCAGGTGGTAGGGAAGAATGGGCAGAAAAGAGGCAATGGCAGTCATAATTTCACAGCCCAAATCCAACCCCCAACATTGCAAGGTGCTGAATTCCTTCTGGAAACTGTTGAATGCTCACAGCTCCCACTGAAGTCAGTGAAAGTCAAAGGTCCCCAACATTTTGCAAGATGCATTCAGGATCAATCTCATATTCAGGAGAGAGCATAGAATTCACCTCCTTAGTTCCTAAAAAAATATAGGTAGTGTAAAGCAGCCATTCCTTTATCTCATTCTGTAAAGGGAAACTAAAACCAGAAAGCAGGTCTTGAACTATTTTGTCCAGTAGAGGGCAGTAGCACACATGCACACAAAGAAATAGGTTTCCTTTCTCAAATCAATAGCATGAAATGGGCAAAAACTTAAAAGCAAGTCAATTAAGATATGAAGGCAATTTACATAAACACTTAAAAGCAAGCATCTTAAAAATAACAGTTAAATGTCTCCTTAATAAGAAAAGGCAGGGAAAATAATAAATCATATAGTGTCCCAGCTAGTAAGATCCCTTAATGTCATGGGTTTAATCTTCTGCTATTTACATCAGCTTGACAACCTCCTGTTTACTTCCATGTTTCTGGTATCACTGCAATGCTAAAAATACTTTGCTAAAAGTGATCTTCTCTACTGAGACCCCTTTGTCTCCTAAATGCAGGGAACTCTGAAACACAGAGTTCTCCTAAATGAACACCAAGCTGGCTGGTTTATTTCCAGAAGCTAGAAAAGAACTTTTAAGTTTTTTCAAGCTTTTTCCCACTATATAAATTGCTGCCATGGCAACAGGTGCTATAAAACCTCCAAAAACAAATATAACGTGAGCCAGAATTAGAACAAAATAACCAAGTAACTGGGTCAGAAGAGGTAAGCCCAGGCCTTGAAATAATTTTGCTTGCAAAGGGTGATGATAAAGCAGTGACCCAGCAAGAGAGAAGCATACTTGAAAGTAGAAGAAGGTGTTCAGAACAATAAGGTGAGGAGCATGCAGCACTGCTCATCTTTGCAGGAACTGCTAAAGTCATGTAGCACAGCTGCACTTGGGTAGTACTGATTTTCTTAGACAACAGTTGTTGAGAATCTTACTGCCCTGGCATAACTGAGGGCTCCACACCACTGCAGAAGGTACTCTGGCAATATGCCCCTTTTCTGGCTGCTCCACACCCAGGTGGGAAAGTGCTTGACCAGGTGGCAGCTAATTCAGCTGAGCACAGCGTGCTTTGAGCTCACTGTGCAGTGGTTTCCATTGCACCTACTGGGAAAGATAGTGCAGTTCACCAAGTTCATGTCTTTCCTCCACCCACTGCAGGATCAAGCTCTGAGTTTTTGAAATAAAGGCAGATGCTAACTGTATCTCCTGTGGTGTAATCCCCCAAGACTGATAGTATTAGAAAAGCTTTTTTATTGTATACTTGCACATAAATGGAAGCGCATGCTCAACCACACTCTAAATATATTCTTTCTCTACTTACTCACCACATACACTAAAAATTCTCTGCCTATACAAAAGCATAATCACATACACACAAGAATGTCTTCCCAGTGCAATCAATTGTGGGAAATTATAGGATTTTTAGTCCAAACTCACTTTGATGCTTTGGAAAATTTTACCTTCTGGATTTTTTTAAAACTCAGAGGATCAAAGCACACACTATTTTCTTAGTAAAATTGTGCATCATTATTTTCTTTAGTTATATTTTTCAATCTGCAAAAAGATTTGTATTTTAAGAATGTTAGGTTGAATCACTTGATTCAAGTGTTGAATCTCTTGCCAAAATTACACCATTTATTTTAGAACATAACTAAAAATCATCCATCTATACTAGACTTAATAGGGTTTCAGCTAAACTGGATGACTGCATTGCATTGAAAGAATGTTTAGTCATATTGTAAAGATCCCTGATTTCAGACAAAGAATAGCTGCAAGTTACAAATTGCAGCTTCCTTAAATAAGCCTGTCTACTGTACTTGAGTAGCGTTACAGCATTGTTATTTAATATTTTACAGTGCCCAAATATATCCTTAGTATCTGACAGATCAAACAAGGAGGGGTACCTGCTCCAGAGAGTTCACTCTCTAACTGTGACATGATAGAAAGGGTTAGTTAAACAGGGCAACAGGAGGGAGAGGATAACAGTAACAAAACCATGCCGTATTGCAATAAGACAGGTAAATATCTTCAGGGTTCTGTTAATTTTGTTTTCCCTTTCCTCACTTCTTCTTAGCAAGATGTCAATAGTGAGTATTTAGGAGAAAGCTGAAGGTGATGGAAGTGGCTAGGTGAATAGACCAAGGTGGCACATTCCCTTTATAGAGGTAGCTGTTTAATGTAAGGAGATCAGGGGTAATCAAAGCTGGTAAAACAGAAAGAACACTAACAAGGTTATGTTTTCACTGAAAAGTTAACCTGGGCTTTTAATTAGATGTGGTCCATTATGAGGCTAGAAGATAAAACCCAAATGAGACATTCACTTGGGCTGATAACCCACCCAATGTATAATACGGACTGAATGCTGATAGTCCTCCAGTGCCTTTCTATAATTTCCTTGTGTGCTCAGAAGGGCAGACAAGTGCTCCTACACTTACTGGAAAAAATATCACAGAGAAACCCACATAGGATATGTCTCCAGAGCCATTCACACAAGTGAGTGCAGCTCTTGTGCTAACACAGTCATTCTTTCTAGGACTTTGCGATGTGGCTTCTCACACACAGACTGCTCATAGGCAGACCTGGGTGCCAATCATCTGGGTTAACTGCACTGAAAAGATAGCCTAACGGTCAGGGCTGTATGATATGGAGCTTTGAATGCAGGAAGTCTGTATTTGATGCCCACATAATAAGAAACCACTGAAGCATTTCAGAAGAGAAGAGAAAAAAGGGGAAATGTGATCAAAGTGACATGTGAGAGAAAAGATTCTGGAGGGTAGGAAAGCTGGTATAAAACGTACTAGAGAAGACACCTGAAAAGAAGGAAAAGACCTGAGAGGACAAGAGGTGATAGTAGTCAGTGTGAGAATATGGACAAGAGATTTGCTCATTGAGAAAGAAAAGGAAATGGTGAATGTTTTAAATATCTTGAAGGAAAAAAAAAACACAACAGGATTTGGCCATAGCTCAGAGATATGGAAAAAGAGAGAGAGAGAGAGAGAGAGAGAAGAAGACCCCCAGGTTATAAGTTTGGTTGACATGCAGGGTTTGAAATCAAATTTCATTGCTGCAGAGAAGAGAACTAGAGAAAAAGGCTTTGGGAATGGAAATTATATATTGTTTTTTGGTTAAGGTGAATTTATGCTAGAGACCAGCAATACAAAATACAGCATATGAGAGAGGGTAACTGTAGATAAGCTGGAGCAATGAAATGTATTTGAGAATCTTTTCCATTATTAGCTACCTTATTAGCCTGCCACCCACATTTGCAAGACAAATAGGAAAGAAGCATAGGCCTAAAGATTTGCTGCTACATTGGCCAATTATATTAACAAATATAGCAAATCATTTGCAGATGTTCTGAAACAACAGTTAAATCCTTTAGTTTTTCCTCAGCACCAATTAAGAAACTTGTCAGTTGGGGATAAGAGCAGATTTAGAGCTTTTGGTATGTAGGTTCTTAAATACTGAGCATATTTAAAGGATTACTTAAACAGTGATAGTGGCATAGAGGATTTATGTATTTCAGGAATCCCAGAAAGCTGGAGAAACTACATATATACATGGGAACTGAAAAACAACTATCTCTTTAAACTGGTAAAAATCTTTGGTGCTATTACCTACCATCTCACTAGGGTCTGCAACAACTAGGTTGCATCCCATTTCTCCCATTGTTTCTGTTGTTCCTTCGGCCTTTATTTTGTTCGGTGTCAAGTGATGTCCCATACTGCACTGCTGAAAGGAACGAAGATTAAAAAGTCACTGAACCTCAATGTAGAAGCTGGTGTCAGGTAAAATGGATGATGAAGGCCACTTGAGGAATGAAGGAAAACAAGCTTCCAGATGAGTTTGATCAGGCTAGAAAAAAAGTCTTCTGGGTTCATAAAGCTTTTAATTATATTTTGAGCCTGGGGCTTCATACAATACTTGGGGGGGCATTGCAAATTGTGTGTTCCGAGGCTGCTGACATAATTTACCAGATTATAATCAGACCTAAGACAGACAACTCTGAGATCTCTTCAAAACCACAATTTTACTTCTCCTTTGATAGATGCATGACATTAAAAGTCTGGACTTCTTGTATTTCAGCTGTAAGGAATACAAAAATCTAAATTCCTTTTTTGCTATCATCATGGGACTGAGTAATGTTGCCGTGAGCCGTCTTACACTAACATGGGAGGTAAGTGTTACCTAAAATCTGATTCCAAAAAGTCTAGTTGCTATTTCTGCCTTTAGTAAGTAATAGTATTACTCAATCCATATTATTTCTAGAATTATATCCAACAATTAAGGGTTGATAAGGGAAGCACAGTGTTTTACCAGACAGCAACTCAGCTCCTGAGAAGACAACCTGCAAACCTAAAGGCTTGGAGACATCCCACATCATTATTGATCATTTGTGCAGCATGATGCTGAGCTGCTTTATTAAAAACAAATGGATGGAAAGGGAAACAGAATCACAAAGGGACACAATATAAGATTACATGTAATGGGTCACATTTTCCTGAGTAGAGTTGTCCCAAAAATCCTAAAAGTTTTTGTGAAAATTTGAAAACAATTATTCTTATTAAAATTTCAGTAAGTTTAAAAACTGACTGTCTCTATATGCTTGCTGAAAACTGGCAAACTTATTTTTGTGTGTATGTTTTTCATCAAAAAATATTTAAAAAATTAGTTAGCTTGCTTCAAGTCATGGATATATTGCTAGTGTACCTGAGAACAAAAATTTGGCCTTTTATGTTTAATGCTTTCCTAAAATCTGGCCTGAAAATGAGGTTTCCAGGTAGAATATCTGAAGGTAGCTTTTCAAGGGATATTAAGTAACCTGATCTCTCTGCTTGCAGACACGAAAAAAATAAAGCAAAAACATGCTTTACTTTAAATTTGGCACATTCCCACATCAAGCCCAGCACTGACCCAGATGAGGCTGCGCATTACTTTGACCTGCTCTGCAGTGTCTGTATAGATTTGGTGCTTTAGTGGGACTTTTTTGACACCTTTATCTAATAGGTGATTGAATCAGCTTTAGGTAAAAGCGCCAAAGGCCCCACTGAAGTGTCCGATCTATACTACAGATGCTGCAGAGCGAGGTCAAACTAATGTGCTGGTTCTTCTAGTAAAGCACAGATTTGGTTTGGCTTTGTTTTTTTTTCACAACTGCAAGCAGCCTGAAAGTACACTGGCAATTATTGCATGCAGAAAAGACTAAATTGAATTTGTAATTACCTCAGTGAACCTTTGCAAGATCCACATGGAAGGTGTAGATTTGGAGATCGGATTCTAAAAGCCGAACCCATTATTTCTAACTAGTGAGAGAGATTTTGGGTGATTTAAAAAAACCACAGAGTATTTAAGAGAAAAAGGTGACATTTAAATTATTTATGACATACAATACAACAAGCTAATTTTTACAGTATATATGGAGAATGAACTAGAAGGAAAGATATGCTTTGTAAGTGGTATACACTGTTCAGAAAAATGATATCACAGGCTTTTGTTCAGCAGAGCAGTAAGGTTGCCAAGGAATAATCTAACAGTATTTCTATTGATCTTTTTTCCAGGGTATAATCATGTTTCCACTAAACATGATTAAAAATAAATATTTAGGTTCTGATTTTTACTAAAATTTTCATGCAGGTACACTGGTTACACATAAAACTAGGTATATCTTGACACCAATTATGCAATTTCATTCACAAACACCTTATTTGCATATATGCAAAATTATTTTTTGCATAAATCATAAAATGAAGCCTTTGCTATGGTACTCTGAAAATATTTTTTCTGATGTATATACTTTATTTACAGCCAGTACTGCAGCAAAGTCCATTCTGCAATGAAGTACTTATTTTTAAAGTGCCCAGTAAATGTAGTAATTTGTATTTTGATGATAAGATACTAGAAAGGTGATATGTTACTGTTTTCCTTGGAACTGACCTGTTAACATACTAATAGCCACTATCCAGTTAATTTGCTCATTGTCTCTAGTATAACTTGAGAAAGAAAGCAGTCATTTAATAATATGACCTTACTATATCCTTTATTGGTTGTGAATTTAGCCAACATTTCATTTTCTATTGCAAACAGAAAAAAGTCATTAATTAACTAAGAAAAAGTGACCCTTGGATGCTGGGCAAGTCAAGAATTTATACAGAACTTGATGATGCAATTGTATCAACATGGTACTTCCTAGAAAATCCCAGATACAGTTTGACTACAGTCTGTGAATATTACAAAGGAACATGATCATTCATAGCTAGGGACCTACTGAAATCATGATTTCACAGATTTTGCAGAAATCATGAAAACTGGAATTGCCCACAAAAGCAGGCAATGTCCACAAAATACACAAAAAAGGGGCAACTTACTGAAAAGAAAGTGCTGCCTCCCCGAAGGAGCGAGCAGTCTTCATGGTGCTGTGGCTTGGCTGCACAGTCTGCCAGGAGGGAAGGAGGGGTGAGGGGCCTGCCTGCCCAAAGAGCACCCCAAAATGGCAGCTGCCTCTTGCTACTAATTGGTTGAGAGGGCTGCCTTTCATGTGGTTGTGCCCATCTCCGCCAGTCAGTGCTGAGGGGTGGGGCTGCATGACAGACAGCCTTCTCAGTCAATCAGCAGGAAGGGGCAGGGTCACTGGGAGCCCTCGGCCAATCAGAGGCATAGGGTGAGTGCCATGATCAGCCTGTGAATATAATAGCTGGCCCCATGATCTCCCCATGAAATCAGCTGACCACCTCCTTATCTAAGGTAGACCCCTATTCATAGGCAAGTTTAGCTGAGAATAAGAATAATCTGGTAAAGCCTCAGATATCTATAAATTATTTTGGTTAAAATAAACTGTATTTAGGAATGGGTCCAAACTGCAATGTTCCCTTGCATTTTGGATCCAGTTCTAAATATAAATTACTTGACAGCAGCTTATCCCTGTAATGGCTCAAACCAAAATATGAATCTGCTCTAAGTGGGTAAGTTTAGGTTTGGGTCTAAATTGGGATCCAGGTTTAATAGTTGGTCCCATCTCTATATATAATCTGATTGCTAGGAGATGTGCTGTAATTTAGATTAGCACATTGTTGAAAATATCTGCCAAAAGAACAGTCTTTCCTGATATAGGGTTATTCAAAAGAATCTAGCATTTATAGAAAAATTTTACACTGCATGCAAATTGAATAACACTGACTTGTTTTTTGTTTTATTAACAGAAACTTCCAAGCAAGTTCAAGAAGATCTACGCAGAGTTTGAAAGCTTAATGGTGATTAGCAATAGATCCTCTTTTCTGTGCGCAGTCTGAACTAATTCAAGTTTCCAAAGGCGCTTGTATACATGCTGAAAGTTTCCCTTTGTGTGGCTTAGTGATGTCACACATTACACGTACATGAGTTTTGGGGGTTTAAAATGAGTTTGCATCATTGCAAACTAAGCTACATCCCAATGTAGTTTAGTCTGCATCATTGCAACTTGGAACATTGCAGCCACTAGTCAGCTCACCAGCCAGCCATGAAAGAGGTGGACATGCTTCACAGAAAAAAAGGATCATCACTTCTGGCTTTAACAGGTTCCTGCAGCCAAGTGGATGCTTGAGGCCACCCAGGAATGGGCTGGCTTGCCCCTGGGGCAGCATGGGGAGGTGGCAGGAGGGTGACTGTGTGTGCTGGCAGCTGGAGAAGGCAGGGGGATGGTGCACAGGGCACAGGGCCACCAGGGTGTAGATTGCTAGCTTCCCCAAGCCCACCTGGACCCCATGCACCATCCCTGCTGCCTTCTCTGGCTGCCAGCACACCCAGTTGCCCTCCTGCAACCTCCCCACACTGCTTCAGGGGTAGTCCATTGCTGGGCAGACCCAAGTATTCTGCCGGCCACAGGAGCCTGCTGATGTGAAGGGGCCGATTCTCTTTTTCTGTAGAGTCTACCCACCTCTCCCACAGCCAGGGGGGTGAGCTGACAGATTAATGGCACAAATTAATAGCACCTCCGTCCCCACCTGCAAGAGAGGTGGGCAGGTTCGACCCCCAAAAAAACAAAAAGGATCAGGCCTTTTGCTGCTTCTGCCTTTAGCAGACATCTGCGGCTGCCAGGACAATAACATGTATACAGTGATGCAAAAATAAAACCCACTGTTTCAATTAACAACTCACCATTTCCATTTAGGGGGGCATAGAATGCAACCCCAAGGAATAAAACCCCATTCAGGTGTACAAAAGCCCCAAGTAACTGATTTAAATTCCTTGATTCAGAACATTTTATATGTCCTTGTTTGACTTTAAGACATTTATGATCCCATTTTAGTTCTGCTAAAACTAGCATGTATGACTAATAAATTATACTCTTAGGGACCTACTTGGAACGAACTTATGTACCTCATAAAGTTAATCTAGGAAATTTAGAAAAGCTTACAATGTGTTTTTTCCATAGTACATAGAGGAAATTATATTTTCCAGCCAGAATTTTTAAAAGCAATACCCAACTGTGCTTCACTATTCGGGAGGGG
Organism: Caiman crocodilus; assembly: GCA_030014935.1. Taxonomy (NCBI): domain Eukaryota; kingdom Metazoa; phylum Chordata; order Crocodylia; family Alligatoridae; genus Caiman; species Caiman crocodilus. Next base: position 41,421,696 of record JAGPOW010003685.1, read on the forward strand.
CACCTTCAGGTTAACAAAAAGGAGGAAAAATAAGAGGTTCCTTTACAAATAAGTTGTTTTGTAAACATATCTATACCCTTGCCATTTGAAAGGGAAATTGCTCATGTTTAGAGGCTGAACTTATTCAAGCAACAGGAAAAAATAATTATCTTTAACAAAACCTATATCAAATTGCTGACATACATTTAATTCAGGTTTGGGTCAGTGTTTATAACTGTGATTTTTTTTTTTTTCCCTTAAGGATCCATCAAGAAACCATAGGGCCTACAGACTTACTGTAGCAAAACTGGACCCTCCAATAATTCCCTTTATGCCCTTACTTATCAAAGGTAAGATAGAACGCTACCAGATTTATAAACTTGAAACATATGTGGCAAATATTTTAAGAGTAAGAGTAAAAAAGAGCAAGACAAAGTATAATTCAACCTTAATGTGATCTGCTTTTCCTTTAAAAATCATGAAATAAGGTTGGTTGCTTTTACTAAACATGGACATTATGCTCCAATGTCACTAGGTTCAATAAGAAATATTTCATACTTTCCCATTTAATAAAAGCTTTATTTTTTGTAAATGAGTGTTGTATGTGTTGTAACTGAAGAGACAGAGGTACAGTATTATTTTGTTTTTAGTATTATGTTATTTGATATGCCATGATATAATTAGTTATAGGACTGTGGCTTTTATTTCTATACAGATATGACATTCACTCATGAGGGAAACAGGACATTCATTGACAGTCTAGTAAACTTTGAAAAAATGGTATGTACAGTATATTTGAAATGTGATTGTATGATGAGACCTTGTGGTGAATGGAATGGACTCCATACACATACCTTCTCAAAGAGCCCCATATAAAAGGGGTTTTGGTACAAAATAGATCCATTAATTTTCTTTTTGCAATCGTCTTTGTTGTTCCCCATTGAACAAATTAAAGTGGACCTTTAGGTCTTGTAGGTTATATTTCTATTGGAAAAAATTAGTGATATAAGGCCAGGTTATATTCCAGTGTAATTTATTTGAAAAATGCATGTATGTGTGGCTTACTTCAAACAGAAGTTTTTGAAAAAGGAGTCATGTTCACATCCTTATGCAAAAATCTCTGTTAAGGCACTGACTTTCCACAATAAAGAAGCTCTCGCAGTCACTGTCCCTCCTGGTTCACTTCAGAGTTAGCTTGGGGGAATAACTCCCAGATCTGAACAAGCTTATCCCAGGGGTGCGCAACCACTGCAAAGTCATATCTGAGTTACCGTGCATAGAAGCTGCAATTAGCCACGAGGAGTGTTTGGATTCCATTGACATATTCTGTGGTTCTTTGTATTTCAATGAGATGAACTATTCTATGATTATTTCCCAGTGAATTCTGAGTGAACTTGTCTGTTTTCGTAGTAAAGTGTGGGGGGGAGAAGGGGCTACCTAATCCAAGTAAATATCCCACTAATAAGGTTTTAGCTGCCAGCTTTCTGACAGGCCACTAACTTTGGTTGTAAACATAATTAAACTCAAATCATGGGGGAGAGTCTCTATACCAGTGGAGGGACATTAAGGTCAACACTCAAGAGAGTGACAACATGTCCCTGCATGGATGGCCCCCAAGCACATCCTGGCCATCTGCTTGCACATTCCAAGCTTCCAAGCACCCCAGTGAGGCTGGTCTGGGGTCATTCCAGCAGCTGCTTTTATACTCCCTGGAAACCAAAGGGCCAAAGAGGTATACCCCAGAGTGGCCTTACTGGTACATTCTGAATCTGGAAAGTGCAGGCAGGTGGAGGTCGTAACAACAACATGCCAGTGGGTACATGTTGTTGCTGCGGTTTAGGTGCATCATTAAAATAGCTGATTTGACTCTGCTGTAGTAAAATAACGTAACTGTATAAACACACTCTGTCCCCTGCTCCAGCTTAAGCTCCTGAAACTTCTGCCTGAGGAAAGGCCCTCACTGCCTGTTCTAATTAGGTAGATACAGTGTTAACTTTCCTCTCATACAGTTAGGTTTTTAGTAGCAGCAGCATTTAAGAAGAGAATATCTATTATGAATGAGGAATGGGAATATAGCAACAAGATTGGAAGCATCTCTTGAATCAATTTCAGTCCAATTTTTAAAGTAAACGGGGACAGATCCAAAGGGGTTGCTGTGGTGCCATCGTATGACCTTTTTCAGATGACACCATAGAAGCAGCATCCAGGGACTTTAAAAAGTCCCTGAAGCAGGTAAGAATCCTTTCTTATTCCTCAGCCTGCCTTTCAAGGCCACAGCCCCTCCCCTCCCATTCATCCCAACACCCTCCATCCTGCCACTAACTACCACTGTTCCCAGCTAACCTGGGAGTAGAGGGAGCTCTGGAGCTTCTCCAGCTGACCTGAATTGGAAGCTGGGTTCAGTAGGGGACAGTAGCTAGTGGGGGAGAGGGTAATGGGAAGGGAGAGGATGTGCTACTGAACATGAAAGAGAAAGGCAGGGAGGAAGTCTTGTCTACTTCAGAGACTTAGAAAAATTCCATGGTTCCTGCTTCCATTGCATAGTCTTCTCATGGGTTAGGGTTAGGAATGGGAGCTGGAAGCAAGAGTGCAGCCACCTCTACAATGCCAGTCACTGGTCCTGGACCTCCCCACTACCCTTTCCCCCTCTACAAAATCTTGGATCCAGCCCTGAAAGCAACTCAGATAATCCTATTCAAATTCAGCAATTCAGATCCTTCTAACTGATGCAACTCCCATTTTAAAACTAGTTTGGATTTTTGCTCCTCTGACTCCTGTGGGGGAACTTCTCCAGAACCTTATTACTCTGATGCTTAGATACTTTCTTCTGATATTCCATCTAAATTTATTTGTGGCCAGTTTATACATAGTTTCATAGTAAGTAGGATTGGAAGGGACCTGAGAAGATCATCAAGTTCGACTCCCTGCCATGGCAGAAAAGAATACTGGCGTCAAACAACCCTGGTAAGGTGTTCATCCAGCCTCCTTTTAAAGACCCCCAGAGTAGCAGCCAGCACCACTTCTATTGTAAGTTTTTACCCGATCCTAGCCGCCCTGAAAGTGAAGTAGCGCCTCCTGATGTCCAGCGTGAATCTACCCTCTGCCAGCTTGTGACTATTATTTCTTGTCACTCCTGGTAGTGCTCGGGGGAACAGGGACTCTCCCAATGCCTGCTGGTCCCCCCTGACTAGTTTGTTAGTGGCCACTAGATCTCCCCTCAGCCTTCTCTTGTGGAGGCTGAACAAGTTCAGGTCCCTTAGCCTCTCCTCGTAGGGCCTGCCCTGCTGCCCCCTGATCATGCGGGTGGCCCTCCTCTGGACCCTCTCCATGTTGTCCACACTCCTCCTGAAGTGTGGTGCCTAGGACTGGACTCAGTACTCCAACTGCAGCCTGACTAGTGTTGCATAGAAGCAGAAGATCACATCCTTGGATCTGCTTGAGATGCATCTGTGGATGCATGACAAGGTACATGTCCTTCATGGCCGTGTCCCCACACTGTTGGCCCATGTGGGCCATCATTTTGGCATCAATAATGATTCCAGGATCCTTTTCTGCCTCTGCACTGACAAGAAGGGAGTTCCCCAGCCTGTAGGTGTGCTGCTGGTTCTTCCTCCCCGGGTGCAGTACCTTGCACTTCTCAGTGTTGAAACCTATCCTGTTCTCATCTGCCCACCCCGTAACCTGTCCAGGTCTGATTGCAACATGTTCCTCCCTTCTAGAATGCCCACTTCTCCCCACATCTTAGTGTCATCGGCGAATTTGAACAGGGTGCTTTTTACCCCCTCATCCAAGTCTCTGATGAAGGTGTTGAACAGCGCAGTCCCGAGGACTGAGCCCTGAAGAACCAAGGATTTTGTGACGTGGTCATAGAAGGCCACCAGTTTGGTCTGACAGGACCTGCCTCTAATGAACCCACATTGGTTGCCCCTAAGCATAATCTCCCCTGCTGGCCCCTCATCAACTTGCACCAGGATAATTCTCTCAAAAAGCTTACCCAGGACCGAGATAAAACTAACTGGTCTATAGTTTCCTGGATCCTCCTTCCTCCTTTTTTTGAAAATGGGAACCACATTGGCCCTTTTCCAGTCCTGTGGCACAATGCCAGAGTACCATGAGTACTCATAAATCCATGCCAGGGGTCCCGCAATGACCTCTGCTAATTCCCACAGCACTCTGGGGTAGAGATCGTCAGGACCTGCTGATTTAAATACATCCAGTCCCTCCAAAATTTCCCTGACTAGGTTCTCTCTGACCCTAGGCCTGGGTGCACCTCCCCTGGGACCTAAGGGGGTCCCAATGGTCCTGGTCCCTGCTAAGCAAAATGGAGGCAAATAAATTGTTAAAGAGGTTAGCTTTGCTGTCTGGTGCAACAACCAGATTTCCTAGCATGTCCTGCAGAGGCCCCACGTTACCCAATACCTTCTTTTTGCCCCCTATGTATTTTTAAAAAGGACTTCTTGTTGTCCTTGAGCTGGGTAGTTAGTCCCAGTTCCATCTCCGCCTTGGCCTTCCTGACTGCCTGCCTACAGCCCCGAGGAATTGAGGTATAGTCCTCCCTGGTGATGGGCCCTCCCTTCCACTGGGCGTACACTTCCCTTTTAGCTAGGAGACATTCCTGTATGCTTTTGGTGAGTCATGGGGGCTTTTGTGCTCTCTTGCCCCCTTTGATCCATGTTGAGATTATCTCCCTTTGGGCTTGGAGGATTGTCTCCTCCTTAAGCAACGACCACTCTTCTTGGACACCCAACTCCCCTCCCCTCTGGGACCTCAGTGTCTCCCCGACTATTCTCCTTACCTCATTGAAATCCACCCTCTTATAATCCAGGGCTGCATCCTTGCTGCAGACCTTTTCCACGTTGCGCTGGATGGTGAATTCCAGCAGGCGATGATCACTGTCTCCCAGGTGGTCGAGCACCCACTGACCCCTCACCAGGTCGTCGTCCATGGCCAGGATCAGATCCAACAAGGCATCTCCCCTGGTGGGGCTGTGCACCTCCTGGGTTAGATGAAGGTCCTGTATCTTGGCTAGGAACCTATGTGAGCGGTCAAACCTGGCTGGCTGCTCTTCCCAGCAGATGTCTGGAAAATTGAGGTCACCCAGGATGACCACATCCTTTGACCTAACTGCCTCTGTAAGCTGACTTAAGAATTCCCAGTCTAGCTCTTCCCCTTGGTTGAGTGGTCTGTAGTAGACCCCTACCATTAAGTGCCTTTCCCCTCGACCTCCTAGTATTCTAACCCAGAGCATTTCAGTGTGCCCCTCCTCTGACCCATGTTTGTTCTTGTGCTGCCACTGTCTGTCTTCTAGACTAGTTCTTCTCCCTTCCTTTGGTGTTTATCCTCTGGTGTATTTATAAAAACAATCTTACCCCTCTAAGACTTAATTTTGCTGTGCAAAAAAAAAAA